>JAWWEW010000038.1:3313331-3398326 GCA_035583185.1 Anabacerthia variegaticeps | reverse complement strand
GCTCTGCCCACTGTGGGCATCCTGGGGAGATGGCATGGGGTGGCCAAACTGAGTTCTGCCCATTATGGGTGTCCCTGAGAACTGGCGTGGGATGGCCAGACAGTTCTGCCCACTGTGGGTGTCCCAGGGAGCTGGTGTGGGGAATGGCCAGACTGGGCTCTGCCCACTGTGGGCATTCTGGGGAGCTGGCATGGGGTGGCCAGACTGGGTTCTGCCCACTGTGGGCATTCTGGGGAGCTGGCATGGGGTGGCCAGACTGGGCTCTGCCCACTGTGGGTCTCCCAGAGAGCTGGCATGGGGTGGCCAGACAGTTCTGCCCATTGTGGGTGTCCTGGGGAGCCAGCAGAGGGTGACCAGACTGGGCTCTGCCCACTGTGGGTGTCCTGGGGAACTGATGTGAGGTGGCCAGGGCTGAGCTCTTCCCAACTCTTCTGGTCCAGGTTTTGCTCCATGGCACGTATGGATTTGTCCCTGGAAAGCCAGTTGGGAAAGGCAGCTGTGCAAGACAGTGAGTGGGGTGCTTTTGTGAAGGGCAGAGGTTCTGCTGCTTGTGGGACTTGTTGCTGGCACAACAGGGATCTGTTTGGGGTGAAGTAAAATGCTGGAGTTTCCTGCAGAGGGCTGGCAGGTTATTTTCCAGCAGAGACCAGCATCATGTCCTGGTTGTTTCCTGCAACATCTGTCCCTGAGGGGCAGCACCATGGTCCAGCAGCATCACTCCTGAGCAGGATCTGAGCCTTGGCAGTGCCACAGCATCTGGCAGGATGAGCAGGGATTGTGAGTTTTAGAAGGAGCAGCCCTGGCTCCTGACTCCCCACCCAGTGCTTTTGAGCCAGTGTTGCCCTGAGGATTGAGAGGGGATGTGGCACTGGCTGCAGGGATGCAGTCATGTGCTGTGTCCACCCAGTGCTGTCTCAGGTGATGCTGGATACTCTTATCAGGAAGGGACATCACTCATGATGGGGAGACAGCCGTGGGTGTATGTGAACAGGGAGGGGACATGGATGTCCACATTCACTATGTTGTCAGGTTTTCACCTTGCTGCTTTCTGGCAGGGACCAGCATAGCAGGAATGCTGCAGGGAGGGATGGGCGATGGGCACAGGACATGAGGGGGTGCAGGGGAAGATGTGCTCCCCCCTTGTGCCGAGCTGCAGGCAGACACGTTCGTATGGGAAGCATATGGCAGGTAATCCAGGGCCAGATGGGTGTTTGCTTCCATTTCCCCAGCCCCTGGTGTGCCCATTCAGCTCCTGCACTCACAGCCAGGCAGGGCTTAGCGTGGTGGCCGGAGCCCTGCGGGGACAGCCCTGAAGCCATCCCTGGGAAGGCTGGGCAAGGTGCTGGTGGCACGGCTGGATGGCCTTGTGCAGCTGTGCAGAAACACCCTGAGGAGCACAGGTAGTGCTGCTTGGGCACTGGTACAGCGAGCTGTGCAAGGGCTCTGCACGCACAGAGCTGGCTGAGCACACCAGCCCCTGCCTAGTGGAGCAGGGCTTAAAGCTGGGCTTAGGAGGTCAAAATCTGGCTAATGAGTTAATGGCAATTAATTAACTGCAGGGCACTTTACAAATATTAACTAATTGTTTTGCTGTGAGCAAGGTCTGTGTGATTACCCCACCTTGCAGACTGAGGCGCTGAGGTGTGGAGGAGCCGTCCACCCGCAGTCGAGGTGCATTAACATCAGGGCTGTGACTCCAGCCAGGGGCTGATTCTGCTCCTGTTGATGTGGTGAACAGTCACCTGGGGCTTTGGGCACGGCAGGGTCAGATCCCACTGTAGATTTCTATCTGTTCTTCTGGGGAAGCAAACTGCACCCTGTGGACTCTGGAGCCTGAGCATCTCTCTGCCTGCTCCATCCCCACGTGTGTTTTAGGGGGAGGCAGCCGTAGCCACGGTGCTCTCAGTAACCACCACCCACACAGACAGTCTCGTGTCTGCTGGCTCTTTGCTGTGGTCCCCAGAAGCAGCAGCAGCATCTGAGCAGCATCTGTGATACCCACAGCACAGTGGAGGGTTTGCAGAGGGAGAGCGCTCTGAGGGCTCAGGCTCCTTTCCGGGAGCAGTAGATGAGTTGGTGCAGGTGCAGCTATTTTTAAATCCCTCTGGACACAGTGGTTTGGCTCTCATTCGCTTTCTGTTTATTTGTTTGTTTATTTACTTATATTGGCGGCCTGAGAAGTTTGTAGAAATGACACAACTTATTTTGTCAGCTTTTTGTGGAGGGATTAAATCTCAGAGCCCCATTGTGCGAGCAGAGCTAATTTTAGACCTCTGATCTTAAAATAGAAGAAAGGGAAGAAAAAGAATAATAATTAGGTGTTTTTTCCCTGGGCCAAGGGAAAACAGGCTGCTGATGTTGGCTGACCACCTGTGAGGTGGCCCCAAGGAAGAGACGTGGCTGCCAACAGCCAGAGTCAACACGGGAGGTGGCTGGGGCTGCTCCTGGCTGGCACTGGGAAAGGGCACAGCAAGGAGGTGTGGGAACAAGGCGAGGATTAACCCTCTGGTCTGATGGAACCCTGTGGCTCTCCAGGGATGAGGGGGGGAGGTTGTGGTGCTTGGCCACGCTGGGGACCCACAGCCGTGCTGAGCATGTGACTGGTCACTCATCCCACCCTCATGTCTTAAGGCTGGTCCAGCTCCTGATGGACAGTTCTCAGCCAAACCAGGTGGGTCTTGTGTCCACAGACCCCTGTGGCTGTGCAGGAGGTGACCCCCACTCTGTCTCTTGACATTAAAAAGGCAGTGAGGAAGTGTCCTTGTGATGGGCTGCCTCCACAAAGGCAAGATCCCATTTTGTGGCAGGGCTAGTCATCCTGTGAACAAATATTCTGGCGATATTAAAATGCTTGGGATTTTCTAGCGAATTGAAGCTCTCCAAGCAGTGCCAAGAACAATTCAGCAGCCTCCAAAAACAGCTTTCCCTGAGGATTATTTGTTCCTCTTGCCAGAAGGATTGATGAGATGATTGGTAGGTTCAGGTGACTCAGCCCAGTGTGACCTGACGGTCTCATCCCCACAACCAAGCAGGGACCGTGCTGTGCCATGGGATCCCTGCTCTCCATGCAGCCCCTGGACAGCTTGCAGGGCATCTCAAAAACATTCCATGAGCTTGTCAGCACTTTGTAATCTCTTTTCTCCCTTCTCTCCAGGAAACTTCTTGCAAAGGTGTTGACAAACTCAGAGGATGCTGCAGCCGAGCTGCGGCAGAGGGGCAGCTCGTGGTCCCCTCGAGCACCCACCAAACCCTCCTGCCTCTGTCAGAGCCTCTCCTCACCTCTGGGAGCCTGGCTGGCTTGAAAGGGATGGAAACCTGCTCCTAATGACAGAGTAGAGATAATTCTGGCTGTTACCTTAATAACAAAACCGGCAAATGCTGTGAGCTGCCTTTAAATTGCCAGAAGGAGCAAAAATGCGAGGCATGTGTTTAGGCAGAGCTTCAGTTTCTGGGTGCTTTTGAGAGGAAAAAAATATACACAAGACTGTTTGCTTTTGGTTCAAACCTCTTTTGTGATCCCCCTCTCTTGGATCGCTCTCTGGCTTTCGACAGCTCATGCTGTAGGTGGATGTTTGTGCTTGGAGATGTTTTTCCATATGCTTCTCATAGCTCCGCTCGCAGGTTTTGCACATGGGATGGAAGAGAGAGGTAGGCTGCTTTAATATCATATGATAATATGAAATTAGCTCCACTTTACATAAATTGAGACACTCAGGCGCTTTTAGGCCTGGGTAGGGTGTGCTGGGGGTTCGTGTCCTCCTTCCCCTCTGCCCAGGGTGGGAGGCAGAGGCCCTGGGACCGTGTGGCAGCAGGATTGTGCATCTCTCCGTGCACACACGGCTCTTTTCTCCTGTAATCCTTTGCCAGCAGAGGGTGAATTCCAACCCGCGGTGGAAATTTAGGTCAAAGGTGCCTTTAGGTCAGAGGAATATGATCAAATTAGGCCCTTTTGTGTTTGCCTGTGTTGTTGTTTTTTTTCTAAAGGACTTGCGTAGGCAGGGCTGCCTGAACAGCTTGGCAGATAGATGGGCAGATCCTGACCATCTGTAAATCAGGCCAGCGCTGCCTGTGCCTGCGGGAGGGCTGGAATTTCAGCTGGAAAGGTCAGAAGTGGTCCAGAGTTGGTTTTCAGCCAGGGATATGTTTCTGGCCCTGCATGGAAGGGAGGGCTGTGGGCACAGCTGGCAAAGACCCCGAGCCTGCGGCATCCCCCATGTGCCCACCTCGGGGGGGTTGGCTCAGGAACTTCCCTGGCCTGAGAGGTGGAGGGATTAAAATCTTATCCCTTGGGAAATGAGATGTCATCCTTCTGGTTGTGAGCTGGGAGGTCACCACCAATGTCCCTGCTGTCCTGGGGATGGGGGAAGTTTCTTCCTGCCACTGCATTGCCCCATCTCCACTGGGAAGAGCTGATGGGGTTCTCCCTCACCCAGTGTCACCCACGCTCTGGGTGGGATCCCATGGGAGCTTTGGGAGCTTCCTTTGGTCCTGCTTGTGCTGTGGCTGCCTTTTTGAGTCAGGCAGGCTTAGTGAGGCTCCAGGCTTTGTGGAGGGTGCTGAACCCTGGCAGGATGGATGTGCCAGCCCAAAGGTGCCTTTTCCCAGACGAGGAGGCAGTGCTGGGGAGTAGAGGGAGGGATGGATGTGTGATTTCAAAAGAAGACCCTCTGAGCTCCTCCATGCCTCTCCCAGCAGGGCCTTGGTGGGATGAACCAGCCACTAGTGTAACTTCCAGCCACACAAGCTCCTGGTCCTCTCTGCAGCTGCTCCATGGCTGGACTTGAGGCAGCATCACTCTGGCTGAGCTCTCTGCCGGCAGAAACAGCCACGAGCGGGGAGAAGGCACAGGGAAATCCGGCCTTCCGCTGGCAGCAGGCGCGAGGAGCGGGGAGGAGGGCAGTAATTAGGTTTGTGGTTAAGCGCTTCATCCGCTGGGACCTCTTTGCTGAGACGAGATCGCTGCACTTGTGCCAAAAATCAGCTGTCACGATGTCGGGGTGTTAATCTGCCCCGTGGTCCTTCCTATGGGATGGGGGAATGCTCGGGATGCGCCAGAGCACCCCATGCTGCGCTGGCTCCGCTCTGTGCCACCCCTTGGGAAGCGTCAGGAGTGGAGAGGAAAACATCTCTGTGCTGCTCAGCCCTCCAGGCTGGCTAATAATAACCTTCCCCCGGGCTGCCCGAGCGTTCATTCATGAATGTTTGCAAAGTGCTGCAGGTCGCAGAGGCGGGCGCCGCGTGTGGGCTCGGCAGTGTGGGAGCCCAGCACTGCCTGCCCCGGGAGTGTGAGCCCTGGGAATGGCACCCACCAGGCACGGGGAGCACAGTGTCTGTGAGGATGAGCCTGCCTGCTGCAGGGGCACTGTGCTAGATCCTCTTGCCATCCTGCATCCCACTGCCCTCCTGCTTCCTCTTGCCATCCTGCATCCCACTGCCCTCCTGCTTCCTATTGCCATCCTGCATCCCGCTGCCATCCTGCATCCTGCTGCCATCCTGCATCCCACTGCCCTCCTGCTTCCTATTGCCATGCTGCATCCCACTGCCCTCCTGCTTCCTCTTGCCATCCTGCATCCTGCTGGTTTCCTGCATCCCACTGCCACCCTTCATCCTATTGGAATTGTTATCTCATTGCCCTCCTGCATCCCTTTGCTCTCCTGCATCCCATTGCCATCCTGCATCCTGCTGCATCCCACTGCCTTCCTGCATCCCACTGCCACCCTTCATCCCATTGGAATTGTTCATCCTGTTGCCATCCTGCATCCCCCTGACATTCTGACTGAACCGTGCAGGTGTGTGGCAGGTTCTCGCTTTAAATAGCCTAAGAAAGCAGCTTTCATGAAGAAATACATTAGTTGTCATTGCTGTCTAGGCCACTGCAGCCTCTTAAAATGTGTTTGTTTTCATCCTGACATTAAGGTGAGGTCTAAAATAAGAGCTGCAATTTCCAGACACTTCTGCGATTAGCGATAGGCAGGAGTTAACCATTCAGGCTTAAATTAATTGTGCTGTGGTGGGTTGTTTTTTGTTGTGGTTTTTTTTATTATTGATGCATAATGTATGATGAGAAAAAGTGAAAAAATAATTAAAGTCTGAAGAGCGCTGCATGGATTCATTCATTATGAAATCTGGGTCAGCAGCCGGAGAAGGAAAACAAGGAGGGGGGGGCTGCTGGAGTGGAAAAACAGGACTTCAGAAGCGCTGCAGGCATCGGAGGAATTCACGAAAAGCCCTTTTCAGGCAGCCTGGGAAATCCGAAGTTGCATCGTGGCTGCCCCCCGAGGAGGAACGTGCCTGCCGGGAATGGGAGGGGGATGCAGCGGGCTCCGCTGGAGAGGGGATTCCCTCTCCTGTCTCTGCTCATGGCTTCTCTTCCAGCCGTGAGGTGGGGGCAGGCGCTGCCGTGCTGAGCCAGCAGATCCGTGTGGAGCTGACAGAGGGGAGAGCCTGGAGAGGCGGAAAGGGCTGTGCTGGGGGTTTGCAAAGCTGGGGCTCAGCAGCAGCGTGTTTCCAAAAGGCTTGGCTTGCTGTGAGCATCCCTGTGCCATGGGCATGCCTGTGCCATGACATCCCTGAGCCATGACAACCCTGTTCTGTGACATCCCTGTGCCATGAGCTCATGGATGCCCTGCCTGCAGTAACCAGCTCTGTGTGCGCCCCAAACCCTCTATTTTTATGCAGCAGCAGAGCTTGGAGAGTTGCAGTGATTGGGTTTGCAAACAGCAGCGGGGATCAGAGCTTGGATGCGATGTATGGAAGTGGTGGGAGGCACAGGCTCCACTCGCACTCCTGTTGCTTGGATTTTGGGATTTCAGTCCTTCTGTAGGACATAGCTAATTGAATTGCAAAGAGTGTGGTTGAAACTTGGAATCTTCCCCACTGGCAGGAAGTGCAGAGATTTCAAACCGTGCTTTTGTTCTGATTTAGGAGAAAAATGCAGTATTTTTGGAATTTAATCGCAAAATGGAAATTCCCCCCCTTCCTCTTGCTCTGTTCACAGGAAGCACAGTCCAAATTGATCGGACTTTGCATCCTTGGGAGATACTTCCACCTCAGGAGCATTCATCCTTGTGAAATAATTTTCTGACCCAGTCACATTAAGAGCTCTTCAGAGCAAGGACTCTCCATCCCTGTGCCCAGCAGAACTGAGCTGTGATTCCACTGGGAGATTTTGGGCTTTCCTTTCAAGCAAATATTAATTCTGGCAGTACCAGGAGAACCTTCCTCTCGTTTTGCCCCACTGAACAGGCACAGGAGTGTGGAGTCGTGCACCACACACCCGACTGCTCCTGGGAAAGCCCTTTGGTCTCGCTGATGCACACACAGAGTTTTATCCTTCTCTGAAGATGCATTCCCTGCTCTCTCGCAGATCTACTTGTGTCATGTGGGGACCATAAATAAATTGATGTTGAATTTAGATACTTGTGTTGCAGCAGTGAGGGTGATATAATCTTGTGCGCAGCAGACATGGCAGAATGGGATGGGTTTAAGGATGGATATAAATGTGTATCGATCACCCGGTGGCTGCGGTGCAGATGGATCTGCCTTTCCCTCCCAGTGAACTTCCTGGGGTAGATCCAGCTTTGTGTGAGGGCTGTGGTGGTGGCACAAGTGTCAGGATCAGTCCCTGTGGAGCAGAGCAGCAGTTTGGGTCCCCTCAGGGTCTGGGTGGTTGGGGCTGCCTGGATCACTTGGAGTGTGCAGGGGTACACCCAATTCCCTTCCCTGGGGAGCAGCATCACTGGCTGTCTCACTTTCTCTCCAGGTTTCTGGTTTCTCTCCTGCTCCCCTCCTGCAAAGGCCAGCCTGATTTATTTCCAGGCTCTGCAAAGGGGATGCTTTGAGGTGGGGAGTGCTGGGAAGAAATGGTTAAACTGGAGATGCCGGGATGTTTTCCCACACGGTGAATGGTGGGGGAACACAGAACAGTATTGAATCGGAGGGAAGTAATAATGCTTCTAATTTTCCTGTGTGATTTAATAAAAATGTAAATTGACTTCGGCTGGATGACTCACTATGGAGGGTGGTGTCGATCAAGATTAATTGGTGGCTGCACGAAACCAGTTGGGCTTTGTTCCTTCTCTTCAAAGGCAACTGGAAGGGCTCCATGGTGATGGTGAGGCAGTGGTCTGGCCCCAGGGCTGCCAGATACCCCTCCCAGATACCTGCGGAGCCCCTCACCCTGTTTGGCCACAGCATTTTGGGGACAGGGCATGGGGGAGTGTCAGGTGGGCAAAGCCTTGTGGCTTTATCCAGTGTCAGTGGATGCCTCTGTTGGGAGAGCAGACCCGGTGCCAGGGGGAAGGCAGATCTGTGCCCAGGACTTGCTGTGTCAGGACATTGGGTCAGGATTTGGCCCCGGAGCAGGAGGGTCTTCCATCCTCCCACTCCTGCCAGGGTGAGCAAAAGTGTGCCAGGACACTGCACTCTGACCCGGGTTCAGCTCTGGACACTAATGGATTACAAATAACAATAATAAATTACAGGAGATGGGATAATCTACCTACTGTAATGTTGTATTACTATGACTGTTAGTTATATATTAATGTATAATTGTATTACATTGGCTACATATGCATAAACCTTGTGCTTCAGGGCCTCAGCCAGCCTTTAACTCTCTGTGGTTCGCAAAGAAACTTCAGCTGGGGGTTGGTTATCCCACGTACCCCTCTGGCATCCAGGCACCCTCTGCTAAAGCTTCTCTAAGGTTTCTCCATCTGCCAAGGTTTTTGCAACCCAGGAGCATCGCTGCTGCCTCATGTCTGCTGCCCAGTCCTCCTGGGGTACCCATCCCTATATCCTCAGAATGCAGGTGTGGAGATGGGCTCCTGAGAGCAGGGATGCAGGGGATGCTGGGCATGGGAGGGATCTGTACATTTTGCAGCAGCAGGTCAGGGACAAGTGGAAAATAAAGCCCCCTACATCCCCTTGGCCCCGTTAGCTTTGACTTCACACCTGAGTGGCGCGAGGCAGGGCTGCATGTGGGGCTGTGATTGCTCCCCAGCAGATACTTGGCGTGACCAAGACCCAGTTCTGTCGAGAGTAATGAAGTGCGAGCCCTTCCCTTCAGTTATTTTTAATGTGGTTCTGCTCAGGCTCTGGTAAATCCGAAGGAGCTGCCTTTTGTTTGCAGAGCCTCCCCCTGCGCCGCCGGATTGCTCAGCTCGGGGTAAATTACTCACTGGCTTGTGAAGCTGGATGGACTCAGATCCATTTGGTTTTGGGCTCTCCCTGCTCTGATTAGCATGGATGCAGGTGCTTTCCCTGATGCTGTGACTGGGGTTGAGAGGTTGAGGGTCTGGACTGGTGCCTGTGCTGGAGGTGACGGGGCAGCCAGGGATAAGGGGGCTTCACTCTTCCAGGAGGGTTTTCCAGCTGAGGAGGGTGGTCTGAGGGCTCTGTCTCTGCCCTGCCAGGGGACACAGTGGCTTTTAGCAGGTCCAGCCCCACTTGTTCTGCTTTTCCTGGGAACATCGATGTGCTCCTCACTGTTCCCATTTTTGCTGAGCGGTGCCTGCGGGATGGTTATTGTGGCATTTGGAGGGATGGGAGATGGCAATTCCTATCCTGCTCCCCTTCCTTTCCCGTCCCGGCAGAGCCCTCCCCACCATCCTGCCTTTAATTTTTGACCCCTCTCTCCCTTCTTTTCCTGAGAGCGCGAGAAGCAGAGGCAGGAAACGCAGGCTGCTGCCAGATGGCTCGAAATGTAGCATCTGTAATACTTTATCAGAAGAAATTACAGCCGAATCGCTCTCCCTGATTAAACAGCCTGTCCAGATCCTCCGTGAGCCAGCTGGACAATCTCACCCTCTCGCGACAGGAGGGGAAGCCACGGGAGCTGGGGACATGGGAAGGAGGGTGGCAGAGGGATGCTTGGATGGGGAAGGGGTTGGACTGGACCCTCCTGCAGCGGGGTGGGCACGCTGCCACCTCCCTGGGCACATCCCACGTGGTGCCAGCTCCTGCCCTTTGCTTTCCCACGGGTATCCATGGGGTTTGGAGGTGAGCATCCCTCCCCTGGAGAGCAAGGGAGAAGGAGGCACAGAGAGGTTATCAATTCCCCTCTTGTTGGTTTTTCAAATTTTTTCCCCTTTGAAAAACAACACAGGGATGCCAAGCCACCCTGTGGACTGATGATGTTTTGCTTTTGGAAGTTGTTGCTGAGAAAAGGCAGAGTGTAAGGGACACCCTGGACCTCCAGGGCTGGGTGCAGCATCACCCCCAGCCTCCCCCCGAGTTCCTGCATCCCTGTGGCTGGGGGTGCCATAAAAGCGCCTGGAAAAAGGGGGCAGGCGAGGAGGGAAACTGAGGCAGGGTGGAGGGTGGCTCTAGGATCTGAAAGGTCGCCTGGAATGCTAGTGAGAGTTAGATCCAGAGTTTAAGCCTCTGAGCAACCTGTCCTCTGGCTCACCCTGCCCTCGTGCTTGTACTGAGCGCGGTGGCCAAAGCGCGGTGCTACCGGTTTCAATGGACTTGGCGTGCGGACGGCTTTTCTATGAGTTCACTCTGGCTGGCTGGTGAAACGCAGGCGTGGACTAATGCCACTAATTTCCACTAATGCTGGGGGAAAAATGTCTTGCTGGCATGAGCAGGGACTGCTTTCCCAGACTGCTGCGTGTGAGGGGCGAGCGGCTGTGTGGGGTGGGGGAGAGGGGGACGCGCTGCCTCGCAGAGGAATTTGCATCCAGGCGTACAAAGCTGTTTTCTTCCCTGATTTGCTTGAAGTGGTGACCAGATTTTTTCCTAAATGGAAAACAGGAGGAATCTGTGCTCTTAAATGTGTGGAATTAGCTGTAGGCTGTAGGAAGTTTGTGTATGAAACACCTTAAATAGTGGAGAAAGGTGTTGAGTGTCTGCATGTGAGGGGGGGAGATCCGGAGTCTGAGCTTGGCCTGATGTGGGAGGCTTTTGGCCAGTGCTTGAGCTGTCCTGCATCCACATCCCACATCCTTATGCCTCTCCATCAAGCCTACAGAGACCCATCCAGCCAGTGCTGGAACCTGCCACAGGCACGGATGTGCTTATCCCTGTCATCCTTCTGCCCTTGGTGGGGAAGAAATGCTTGGCCCAAGAAAAGCACCAAAAAACCCACATTTTCCATTCAGATCCAGTGGGGTTTAGCTGAGAGGATGCAGGTGGAGCAGTGACATGAGGAGGACTCTGGGTCTCCCAACCTCCTGGGGGCTCAGGAGGGGATGCAATCATGGGGTCCTGCATGGAGAAGGATGGAGCAGCAGCTTCCCTGGATGGTGGAGCCTTTTTCCTGCAGCAGCCTCGTGGGAGACTGGACCAGAGGAGGGGAACTGTACACCTGGAGAAACATTATCCCTTTCCTTGCCTGTAAATATTTTATGAGCAGATTAAAAATTGAAGCCAAAATGAGCTCTGCCATCAGAAGAAACCGGCTCGGTTTCAAGTTCTGTTTAAGTATTTTTCTTTATAATGTAGCTGTGTCAATTAGAAAATGACATTGCTATTTAAAATGCTGTTCCGTAGCCCTCTTTAATTAAGGCAGCGATATAATACCAATCTGCTCTCATTAATGAATTTTTAACAATCAAAATGAGAGCTGAATGACGCACAGTTGGATTTGCAGCGCGGGTGTTTTCTCCCGGAGCCTCTGACGGCGGAGTTAAAGGAGCAGCGGCTGGAGAGGGAAGAAAGGCTGTTCCTCCTCGGGCTGAGCAGCTGGAAAATCATCTCAGATGCTGTGTGGTGGGTGTTGGAGGGCTGCAGCCCTCTGTTGGCACCCCAGAGCCATCCTTGGGGGAGAAAGTCCTTCTAAGGCTGATGGATGGCTTTGTGTGACCTGCGCTGGAGCACTGGGAAAAAGCAAAGACACGCAGAGTCCTGGGCAGAAACACAGCTGAAAATAGAGATGTGAATGTGGTTGTGAGCCACCTCGAGGGTCATGTCCTGTCTGCTTCAGCATGTCCTCTCTGCTCAGGCTCGCTGGGTATCCTTGGAGCATCCCCTGGCCCAGTTTTCCCTGGAATCCTGCAACACCATCATTTTGCTGTGGCATCAAAGCACGCGATGCAGTGCCAGGGTGTGTGGCTTTGTGACCCCAAATGAATACCTGATTTCAGCCCTCTTCCCCTCAAAGTGTTTCCTTTTCAGTTTTGACAAGGCAGGGTAAATTAAAGATGCTCCTGCACCTCGGCTAGTGCTAATTGTCTCCCGTTGTTTGATCAGGAAGCCTTTTTTCCCAGTGGTTATTATCTGGGATTGCTGGAGGAGCTCTCTCCCCCCTGGTTCTTCCTTCAAGGAGGCAAAACAAAAACAGAAATTTGTTTGAATAATAAAAAAATTAGCCAGGCGTGAAAAGCTTAAGCGCAATCATTTCCGTGGCCTGCTTTGATTTGAGTTGATATGATTTGTTTGCTTCTTATCCTTCCTCCCTCTTTCCTCTTCGACACCCACTCTTTGCTCTGGCCTTTCCCTGACAAGAAATTGGGTATTTTAGGAGTAGTTTGTGCATGGTGTCTGTATCTGCTGCTGGAGCAGGAGAGCTGCAGGCTGGAGAGGAGCATCCTGTGCTCCAGCCCAGATTCAGCCCAGCATCCAAGAGGATCCAGCCCTGGCTGGGTGGCTGGGCTGGGGTGCAGGTGCAATGGGGATTTCTGCAAGTCCCATCCTTCTCCTGGTGTCTGCTGCTCACCTGTGTCTGGTGACACTCTTGGAGACCTTGGACCCAGGTGAGCCACATGTGTGGTGAAGTTTGCTTTGTAATTGTTACAGAAGTTTTGCTTACAAATAGTTTTGTGTCAGGGTGGAGTGACCAGCCCAGAGGGGTTGGAGCTCTCCCCAACTTCCTCGCCTGTGAGGGAGTTGGGTGAGTGGGTTGAGGTTTCCTGGCCGGGTTTTTGTTGCCATAGGGAAGAGAACTGAAGCCTGGAAACCATCCTGTGGGTGAAGGGAGGAAGTGTAAATGTCTAGGAAAACAAGGAGAAAATAGCAGCAGCAGCACCACATCGCTGTCCAAGCCCAGCATGAGTCGGTACAAATTCTCCTGGCAGATGGGAAAGGCCAGCGGGGTCGTGTTTGTCCTTCCTGGCATACATGTGCCCGGCACCACTGGCACACAGGGATGTGAGCCCTGGCCATGGCCCTGGGAGCGGGACAGCCATCCCAAGAACTCTGGCTCCATTCCCTTCTTGCAGGGCTGTGAGGGAGAAGAATGTATTCACAGTGAAAAAAAAAGGGAATATATTCTCTGATGATTTCAAGAGGAGGAGGAAGAAGCAAAGGCGGCTTTGAGCTTTTGCCCAGGAATAGCCAGAGATCTGCTTGGAGGCTTACATCCCACTGCTGATAATTTTGGAGCTGAATCATCTGCATTTTTGCTGTTCCTGAGGCAGCGTCAAGAATACACATCCCCAGGGTGTCAGAGGCACATTTTTGCGGGTTGACAATGGACCTGATTAAGAAAAACAACCCAAATGACATCCAGCGCCGACATCCTTGAAGTCTGGACTCCTGTTGCTCATTTCCCATTCAGACACTGCAAGGGATGAGTGTGGCCGTGGTTGTTTTCACAGCGGCGTCGGAGCCAGCCCTGTGCACGCTCTGGACTGTGGGATGGTTAAAGCCCATCTGCAAACTGCCGTGGGAGAGGAGGCGGAGGGGTGGGAGGTGCAGTTTGGAGTGGCTCTGCTTCAGCCTGTGCGTGGGGGTGGCCCTGATGGTGCTGGAGCCATCGGAGAGGGCTCCTGTGGGTGCTGATTGGGGTCTGGCACGGCACAGGGAGCAGGTGGAGCTGCAATGCCAGCGCCCCTGGACACCATCAGCCCTGCTCAGGTGTTGGGTCACTCTGACCCCGAGCCAGCACAGGGGGGTCAGCCGGCGGTCACTCAAACTGTGGCCTCACAAGGTCGGTGTCCCCATGACCCCTCACTGCCAGTGCTGCAGTGAGGGGCAGGTGTGCCCAGCCAGGGCATTCCCTGTGGCAGATGTTCCAAGGCATCCATCAGAGCTGGTTAACGTGAGCTGTGCACCAGCCAGCCCGGTCCTGGAGGCACCAGGGTCCGACCTGCCCTGTGGCACCCATCACTGCCTGGCTGAGCACCTGCCTGGAGCTGGGGCAGCACAGAGGTGTCTTAACCCATCCTTCCCCAGGCAGGGATGCTGGGCACTGCAGGTGCTGTGGGGATGGCACAGCCCTGCCAGTGCTTCCTAACTCATTGCTTGCTTGAAATGCAGGGCAGAAGGAGAGGACAGGGTGGATGGCTGTGCTGCTCCTCGGGCAGCTGAGCTGATGCACGGCTGGCCAGCCCTGCAAAAAGCAGAGTCCTGGCTGCTCCCCAACAGGCATGAGTGGGACAGATTTCTGCTCGGAGAGAAATGCCTTTTGTCACCCAGCCTGGTATCAGGCGTTGGCCACAGGGCTTCTTCTGTCGCACTGGGTACTTCCCGAGCGGCTCTGCAGTCTCACATCACTCCTGACCTGCAGTGAGGGGCTGTGGGACCTGGATCCTCTGAGCCTGCTGCTCCTGGAGGTGGGGAAGGGAGTGAAAATTAAATCAGAGGCACCCATGAGAGTGCAAATTGCTTTTTAAGGAGACCCTGGAGGGAAGCTCCCAGGGCTCCCCTGCATCTCTGGGGCTCTGCAGCGCACAGCCCATCAGTGGGGACACAGGGCTGGCGTCCCCAAGGTGTCACTGCCAGCCCTCCTGGGTGGGCAGGGACCTTGCTGTTTGTCACCTGTTTGTGAGCCTGGCTGCCAGGTATTTTCCTGTGTCCAAGACATGCCAGCTCATCGCTGGGATTGTCAGAGTTTCACCAGGGTGTGGGAACTTCCTAGTGCCAGGGATTTTGGGTGTCTGTAAGGACTGAGGAGGCATTCACTGACTGAGCTGGCACATTTATGTGCCTTGTGTGTGTGCCCCACACCAATTTGTTGTCTTCTTCTCTCTCCTTTAGTGACTTTTCTGTCTTGGAAGTCCCTTTATTCCTTCTCACACTGATTTACTGCCCCTGCAGCTCTTGCCCTGCAAGCAGCAGAGGCACCTGGGGATCTGGGATAGACCTGGCTCAGCCAGAGGACAATCCAGCCCCACCTCCCTCCTCTCACACCTGCTCTCTCCCAGCCCACGAGTTTCATTAACGTACTAATTCGGGTTAACACACTAATTAGGGTGTCTGTGCCACGTCCTCGGGAAGGCAGCTTGGCTCCTGGGTGCTAATAGAGCCGCTGTCACAACAAACACCACGGCACATACACGTGCTGCTCATCACTGAGCCCAGCTGGGCAGGACTGGGATCCCAGCTCCCTCCTGCCCACGCCACGGGACAGGAGCTGGTCCTGGCAGCATTTTCTGTCCCTGTGTCCCTCATGTCCCCAGAGGAACAGAGCAGGGCCAGCGTTGCCTCGCTGCGTGGTCCTGACTGCAACCCACCCACCAGGACAGACACCAGACTCCTGCCTCCATGGGTAAGTCTGAGTTAAGGGGTGGATTTTAATATATTTTATATTACTGAATATATTTTAGTAGTAAATTTTCTGCTAAGTGGTGCTTTGGAAGGTCAGACACAGTTTGTGAAGTCTGGCTGAATTCAGTGAAGTTTGATCTCCCCATAGAGGATCTCAGTATTTTTAATACTTCTTCCTCTTCTGATCAACCTTTCCCTTCAAAATACCATTTTCCCCGTAAAAATAGACCCGTGCTGGCCAAACAGCCCCCAGATGAGAGTCGGCGCTTGCTTTGAGCTCGGAATAAATGTTGCAGCTGGACAGCAAAAACATTTTTCCTGCTTTTCTGGACTATTGAAAAACGTGGAGGTTTGGGGCTTTGCTTTAACCCCTTTTTTTCCACGTGCTCGCCTTTCCTGGTCCCTCATTGCCAGCGGGAAGCGCCAGGCAGGATTGCCGCTTGCCTGCGTGGCGCTTTCCGTGTCTGAGCAGCACGTTCCTGTGTTGTCATGAAACAGAAGACGGGATAATTAAATTGCCCTTTTCCCAGCAAAATGTTACCACCGTCTCCGCGCTCCGGCGGCCTGGCCATGGCTCCTTGCCAGTCGCACATGCCTCACTGCTGATGGGAGGTGTGAAAAGTGCCGGGGAGGAGGTCGGGCTGGTGATTAGAAAGGAGGGGGTTATATGGGTTATTTGTCATCCCTTGGAAGGAGAGGCACAGCCGGCTGCGGGAGCTGGTGGTGGTGGGGGATGCCGTGGAGGGGTCTTGGGTGCCCCCGCCGGTAATTCCCATCCTTTAAGCTGGGGCTGCTCGAGGGCTCCGGGCGCGGATAATCGAGATATTCTCGTCTTTAAGCCTCTCAAGGGTTGCAGGTCTTAAAAAGGGCTCCGGCTGTCGAGTCAGCCCACCTCTGGCTCGGAGGGGGCTGGGGCTGACTGGGGTTGGGGGGCAGTGGGGCAGAAAGGAGAGGCTCAGGAGGTGATGGCTGTGGGTATGGAGGTGCATCAGCGTGGCTTTGACAGCTCTGCTGGTCCCCTCTGCCAGTGGAGGAGCTGGCAGGGAAATGGTCCCAGTGCTGGGGAGCAGCAGGGTCTGTTTCCTCATCCCATTGCTGCCTGGCTCTGCTTCCATCCTGGTCCCTCCCTGGTGGTGTGCTGTTCCATGCCTAGTAAGAAATGGCTGGAACAAGCTCATGGCAACCTCATGTAAAAGGCAGAATGTGTTTATGCTGTTAGTCACCCTTCCTCGCCTGCTTTCTTCTCTCCTTCCCTCCTCCTCCACCCCTCTGCCAGCCCGGATCCTCAGATCCATCAGTGTTAGTGTTTTGCCTTCAGCTATAACCCCACTGGTTGACTTCCCAGAGCTGGCTCTCCCTGGCCCCTGTCACCCCTTCGCTCCCCTCCCCTCCCCTGAAATATTAACACCACAAATCACGACCGACAGCCGCTCGGCTGGAGCCCCGTCGCTCACGCGCCGGCCGGGAGGAGGTGTTGGAGGAGGGATGGGATGCGTGGTGGCTTTGTGCTTCTCCTCAGGGCTGTGTTTTGCTTCCAGGGTGGAGGGCAGTGGGTGAACCCACCTTTAAAGGTGGGGAAGTGGAAGGGTAGAGCATCCTGGCTGGGGTTTATTGAGCCCAGTCCGCTTGGGGTGTGGGCTCCTTCCCAACTCTGTGTCTATGGATCTGTGGCTTTCATCTGTGGTTTTCCTGTCCCCCACCCAGCCAGGTCCAGCTTGGCCATTGGGTCTCCTTGTTTGCAAACTTCGTGGGTGCTGGGAATCATGGAGCTGTGCTGGGAAGGGGTCACATCCCCTGGAAGCGTGTGTAGCCCAACCTTTGCTGTGTGGGGACGGTGGTGGGGAACTGTGGAGTTTCCGTGCTTGGTGGATGATGGAATCGCTCACATGAGGACGAGCTGGGAAGAGCAGATGTAAAGGGGATTATGGGCAGCTTTTTTGCATGCGTGTGTGCACATGTGCAGCCAGGCAGGCAGGGATGTGGACTGCGAGGCACATGTGAGCCTTGCACCCTCTCTGCCTGCAGAGCCAAACACATGGGGGAGCAGAGGAGAGGTGTGGGCACAGCATTGGGGGGTCCACAGTGGTCGAGGGGCAGCACTGGGGTCATGGCTCTTCTCCTTGGACCCATGTTGCTAAGGGAGGGCTGCAGCTGCCCAGGGGTGGGTTTGCAGTGTGGGGAATGGGCAGTGCTGTGAGGTGTGTCAGTCTCTGGCAGCTGGTGTTCAGCCCTGTTGGGATCCCTCCATTCCCCCAGCAGCAAAGCAGGAATGGGATGGCTGTGGCTGCTGGAAGGGTCGCTGCCCATGCTGGGTGCATCCCTGTGCACCAAATCATTCCAAATCACACCCTGCTGTAGCAAACAGTGTGCTGAATCATCCCCTTGCACCAGGAGCTTGCCAGAGCCCCAGACTTTCCCTGGAGAGAGGTGGGAGAGCAGGTGCCAACCAACCTGTTTGGCTTTCGCGGCAAAAATGACAGCAGGGATGGGAGCGGTGGGACCCGGAGGCACAGGCAGTGCTGCTCAGGGTAAACACAGACATGGGTTTGCCTTTCTCTCCCGCTCCCCCAGCGATGCATTTATGAGGTTTACTTCAGCTCTGCTCACACAGCCCCCCAGGACAGATTTGGGAAGGGACACCCCGGCGCAGGGAGCGGGCACGCGGCGGTCGCTGCTGCCCGCGGGGCTCGGGCTCTGCCACAGGAGCCGACCTTCCCTCTCCGCTGACCTTCATGCCCATCAGCATCAGCTGTGCTGCCTCTCCACATCTCGGGATGCTGGCGGTGGCAGTGGATGGGGTGTGAGGCCGGGCAGCTGTTCCCGGGGGGCACAGGGGGCTTGGCAGAGCCGGAGAGAGGTGGGGGAGCACTGGGCTGGATAATTCAAGGACCTTGGCTCGCTAACAGAGGTTAAAAGGGGAGCAGTGTGATCCGTTGGGAAAATCGTTCATGGGAACCTCTGCTGTGGTGCTTGCTCATTAGCCTTCCCCATCACTCCTGTGGGGAAGAAGGGAGGGTGAGAGGGGGCAGCCACTGCTCTGGGGGAGCTTTTGTGCCAGAGCTGCCCACCAAGGAGCAGCCGTTCCCCATGGCCTGTCCCTGAAGGAAATAAAGATGTAACTGGTGTGGAAAATCCATACAGAATGAATGTCCCTGGAGGAGCTGGGAAGGTATAGGCACTGGGTGCTGCTCACCCCATGGCGGGTTGCCACTGTCCCATGAGGTGATGGGGAGAAGGGCACTGGATCCATGTAGGTGTCAGTGTAAAGATCCCTGGATGCACAGGTGGGAAGGGAAGGGGTAGTTGGCAGGAGATGGTCCCTGTTCCCAGACTGCTTCCCAGGGCTGGCTTGGCTCCAGCTCTCCAAAGGGGTCCTGGGAGATGTTTTGGTGCTACTGATTGGAGCCCTTTCATGTTTACCAACAAACTGGTGTGGGAGACAACAAAAGGATTTGACTTCTTTAGCCTATTCCATTGTGGCTTTATGCCACACTGGGGGACATCGCCTGGGTGGAGCACTTGGAAATATCTGTCCTCTCAGAGTGCACAAGAAACCCCTCAGCTGTCACCCAGGTGTCACTGGAGGGGTTTTGGACCAGAGCATGGCCAGCTGCTTGTCTGGAGGGCTCTGGAGCATCCCTTGAGCTGAAGTGTGCCCCAGCCTCTATGTGGTCCCCTTGAGCCATCCTGTTCCCACAGATGCCCAGGGAATGCCATAAGGAAATCAGTGGCAAAACCATAACACAGAAGCCTCCTCAGTGCTGCACCCAAAGTGTGTGGTGTGTTTGTGCCTTTCCACAACATCTCCCTTTTTCTGGAAACACTTAATATACCAAGCTGCTGGAATGATGGGTACCTGAACTGCCCATCAGCTGGATTACAAATAAGAACAGCCATCACCCCAGCCAGGGTACCCCAATTTCCATGGGCTGCCAATACGAAGGCATTTTAGGATTCATGGTTGAACTCATCAGTGCTTTGCTGCTGGTCCCTGCCCCATGTCACCCATGCCCTGTTTTGGCCCCCTGTGCCAGCTGAGCCAAACCCAACTGATGCTCCAGGAGACCCTCCTGGTTCCCTGTGGTTGTTTTCCTCTTGGGCCTGCCCCACAGCCCATCAACAGTCCTGGAAGCCTTTCTCAGATGACTCTGTCTGAGAAAAGAAAGTGTTGAAATGCCACAGGAAACGCTGTGTTTCCGAGATATCTGCATTGACCAGAAATGGGGAAAAAAACCTTCTGATTTTGAATGAAAGGCTGATTTTCTCACCCTGGGCTTCAGCTCTCTGGAGTTCATTTCAGCCAGGAACTGGCCAGAGTTTGGGTAGAAATGGGTGCAAGTGGCCCTGAGGGAGCTGCTGGGTGTGGCTGTGGGTGCCACTCTCCTGGGGCTCAGGAGGAAACTGGGAAACCAGGCTGAGTTCTATTCCTCCAGCTGGAACCTTGTCTTGGGTGCCCATGCGCCAGCTGAAGCAACCTCGGTGGGTCCTGAGAGGTACAAAGAGGTGGATTTTGGCCACTGGGGACCCGTCACACCCTGGCACACCAAAGGGAATGTGTGCAGTGGCAGTACTGGTGGCATGGCAGACAGCTTGGGGGGCACTGGGGACCCCCACAGCCAGATCGGGACTTTGTTTTGCCAAACTGACTGTGATTCTGCATTTTTTGCATGCAGGCACTGACGTCCTGCGGCATAGATAGCTTGGAGGCAAATTCCCTGACTTTGGCCTTGTCTCTGGCTTTGGCTCCTTTTATTCACTCGCAGCAAACATCTGTTTTAACCCACTGCAAGTCCATTATTGCCAACTTAACTGGAGTCCCGTCAGGACTGGCTGTGCAAATACCCAGCAGCTGAGGAGGTGGCTCCGTGCTGCTGATCCTGCTGGGAGCAGCAGCTGCCCTGCTGCTTTGTACTCCTTCCCAGTGGCTTCCCTGACTCAGTGGATGATGGGGAAGGGGGGACCGTGGAGTCACTTGCTGGTGTGCACTGGTGGGCTGCTGCTGGTGGGCTGCCCAGCACTGTGACCCGCTGCCCAGTGAGGTTTGGGCTGGCCACTGGTGGGGCCGGGGCAGCTGGAGCAGTTGTGAGGGTGTGGGCTCACTCGAGGGGCTGGGTGGTTGTCCCAGGTTGCCCAGTGGATATGTGGTGTGTGTCTGGAGGCTGGGGGGCTGCTGAAGCTGCGTGTCTCATCACCCTCTGCATCCCCCCCTTCTCTGTTCCCCCTCTGAGCGATAGTGGTTGGGGATTTCTGCAGCAACTCCCTCCCTTGCTGAAGCAGAACCCTTCCCAAAACCTGTGTTACAGGAGTGCCTGCAACTCCTCGATGAGCAGCAAAGAAGCTGAGAGATGGGCATACCAGGGACTCCTGTGTCCCCCTGCACAGGGTGCCTGCAGCACCCTGGCACCAGTTTGACTCCTCTGTAGCACCCTAGAGAGGGGTGGGAGCGGATGGGTGCCCATCTGTGCCCAGTGTGGGGCAGACTGGTCCCTGCATGTGACTGGTGGTGGACTTTCCACAGGACTAAGTCACCTTCATCACTGCTCGGGGAGGAGGAGGTCACAATATGAGACAGGCAGCGAAGGCAGGGACCAGTGGCACCACTGCTTGCCTGCCCAGTGCTGTGCCAGGTACCTGGCGAGGGGGCCAAAGCCTCCCTCTTCGAGAAAGAGGAAAAAATAATAATCTCCAAGCCAAGAAGCTCGGAGCTGCTGGGAGCATATTTATCACGGTGAAGAAAAAGGCTCTGTTCCCTGCCTCTCCGCAGCGGCTGTTTATCACACTCACAAGGGTATGGAGAAAATGTTCCATTTGTTGGGTACAGCCGTCAACCCACACAGCGTATAAATTAAGGGCTTTTACATGCAGAGTTCCCGAAATAAAACACACACACACACACACACACACACAAAAGAGAGAGGAGTTTTGTATCGGCCCCGGCGTGCTGCCTCTCCCTGGCTGTCCCTGCACCCCAGCCCTGGCCGGCGCTGGCTCCCGTTCAGGAATTCCACATTATCTCCGACCGTTTCCAGCTTCCTCAGCAGGGAACAGCTCTGCTTCTGTCTTCCTGCAGCCACATCTGGAAAGTGTTACGCCAGGGTGTCAGCCTGCAGAGCCGGGTGGTTGGCATGCGCTCCCCCCGGCACGCTCGCTCCCGACGCCCTGCCTGCCATCCTGCCTGCTCCCTGCCTTGCCTTCCTGCTCACCATCCTGCCTGCCTGCTGCCCTGCCTGCCATCCTGCCTGCTCCCTGCCTTGCCTTCCTGCTCACCATCCTGCCTGCTTCATGCCCTGCCCGACTCCCTGCCCACCCAACACCTTGCCTTCCTGATTATTCAGTGACCTGCCTGCCTGCTGCCCTGCCTGCCATCCTGCCTGCTCCCTGCCTTGCCTTCCTGCTCACCATCCTGCCTGCCTGACTTTGCCCTGCCTGCCACTGCACTCAGACTTCAGGCTGCCTTCCCCAGAGCGCTGTGTGGCTGAAGTTTCTCTGCCTCCCCTATTTGGAGAGTTTTGAGGGAGGTTTATAGCTGCTCTGGGGATGGTGGGGAGAGAGGGCTCCAGGGATGCCCAAGGGTTGACCTCTGCAGGGATGCTCTGCTGTGGTCAGAGGATACTCTGCTCCAATTGGGGATGCTCTACTGCAATCAAAGATGCTTTCCTGTGGTCAGGGATGCTCTGTTGCAATCACGGATGCTCTGCTGTGGTCCTCATCTCTGCTGTGGTCCTTGGCTCTGCTCCTTGCATGGGGAGACATGTGATGTAAATCCTCTTCACATACTTCACAAGGACTCTCTGCCTGCTCAGAGGAGTTTTCAGCTCCTGGCTCTGTTTCTGGAATGGTAAAACCCACATCTCTGAGCTGTAACACAGTAGGGATGTGGTGCTGCATCTGCTGACTGCTGGGGGGGTTTAAGAATGGTGTTTGTGGGAGGTGAAACCTGTGTGATTCTCCAGGGCTCTGGAAGGTGCTGGAGTGCTGCTTCCTGCATGGTGCTTGCTTGTAATGCCTGTGGGTTTATCCCACTGGGATTTCTTCATATGTAAGGGAGCACCTGGGGTGTAAAGGCACTTGGTTGCCAGCATCAGTGCCCCAGAGGAAATCCCCATTGCACACAGAGATGCCCAGCTGGATGATCTGGAGGTCTTTTCCAACCTAAATGTTTCTGTTTGCAGCAGGACAGTTGAAAATGAAAGAGCCCTGTGACACCCCTGTATTTTTGGGTTCCTTTGTCTTCCTTGGGGCACCCTGATCCTTTGCTGCAGTGGGTGACACTTCACAGAGGGAGGGAGTTTTGAAGAGTGAAGATGGTTCAGGGACTGATGTGTCCTTCAGAGCAAAGGACGTGGAGACAGCTGATGTCTTGTTTTCCAAAAGGGATAATGACTGACCTGGAAGCAGCAGTGTGTACCTTAATGACTGTCGTGTGCAGGGTCTTCGGCAGGGAGGGATGGTGGAAGTGGTTGGATGTGCCTCAACTTACCATCAGTGGGAACCAGACAGGGTTCCCTGCAGTTGGCTTTTGGCTTTTTCCTTTTCTATTTTTTTTTTTTTTTGTTCTTGCTTTTAACCTGGCAGTCCTACCATTATAGGATTTTAAAATTAAAGGGGAAAAAAAAAATGAAAAAGAAAACAGGCCTTGGTTTTATAGACCCTACAGATGCATCCGGCACCAAACTGATCCCAGCTGCAGCTCCACTGTCAATAGTGTTACACGAGGGATCAATCCCCTTCATTGTTTTATGTGGCCTCTACAGCATCATCAGCTAATTAAAGCTAATGGGTCCCAGAGCAGCACTGACAGCATCTGATCCTATCAGCCCGAGCAGTCGTTTTAGCTTGACGGGGCCACTCCGGAGCCGGATCCTGCACTCCAGACCCTGGCAAAAGCCTGTACTGACTTGGGGGATCAGGCTACAGATCAATGGGAGCTGTTGTTAAACAAACATCGCTGGATTAATGTCAGCTCCGCAGGGGGAGGAGGTCGATGGCTGCTAATTCGAAAGGGGTGGGAGGGAGGAAGGGGACGCGGTGACAGCAGTGACAAGGGATGGAGGGGGAGAGGCCAGACTCTTAAAATGCTCCCTGTGTCTTTGGCAGTGTCAGAGCCTTTCCCAGTCTCGGATTTATCATCACCCTGGGCGGGAGGCTGCGCTGAAGAGGAGCCCAGTGGTGTCCCCAAGGGCATTCGGGGTGCCTAAATCCCTTTGGTTTGTGCATCAGGGGCAGTGAGGTGGCCTTGGACTGTGCCCAGAGGGGACAGAGACCCCTGTGTCCTTTCTGCACATTGGCCTTGGCATAAACATCTCCCCTGCTGTGGTGGACCACTAAACCTTGGGTTCCTGCTTTCATTTTCTTGTGGCTCCCGCTGTCCCTTGGCTGGGGCTCAGGGATACCCAGGGATGCGGGTTGGGAAGGTTTCCATTCCCACAGTTGAACCACCCTCTGCTGCAGCCAGTCTGTTGGGGACTCTCTTCCATTTCCCCCTCTCTTTTCTCCCATTTCTCTGTTGCTCAGAAAGTCTTTATCCCACACCTGCAGTAGCAGAGCTGGGGAGGCTCAGTCCTGCAGGACCAGCTGTTGGCTTTGGACTTTGCATTCCCTTCAATCTGTCCATAACTTCATCAAGAGAAAGAGCCCAAGGAAGGCTCCCTCCCACCACCTCTTTTTCATCCATCACCCCCTTTGTCCACATGTCTCTTATCCAGGGTGTTCCCCCTGGGGTTAGTGGGAAGATTTGAGCAGTTTTTTGGATGCTGGGCTCAAAGGAGGCAGCAGGAATGCTCCCAGAGCTGTTCCCAGCTGACATCTGGGTGCTCGGCAGAGCTCCGGTGTCAGCACAGCTGAGAGCAGAGGAGGTGGGAAGCCCCAGACACCTGCAGTTTGGTTAATAAATATTTATTTGGAGGTGACAAATACTCTTCTGGATGAAGCCAAGTTAGCAGAAGGAGGATTGCGGGGGAGTGACGGGGTGTGCTTTTTTTGAGGGTTTACCATGGGGATGTCGAAACGAGCAGCTGATGAACCAGAGGATGTTGAAATCCACATTCATTTCCCTGACGTGGGCTGCCTGACGTCAGGGGGCACAGGAAACATCCCCCCTTGGCAAGAGAGTGCTTGGCACAAGGAACCCTTGTCCTGTGTGGATGGTGGTAATGTGGCTGAGGGGTGGCATCGCCAAGCTCCCATGGGTAAGATGTGATGGGAAGGGGTTAGGAGCCAGGAAGATGCCAGGTCGGGGTCTGGTATGGATGATAAAAGGGCTAAAGTTTAACACTTCTCTGAAAAAGGAGAAACGAAGAGAGGCGAGCTGACCTGGGATGGGAGGGTGATGGGTGCTGTCACCTCACCACGTCTCTGGTGGATGATTTCGTGGTGCTGGGAGTGGGAACTGAGTGGATGCCTCGAGCACTAACCCTGGGGAAATGGGAAAAGTGGCTTCTGTTTCTCTCATGGTCCATCTGAGTGTGATCTGGGGAGGGGAAACTTTCTGTATTGGGACTTTGGAAGACTTTCTGTATATAAAACCAATATTTATCAGTCTAGACATCCTAGTCTTAAGATGTCTGGGCATTAGGGCTGCTCTGTGCTGTAGCCCATCTTCCTCAGCTGTGACATCCATCCCTGCCTGAAGCTGCTGCTCCTGTTGATGCTGGGCCCTGTATTGCAGAAGTGCCCGTGGCCCCTCCAGCTGCAGAGAGTGAGAGGAGGGAGGAGGAGTCAGTGCAGCTCCGTGTGGGTGACTCACTGTCTTCTGGCTTCAGAGGAAGCGGCTGCTGGGATGCTGATGTGCGTGGGCAGCAGGGCAACAGTGGGCTCTGCCCTGCCTCATCCTGCAGCAGCTCAGCTCCATGCCATGCTGGAGCAGGAGGCTGGGATAGGGCAGGATGTGGGTGTCAAACCCGCTCGGTCCCTTGCAGGGCACGTGCTCCCAGCATGTGATCTGGTGTGTGGCACTTTGGGATGCTGGGACAGTGTGCTGCTCTTGGGGCAAACACAACTGCTGAGGGTTTCTGGTCAGAGACCTTCCTTGGGGCTGGCAGTCCTTGCTTGGCCAGTGTGCAGGCACCAGCCTTTTCAAGCTGCTCTCCTGGATGCTCCTGGCTCTGTGTGTCTTTGCACCCTGTGATGCCATGGAGTGGGGAACCGCTGTTGTCCCCTCTGCCACTTGCTCATCTTTGCAGCTGCGTGTGGAAAGGGGTTCAGCAAAGTCAAATGTCAGGAAACTCCCAGCCCTGGCATTGGAGGAGGCTTTACCCCACCAGGAGCCAGGGGGTGAAGCTGCCAGGCCATGGGTGAACAAGCACAGAGGGGCTGTTGAGAGGCTCCACTGTCCCTCTCCTGTGAGCACAGGGGGTGGCAGTGGCAGAGCTGGCAGCAATGGAGCAGGAGGGAACCCACGACCTGGGAGATTAATAATAGAAGCGCTGGCATCCGTTTTAGATTAGCGAGAGAAAGCTCAGTACCCATCTCGCCCAGCATGTAACTTTAATGCCGAGATAATGAGCAATGATATTTATTTGTAAAAGATCTGGAGATATCGCTGCCCGGGGAGCAGCCAGGAGCTGTCAGAGCCCGCTCCATCCCCGCTGCTCCCGGCTGTAACCCAAGCGCTCTCCTCTGTCCGGCTCACTTTTCACGCTCCAGCTCTGTTAACCGAGCACGACACGTGTTGTGACGTGGAGCCCTGGCTAAGATTTGCTGAAGCTGCTCGTGATTTGGGCTGTTGCAGCCAAGGACGTGTTTGTCTTGCAGGGTGGGTTAGCTGCATCCACCAGCACCTGCGGGTCAAGCTGCCAGGATGGGGTTTAAACCCATCTCTGAGCCGGCTCCGACTTATCCCTTCGAGCATCGGGATGTGCCTGGGGAGGGCTGGCAAGGAGGATGTGGGATGCAGGGAGGAGATGGCACGGCATCAGCTGAGCTGGTGAGGGGTGGGTGGTATGGAGAGCCTGTGGCCAGGTCCTTCCCTCCGCCAAGCCATTGTGCTGGCCGGGAGTTTGGGGAGACAGCTTTTCCTGCTGTCAGGTTTGTGTCCTCCCAGCAGGGTATATGAGGATGTTTGGGGATCTTGTGGGTGCCTGGGCTCTTTCAGACCCCCCCCCCCCCCAGTTTGGGAACAGGGCTGTTCCTGCTTCCCTCACCTTTCCTGGATTGGTCCAGGAGGGCAGAAGGATGCAAGCGCTGCCGTGCCCAGCGTGGTGTTGTGTAACTGGCCAGGAGGCAGGCTTAGGCTGCCTTTGGCAGGTGGGTGTCCCTTCCTTATTAAGCCATCCCCAGGGTAATTAGTGGGTTAAGTCCTGATGAGATAATGCTCCATTATTTTTGTGCTATTGGGGGATTAGGAGCAGCGGGATTTCTCAAAGGCTTTATCTCTGCTAAGGTCCTTGGGCTGGGCGGCACGTTCGCGGGCGGGTAAGAGGACCTGTGCTGTGCCAGCCCTCCAGCACCATCCTCTCCCCAATCCCCGTGGTGGGCACGGGTGCAGCGAGGGGGAGCCTGGCACAGGGGGCTGTTCCAGGAGGAATCCCCTTTCAGTGCCGGTGCAGCCCCATCCATCACGGCGCTCCCACGGCGGGGGCTGCGCGCCAGCGGAGCGAGGAGGTGACACTTCCAAATAAACAGGGAGGTGGGTGGTGCGCGCTGGGAGCGGAGGGGGCATCCCTGGGGGCTTCTGCCGTGATTTATGGCCCCGGCGACGCGGAGCTGTCAGCACAGCCTTTGGAAGCTGTTTACTAACAGCGCTGTCTCCTGGCTGTCACTCCAGCGTGGGCTGCTCGTGGGGGCTGCAAGGACAAACATCCCCCATGTGCTCCCGTGCTGCTCATGCCCTTCCCGGGAGCCCGGCCAGGGACACCCTCAGGGTGCTGATGGGGCTGGCGTTCAGCCCTCTGAGAGTCCCAGAGATGCTCTTAGGAAGGAGTTTGGGTAGCTGGAGGCAGGATTAGAGTAAAATGTGCCTAATGAAACAGGCCTGGCTTGGCGGGGGCTCCCCTCCTCCTGCCACCCCGGTGCAGCCAGCCCTTGAGCCAGAGGGATGGAGCTGGCATTGGAATAGGGAAGCAGGCAGGCTGGATGCGGGCCAGGCTGTGCACTTGATCCAAACACAGCTGGAGCTGATCTGATGAAGTGAGAGGTTAAGAAGAGAGCATCTGTTATCTAAAGGGGACACACAGTGGGAAACTGTAAGCTCTTTATTCCCCCCACCCCACCCCCTCTGTTCAGTGCATCATCCCTGACTTTATTTCTTTGATTTATTAAGGAAGCCTGCGCTTCCGGGGCTGTAATTAAGTGCCACTGTGTGAGCTTTTGATAGTGCGTGAATGATATAATGGTTTGCACGGTCGCCGTCTGCTCAAGTGCTTTAGGATCCAGATAACACGAGGAGGGATTTCTGCTGCCCACCAGGGAGCTGTGGCAGTGCCGGGGCCGAGTCCAGCCGAGGGAGCAGGGAAGGATGTGGGAGTCACTTAGCACCGTGGTGGGAACACGGCTCAGGAGGGGATCCATGACCCAGCCTGCAGCTCAGCTGAGAAGGGAGGTCACATCCTCTTGCAGAAGTCCATCACAGCATCTTTACAGGCTGCTGGAGGCCAAATTGGGTGTTGCTGCTCCCGGATGTCCTTGTTCCCTCCCAGCCACACACGTTGTTCTGGATGTGGAGAGGGGACCACAGAGCCTCAGCCAGCTCCTGGATGCACCAGGGTTCTGTTCCAGGGGTGTTTTTAGGGTATACATGTCTTGGATATCCGTAACCTCAAAGAACAGTCAGTGTCAGCATCCTCAGCATCCTACCTGACGTGCAGGTTCCCCTCTGCTGCCGGAGGAGTTTGCTGGCAGTGTTGGTGCCAAGCCAGGCCTGGGGAGTGCTGGGCGGGCAGCAGCTCCTTCTGCCTTCGCCAGCTGCTGGAAAGGGGCCAGTGCTCGGAGCCACGAACAGCTGGAGGTGCCACGAGGAATTCACTGGAGCTGTGTCACCCTGTGCACCCTCCTGGGCCCGTGAGGTGCTGCCCTGGGTCTCCTGCACAAGAAAAAGCTCACGGGGTGGCATTTCTAGGCAGATGTGCAGAGTATTTGTTGTGATGCCAAGGGAAGGGTCTGCTCTAAACCAGGAGCTTCAGACAAGTGGTCTGTTTTTTGTTCCCACTTGGCATCTCCCTGTGCCACACTCCAGGCTGTCTGGCACCGGGGTCTCTGGTCATGGTGTCCCTGTCCATCTCGGTGTCCCAGGCTGTGCTGGGACCTGGCACTCACTGCTGATGTGTCTGGCTTTCCCCCAGGGCTCGATTCTTTTCCCAGGATGGCTGCTGAGCATCCCTCTGTGCCCAGCAGTGCTGCTCTGACACCCCACTCAGCCACGCTTGGGGTTTAGGCAGAAATAAATTTCTTTTTCCTCTAAAGGGCCATTTTTGAAACATAAGCAGGATTATTTTGGTGGCTTGGCCAACAGCCTCAGGAGGAGCAAGCTCAGGGTCTGGAGCAGCATTTTGGATCCATGCATATACATTCCTGCTGCTGCCTGAGGGGGTGGCAGGAAGAGCAGGAGGAGGAGGAGGAGGAGGAGGAGGAAGAGATAAAAAACCCCCAACCCTACATGTAAATAAACTTAAAAATAAAAAGTGACAGAGATTATTTGCCGCTTAATGAACTAAAATGTCCAACCTCCCACCAAGCAGCAACATTGTTTATAAACTACAGAAAGGGCTTTTATTTTAATGGGCAGCAAATCCCATTCATCCCCAGCCCTGGCAGTCCGGAGCGTGCAGGATGAATAGGCTGGCTCTGGACGCAGCCTCCTCACTCCTGCTTTTCCTCTGGCAGCTTCTCCAATGGGGTTTTCCCCCCCCCTTTGCCCACATTTGCTGTTTTCCTCCCTTCCTCCTCTCTCCTAATCCCCTCCACGGTGCCGATAACAGGGTTATCTTGCCAGGAAGAGAGGAAGAATCCATCCCTGTGCCTCGGCATGTCACATCCGCTGCGTTTTGTTTATTCATTTGAAAAGCACTCCCCCCTGTTCTGTCTCTGGGTGGCAGCTGGAGAGTGGCCCGAGATAATCACAGCCTTATATTTTTATTTATTTCTCGTAAATAAAGCCTCCCGTAGCCTGCAGGCGGATTTTGTCCACTTGCCCCCATCCTTTGCTCCTCGCTCTGTGAACAGGGAGTGGTGGTCACTGGAGCAGAATCCTGGTCCTACAGGCAGATCCCACTGAGGATCCCTCTTGCAGGGGACACGATGTCTCTGATGTGGGGACAGTTCCACTGAATGTGGCAGAAAGGCAGGACCACAGAAAGCAGCCAAGCAGAAGGCAGAAAATACAGACTAACATTTTGTCTTGGGCAGAGAATTGTGGAAAATAAATAAATGGTGTGAGCATCTGTGGAAATGAGAGCATCCGAGCTGGGGGGTGAGGTTTGGGAGGGGATTCACTGCTTCAGGTTAAAAGGGATAGTGACAAGTTGAGCTAAAAGCAGGTTTGGAGCTGGTCAGGCTTTGCAGGACACATGGCTGTCCATGGGAAGCACCTTGCTGAGCTGTGGCTTGGGGTTTTTTATCTCAAGCTGCTGGGAAATGTTGGGAGCTGGTACTTGCCATTAACAGAGAGAGGGACCACAGTCAAGTCAGGTGGGAATTTTGGACATGCCTGACTTTCCCAGCAGTGCAAAAACTTCTGACCATAACTCATAGGGTGATGTCCTCCTAAGGCAAGAAAGGAAATAGTAAGTTATCTATTCCTGCTGGTGTTTAATATCCATATCTGCCATTAATCAAACTAGGGCTGTAAGATCCTTACTTAGGCCTAATCAGTGTATAATGGATTATCTACAGGAACTAATAAAAGGTAATTATCTGTGCTTTGCAAGTTCCAATTACTGTACTTATATGATCAATTAATTCTTGTAACAGTTTCACAGGTGCAATTTGTGTGACAACATTACGCTGACTCTGGGCAGAGGCTCAGTGCCTGCCTGGCTGCAGGGGTGCCAGCAGGGATGGCTTAAAGCTGAAGGAGAGTGGATTTTAGAGTAGATAGTAGGAAGAAATTCTTGGCTGTGAGGGTGGACAGGCCCTGGCACAGGTTGCCCAGAGAAGCTGGGGCTGCCCCATCCCTGGAAGTGCCCAAGGCCAGGTTGGACAGGGCTTGGAATAACCTGGTCTAGTGGAAGGTGTCCCTGTCCATGGCAGGGGGTTGGGACTGAATAAGCTTTAAGGTTTCTTTCAACCCAAACTCGTGTGTGATTCTGTGGTTTGGAGGGCCACTGATGCCAGTGGCAGTGATGCCACCCTGCCAGCCCAGCCTCCCCAGCACATCCCAGGTTGTCCTGGTTCCTGCACCAGGAAAGGCCACCTGCATGCAGGGACCTGAGGGACAGCAAAGGGCTGCCCTTTGCAGGCTTTCAGCCACTCATGGTGGTCCTGCCCCAGCAGAAGCACCTCTGCCCTGTGCTGTTCCCTCCCCAGAGCAGGAGACCAGTGCGGGTTCAGCAGCCGCCCGGCCCCATCCGTCCCTGCACATCCCAAGGGACATTGCCCCGGTCCCAGCATCACCTCGGGGACCCCCCTGCTCCCTTCCCATGCCCCAGCACAGCCAGCACAGGCAGCTGGCTCCAGTCATCTCCTCCTGCCTGTCCTCGAGTCCCTCTCGCTGGCTTGCAGAGTCATCGGAGGGTCTGAAAGAAGGAGGAAGTATTCCAGCAATGTCTGTGCAGTTTTAGGGATGGCTTAAAATCGCAATAAATTTGAGACACTTTTACATGTCCACTTGGGGCCCAGCATTGTTGTGGTAATTTGAAGCAGATTGAGGCAAATGGCAGATCTGAGGGGTCTTGCAAGACACGGGAATGGAGGAGGAGAGGTGGTGGGGATTGAAGGAAAACACCATTTCTGCGATGCCAGTTGGAGCCACGGGGCCAAATCCTCCCAGGCTGACCCTGGGTATGTCTGGCAACAGTACAGCCCTGACTCGTGACTCAGCCTCTGGTTCCTCCTTCCTTTTTGGGGGATGTTTTCAATCTAGTGTCAACTTCTGGTGTCCCCATGACTGTGCTGTGTCAGGGTGTGTTTTGGGTGAAGCTGCTCCCATGGATTTGGGTCCTAGAGCCAGGTCCTGTCCCTGAGGGTGCCTTAATGGGATATGGGGAAGTGTCACCACATCCTTGCCCACAGGGTTTGGATATTGAACCAACCTCTCCTTGGGATCCCAGGCCCAAGGGTTTTGGGGAAGATACTCAGTGGGTTGAATGAAGATCTCTCAAGATCTGTTCCAAGTGGTCCTTTCTGTTTGGTTTGACTTCAGCCTTTGCAGAGGGAGTTTCACATTGCTGCAAAGGAGCAGAAACAAGAAATGGTTTCAATACAAAACGTGTTTTTTTTTAAAAAGAAAACTGTCGACATGCGATCTTTGAGAATTTCCATTGTTACTTCCCCCCAAACATGAAATTAATTCATCTGTGTAAGTCCTTTTTCTGGGAACAGTCCTGGTTTCATTGACATTTTTGGTTAACAAGGAAAAAAGCAAACCCACAAACAGGGAAAAAAAAAAAAAAAAGGAAAAACCAACTCCCCCAACCCTTTCTATTTAAAAAAGAAACTCCCCTCCCAGCTCTCCCAGTGACCATGATACAACCACTGCTTTGTTCCCAGCATGGCTGATGTTGTTCCCAGCTTGCTCCAAGCTGCTCTGCTGGACAGGGCCAGAGGGGAAGGGGCTGTTTCCTCCTCTCTGCTCTTGCATGAGCTCTGGGACATGATGGCATGATGCAAGAGGGCTGTTAGCTGGAGGAGCACATCTCCATGGTGGCCACAGCTGCCTGGGTTGCTGTGAGTGCTGTGTTTTTGTGGGCTTTGGCCATTCCTGCAGCCTTGGCGAGTCACGGGATGGGGAGGTGGATGCTGGCCACTGCAATATCAGACCTGGGGGCACATGGGACATTCACCAAAGAGCTGGACTTGACACTCCTTGTGAGTCCTTTCCAAATCAGGATATCCTGTAACTCCTGTCTATAAAATGCTGCTAAGGACAGGAACCAGCTCCCAGTGCAGCCCAGCTGCCCCAGCACTGCCCTCCCCATCCCTGCAGGGCTGTCCCCAGCCCTGTGCTGTCCTTCTGCACTGATCCTGAACCCAACAGCTGCTGGTCTCAGCTCCTGGCCTCATCCACCACTTCCTTCAGTTTGGTTTTCCAAGCCTTGGCCATGTGTCCAGCCCCACCAGTGCACCGTGGGGAGGAAGCTCTCTTGGTGCTGAAATGCTGCCACACGCAGCTCTGGCAGTGCCAAGCACCAGCCCCTTCCACAGCTGTTTTTTTGTTTTTTTCTTTCTTTTGTTCCTATTCTCCTCTCCCCCCCCCCCACCTTTTTCCCAAGCAAGCCACCACAGGCTCCTTCAAACATTCCCCTGAAGACTCTTCCCTCACTTGCCTACAACATGTTTGCAGTGCCGAAACTCCCATTGCCCCATCCCAACCTTCTGCGCCTGCTTTCTTTTCATGGGTTGTAGGGACCAAGTCTGGGCACGCCAAATCCCATTCAATACAATTTCATACCTTTGATTCCACCTTTCCCCTTCCCTGTGCAGACGTGACTCACCGCCTGTGGATGCGCCGGTGTCGTGCATGGCTGGGAGGTGTGTGGGGAGCGGAGGATTTCGGAGCCTGACACCCACCCTCTGGCTGCCTCTGGCTCATTTACACCTTTCTGGGACAACTCATCTCACACTGAATTTCAAAGTGAGCTTGACAGCGAGGTAGCAGGGTCAGGTGGTGATGCTGGCCAGGGGGCTTGGACTCTTGACATGAGTGCTGGACTCATCTGTGGGTTTCTGGGAGCAGGAGGGCAGGGATGCTGTGCCCCAACCTAGCTGGCTGACACCCCCCCAAATTCTCTGCTAGAACGGGTAGATGGTTGCAGTGAGAACAGATGAGTGCATTAATTTAATACTTCAGATTGCACCAGTCATAGGTCTTGTTTGATAAAAACCCAATCAAGCTTATACACAGGGGTTTTGTGAAGTGTGGTTTCGCGGGGTCAGTGTAAAGTTGCTGCTTTTGGCAGGTGTAGAGCATGACCAGTACAGATCACATTGGAAAATGCCACCCTTGGTGACAGGGAATTGTTGCTGAAGAGCTGTTTGGCAGCAGGAAAGGCCAATAACTGTTTGTCCGGATTAGGAAGCGTGTGGTTTGGCAAAGCGTGGCTTAGCAAGAGCTGATGCAGATAGACACGTGTTTACAGACCATCTTCATGTTTGTTTGCTCACTTTGTTTTAATTTGAAACTCGAGCCTCTTCCCTGTGGTTAGATCCTCCCAGCTAAGCAAGTTTCAGCATAGAGAAGTTGCTTAAGGAAGAGAAAGGATGCTGGATGCGGTGTAAAGTGAGAGCGACCGCTGTTACCGCAAACGCTTCCCGACCTCTGGGAACAAAACCATCAGGGGTTTTTTGCTCAGTTCTCTCCATTCATCCCCTTTTTCCAGAGCTTTATTTTCTAAGCCAACATTGCAGGTTTTATTATAATAATGCTTATTATTTAAATAGTGCCAGAGGTGTACACAGTGCTTTGCAAACACTGGGGGAGAAAAGGGCCTTTTACACAGAGGAGTTTCTGCTCTAATTTAGGTGATTGTAGTAGAAGTAATTAAGGCTGAGAGGGGCGGGCAGGTCTGCAGAGCAGTGTCAGAGCAGCAAGGCAGAGGGACCAGCTGTGAGTGAGGTCCTTTTGCCATCTTTAACCTGGGACTAGGAATGCTGAGCTTTAGGAAGGTGGGGAATAGGAGAATCATCTGCTCTGCCACACCAGGTGAAGCCATCGCTCCCTCAGACACAGCTCTTGTGCCAAGGGCGAGATCGCAGGGCTTCAAAAAGGAGAGGGGAAAACAATCACGGACTTGTGGCACCCGGTAATGCACTGACCCAATTGTGCACTGCTGTGTAAGGGGAGAGAAATTCCTTCCTGACCCCTGTACTCATCAGCCCATGCCCTGAAGCATGAGATTTGATTTTCTTTATCTGGCTTTCCATAATTGCAGATGTCGTGTTTGGTACTCCCTGTATCCCACCCCTTGGAAGCAGCATCTGCTGCATTTAACTCAATGGACCTTCTCCTCTGGGAGTCTGATCCCGAATCGTTGCTGGGAAGTGCCTGGAAGGAAGGAAGGAGAGCTGGTTCCATCAACCTTCCCAGCACCTGGGGGTTTTCCCAAGCCGTTTGCTCAGCTGGGGTGGGCAGGCATCCCCCCACATCATGGCATGTTCTCCCCATTGGCATGGACAGGCTGTGAAATACTTGGGATTTCTGTGGGTGCCCTGGCAGGGACCAGGTCGGCAGAGCCCTTCCTGAAAGAGTTAAAGGCTCTCGCCCCTTCCAGGCTGGGGAAGTGGAATTAGTCACGGCCCTCAGGAGAAGTGCTGGCCAGGTTATAAAAATGACAAATGAGCACAAATCAATAATGAAGTTAGTGTTTTCTGGGAATGCCAGACACGAACGGAAAAATACATCAGCACGGGCGGTGGGTGCCGTGATGTACAGGATGAGCTGCCCCTCATGTGCATCCCTTGCAATGTCCTTTTCTCCTCCCCATCATGTTTGAGTCTCCCCAGCACCACTGCTGCCCTGGAAAGCCAGGATGGCTCTGCACACCAGCACCTCCCTGGGATTTTTGGTTCCCCTTGGAGCAGAGCTTTGTGTGGTGCTGGCTCCCACTGGGTGCTCCTTCAGCACTGAGGAGGCAGCTCTGGGGTAGCGGAGATTTGGGATTGCAAATAGTGCCCCAGGGGAAGTGGAGAGTCTAATTAATCGTCAGGATACAGGCATTCCCACAGCAAAAAAGGTAGCATCGGAGGCCACGTTTTCCTTTTCCAAAGGGACTCGGGCATGTCTGGAAAGGAAACGGCCTTCTAATTAGATGGCTTGAAAATCTTTACCGTTGCTCGTTACAAATACATTAATCAGCCCATATTGAAAGAACCGCACTGCAAAAACGACATTATTATGATTATTATTATTTATAGTTTAGATAGGAATGAGTTTAATCCCTTCCTAGCCTGGGCTGGGTTCAGAAAGTGACCCAACATCCCAGTGCTGCTTCTTGGCCCCAGTATCACCTGGGTTCTGTGCAGCCATAAACCCACTTGGGATGTCGTGGAGATTTTCTGCACTGCTTTAAGATGGGCAGCTTTAAAATGTGTAAGAGAGGGGGGAAAGTGGGCCAGGGGTGTAAACAGGAGGTGGGAGTGAGGGGGCTGGGACCTGGCAGAGGTCAGTGGAGGGAGGGAATGGTGAAGGTTGCAGTGGAGGTGGGGACTGGGGGAGCAGGAAACATTCCAGTGGCTTTGGAAGAGCAGTGCTGTGTCTGCACAGCGTTTCAGGGTTGGTGGCTTTCCCAGGGTGTTAACACATTTTTGGAATTAATATAAACTTCCTTGACTGGCCTTCCAAATGTCTTGGATTCCAACTGACCTCTGTGTGCCTGGGCTGGGTGTCCTGCTTCCTCCTTTGGGATGTGGTATCTCTTGGAGGCAGTGCCTGGTGCCCAGAGCTCTGTCACATGAGCCATGCAGAGCCTGAGGGATGGGTGTGAAAATGCAGATATTGGTCCGTCATGGTTCTTCCACGCCAGTGGTGGCCTGGGTGACAAGTAACCACCCACACCCTGAGGAAAGTGAGCTGTCAGAGAGAAGGGGTTGCAGGAGGCTGAGGTTGATGGATATCTGGGAAGAACTCCTGAGGGAAACTCTTGTTTCTCTAAGGAAGTTGATAATCTGGGATACTTATGCTGCTCATTTTCAAGGGGTTGTCTTAATCACCACTTTCCAGTTATAAATGGTGGGGCCAGTGTGGGCAGCCTCATGTTTCCTCCTCCTCCTCCTCCTCCTCAGCTGTCCTTACAGTATAGGTTAGGTCTCACCAGGCTGCAGGCCAGCTCTGTACAGTGCAGCAGGATGGTGAATCCAGAGCATGTTCCAAAGTGCACCCAAAGCACCAAGACACCCCAAGAGCTCAGCAAACTTAAGAAAACTCACAGCAAACCAACCCCAACTCCCCCACCACGTGCTTGGATGGAGTGAAGCAATACTGGGGAGTGAAGGTTTCCCACTCCCTCTTTGCTATCAGCTGAATTTGCCCTTGGCAGGGAAAAAGTGTGCAGTGCCCTTTGGGAACTAAATGGACCTTGGAAGCACGATGGGTCCCACAGGGAGCCGTCAGCATCTGCCTGAGGCACATCTCCACATGCTGCAGCACATCCAGGCTCTTGCCATGGCCACGGCTCCATCGCTGCTGGTGCAAGGAAACCTTCCTGCCTTGGGTCCTTGCCAGTGCCCAGAGCTCTGCCCCACGTCCCCGAGCATGTGGTGGCACTGGTCCAGCCCCCAGGGTAATGAGATGGCTTCCAATCTGAGTTAATCATTTGCCAGTGAGGGCTGCCGGGGTGTATCTGAATTCCTCGCTCCTATGGACACGCTGTCGTGTACTCGGCTGTTGTGCTCTCGCCCGGAGCTGCTACACCAAATGTTTTGCAACAAAAAACCCCAAACCACATGAAAGCAGTCGAGTTTCATATTTCATTGTAACCCAAAATTCAGGTTTGCCAAGAGTTTCAGTAGTTTTATGAACCTTTCCCATGAACCTCCAGCAAAGGCTGTTGTTTAACCCGGTTTTGATGAAAACCCAGGTGTGACTTGGTCGCTTTTGAGGTTTGTGCAAACGTAAAATTCGAAGGGGTTTTGAGAGGAAGGAAGAAGGGAACCCAGACACACGTCAGAGCAGCATTTGCAGGAGGCTCTGTGCACATCTGGGGCCAAACTGTAATTCCTTGAGGACGTGGGACATTAACACCCACATTCTTTGTGCTGGTGGATGTTCTTGGGGATGCTTTGAACCAGCTCAGCAGCATTGCCCCCGAACCAGCTGCTACATTTGGGTAAGTGCTGGTGCTCTGAGCAGTGTGGCTCCATGGACCAACCCAAGGTCCTTGTGGCAGCATATCCCAGTGTCTGCCACTGCTGGGTCTGCTCTGGGGTGGTGGTGGGTGATCCAGGGCTTTGCTCTCTCTGTTGCTTCAAGAGAAACTCAGTGAAAGTCGGCGATGTGCAAGAGAGCTCCTGAGCCAAAAACTAAATATCGGGTCCCGCGGGGTGGGGATGGGGCTCCTTCCGAGCCACGCCTGGCTCACACCCAGTCCTGCCTCTGGATTCTGCGTATTATTATATCCACCCGCGGATTGCTTTTTCGGCAGTGCCGTCTTTCCTTTCTCCAGCAATTTCCTGAAATAACGTTAGGGAAATGTGAAAATCTTGAACTTTTGAACCTCCCCGGAGGACGGCGTGCAGGGGGGTGGCGGCAGGAGGAGAGGACGCCCGCCTTCTCCCTGACGTTTATTTTGGCTACAGGGCCTGGGGATGGGAAGGAGGGGGCTCTCCAGGCCCCTGGCCGGCCGAGGAGCCGGATCAGCACTGCCCCTTATTAATTAATGACTTTCTTGTGGCTGGGTCACGGAGGCGAGGAAGCCAGAGGAAGTTTTCTTTTGCTCGCAGATGCCGGGGAGAAGGGGAATGGTTGGGCTGGGTGGCGAGGACAGGGGGTGACACATGGGGGTGATGATGGATGGGGCCTTGGGTTTTTGGCTGGGCTCTGGACATGGGCAGCTTGCACCGGTGAGGAAGAGAGAGGGGAAGGGGGATACGCTGTGCTTGGAAAGTACTTTTCCCTCTGATGAACTTCAGAGGCGTATAAATCACTGCCAGGCTGCAGCTGCGGAGCATGTGACGCTGGCAAATTAATGGTCCTTCGGAAAACGCCGGCCATCACGCTCACCTCCTCGCCTCTTAAAGGCATAGCCGGAGGCCAGGCTGCCCCCAGGGGTGGGAATTGGGGGCTCATCTTGGGCTGGGGGAGCCTCGAGGTCCTGCCGGTCCCTGGGTGAGCCAGGACTGGGTGTGCCCATGGAGATGATCTGGTGTGAGGGCACCTGGATGCTCTCCATGGTGTTCAGCTTTCCATGGTGCAGCTCAGTCCATGGTGGGCTCCTGCTCTGCTGCTGGTGGACAAAGAGGAGCAAGGTGGTCCTGGGGGTGTTGTTTCTTCCAAGGTGCCTTGGGAGCAGGGTGGGTGCCTGGTGGGAGCTCCTGCTCTTTGTGTAGCAGTTCCTCTGTGCTGTGTTCTCGCCCACTGGAGCTTTTAGCACAGCAGTGACTTGTGGAGGATGGAGACACATCCAGGGCACACCAAAACCTTATGACAGGAGTGTTGAATTTGCAGTGGAGTTGGGCATCATGCCAGGGGCTGACCACCTGCCCAGGGCAGCAGGTTGCCAAGTGCCATAGCAGAGGACATGGAGCATCTTTCTCACTGTGGCATCGAGAGGCCACCACATGCCACGGCTGGGAATTCACAGCCAGCCTCTGCAAACCTCACAGGCAAACTGCTGTAGGGCAGTGGGAGATTCTCTAGTTGACCCTGGGTCACCTGGGCCACCACCTGACTGGCAGCCCACTGCCTTCCCACATCACACCACCTTGCTCCTCTTCCTCGCCCTTGCTCTTTAAAGCAGTGGTAGAAGAGGAGGAGAATCCAGCACTGCAACTTCTGCCTGGCGCTGCTGGAATGCAGGAGGGGGAGGGAGGGGAGCCACCAGCTGAACAGTTAAAAATTACTGAATACTTCCCTAATATAATTAGGTTTCCATGCAGGCAATTGCCTTAATTGCCAGAGGGATGTGGGGCAGTGTGGGGGGGAGCCAGGCTGGACTCTCCCTGCTCTGCTGCTCTGGTTGGTGTCTCACACGTTCTGCTCCAGTTGGTCCAAGGGCCCTCTGGGGGCAAGTTGCCCCCAGTGATGCCACAGTAAGGATTTGACCTAGGCTGAGCAAAAAGTAGATAAAAGTGTTTTGTGAACACTGTGGGGCTGGTTTGGGGCTTGTCAGGACCCCTGTCAGCCTCTTTGCATGGGTTTGCTGGGAGATGAGCTCAGAGGCTACTGGGACATGCTGCAGTTTAAATTCCTCTTTATTTTCTAAGTGCTGTTGGAGCAGGGAAGGTTAGGCAGGCAAAAAAAACCAGAGCCCACTCTGTGATTTACGTGGTAAAGGAGATAAGTGGGGATTTAAGGAGAAGGGAATACATAATTGAGACGAACGTGTAATATGAGCACGGATCCAAACAGAGAGATTGTAATCAGAAGTGTTAGGAGAAGCTGAGGTTTATTAATGAAACGTCTCATCTATTTGTCAGCTGAAGAGGAACAGCCTTTCCCAGCAGCTGGAGGTGGAGGGGGTGGATGCGGGGATTGCTCTCGGTGTTCCCGCTGCCGGTGCAGAGATCGAGGCTGCCATCTTCCTGCCCAGGTGGATGGTGCCTGGGCCTGGATGCAAAGGGTTAGAGGGAAAAAAGGAAGAGTAAGGGTTCTAGGAAGCTGGATGTTGTCATTTTCCTGGCTGTAATCTGCTGCAGAAGTCAGGAGCTGGGGGAACTGATCAGTGGGGCTGAGAGCTGCCCAAGGAAGCCTCCCTCAGAGCCCTTCATCTTCATCACTGCTCTCCCTGATCCCAGTGCCTGGTTCCCTGCAGTCCCCTCATCTGGCTGCTGCCTGGTCACAATGCCCAGGCACATCTGGGAACTGCTCCTGCCGCTGTCCCACGGCCGTGTTGGCTCTCAGAGCCATGGTGTTGGCTTGGACAAACACCTCTTTCGTAGCCTGGAGGCTGCAGTTGGGTGCAGACACATCTAATCCAGCTTTGGAGGAGTGTTGGGAGCTGTGTGGAGAGCATGGACCACCCAGCTCCATGGTCTTTACTCTCACTGGTTTTCAGGAGCTGAATGGCTGGAGTTCCTCTAGTTTGCCATTTTTTTATGGTTTAGGGGTAGGATGGGTCACCAAAGGCCTGTTCTTGGGGTGACACTGTGACAACATGGTTGGCAGCCACCCTGTTTCATCCCACACTCACTTTTATTCCTGCCCCAGCAATGCCACTGGAGCACTTTTATCTGTTGTGGTTCCTCAGGCAGGAGGATGATGCTGGTGGTGTCCAAGGGGTTAACCCAGAGCTGTACTCAAGCTCTGGCAGGGAAAGACTCTGAATGTACATGAAGGCAACATTTTTGTGAGGGTCCTTCCCCTTCCCAGGCCCTGGCAGTTATCTGTGGGCTGACAGAACTCCTGGAACGCCGAGACCCGCTGGACATTGACCCGTCCGTGCCGAGCTCAATTAGCTGACGCTATCTGATTGGACTTGGCACAGCCTAATTAGCTTTGGACTTGAACCAGAAACTTAAACCCAAAGGCAGCTTGCAGGCAGCCCATCCTTTGCTGCAGCCTGCCCGGGGGAGGGAAAAGCTTTCCCAAACCTCCTCTCTGGCTTGGGAGCTTGGGAAGGGGGAGCAACCCGCCAACCCTGCCTGCCCATCCCTCCGGCCACACAGATGGTGTGGAAAGGGCTTAAACCTTCCCTCCTGCCCAGCATGTGTTCCTGAACCTCAGTGGGGGTCACACAAGACCAAAGGCAGTTTCTTTCTCTTGGAAAAAAGTGCATGCCATGTAGTTTCCAGAGGGAACTTGCTTTTACAGGAGGGGACCTGGCTCTGGCAGTTCCCTTCCTTGTCTTGTTAGGTGCCTTCCTGAGTAGGCACCCAGTTCTCAGGCTCCTTCTCCTGGACTTCCAGCTGCTGTGCACAAAGTGGGTGGTTTGTCCCTGGGGGAACTGGCTCACTCCAGAGCATTCTCCAGTCATCAGTGGAGATGTGGAGGAGGAGCTGAGATGAGAAGGGATGGCTGCTTTGAGACCCTGGGATCCTTTGCCCATCTGTGTTTCCAGCTCTGTAACAATTAAGACACAAAAGTGCTGGTGAGAAGGGACTCTCAAGGATCTGTTGACAGACCTACCACCAGCCATGGTTCTGAGAGGTGGGCATTTCCCCAAGGAGACTTGGAAAACAGTGTTCCCATGGGCTGCCCTTGCACAGTTCCCAGCAATGAAGCCCTTGGAGGGTTGGCTCATCCCACTTGGATGTTCATGAGATGTCTCCTGACCAGATGACATCTTGTGCCCGAGCCAGGCTTGCTTGGTCTCAACTGAGAGATGGGTCTCAACTGAGAGATGGGAAGACCCATGTGGCCTTGCCATCATCCAGGGTCCCCTAAGGAAAACCACCACAACTGTTTTTCTGGAAAGCTGTTTTTCTGGAAAACCAGTTGAATGGTGTTGCCTTTTACTGGTCCTGGTGTGGCCAGTGGCAGCACAGCTTTGGCATGTTGGGCTGCCAGCTGCACACTGGCGGCGAGCACCAGCACCAGCCACGTTGGATCAGTTAAAGCCCATTATGCCAAGTGAATGACTGTAATTATCTCAAATCTGGATTAATGTGCACGCACAGCACCGTAATATAATCCGTCTGGCTGGTGGTTTGTGGGCCGTTGTTCCTGGGAGCCAGACAGAGGAAGGAATCCACAATACATGGCTGTGTCCTCCTCCTTTCACCTCTTGCTGCTGTCTCAGGCCCTGAGAATGGAGCTTGTCCCATCACACGGATCCTGTAGGGCCTTTTAAAGCCACATGGGCTGATGGTTGCTCTCAGCACTGACCACAGACTGGAGCAGAAGAGCAACTGGGAGGTGTGGAGGTGCAGTAACTCCTTCCTGTGCTTCTGGTCATTCCCCCAAATCAGCAAAACAGCAATAGATGTGGCACATCCCTTGTTGTCCTGGAGCTCTGCATCTCCAGGGCCCATTAACAAGTGGGGAACACATGTTTTAGCCTGTGGATTTCAAAGCTGGTGACTGGGAGAGCTGCTGGGCTGCTCCTGCTCCTGGTCTTTAGGATTTGGCTAATCCCATATCTCCTGGAGGGAGAATGTGGGGAGCTGAGGGCTGAGAGCTCCCATTTCCCAGATCTCTCATTTCTACTTCATTGCACCCTTCTGGCTACTGCTTTCCCTGCCTGCTTTGGAGAGGGATATTTCAGGACTCAAGGTAGTGGGGTCTCCAGGAGAGGAGAGCTTAGCTCCAGGTCTGAGATCCACCTCCTCTCCACATGGAGCCCAGCATGGGAATGGATCCAGGTGCTGGGGGCAGTGTGTGGGATGAGCTGGGGGGCAGTGGGACAGTGCCTGATCGGGGTTCTCTGGCGGGCCCAGCATGTGCCACGTGTGTGGCTCATTCTGGGAGGTCCTGGGGGATCTTTGATGTGAGTCAAAGCTTCTCCTCTTTCTGCTGGAATGAGCCTAATGCTTCCGAGCTCCCCACACGTCTCGCTGGATCCTGCTTGGTTTTTCATAGCTCAGAGCCCAGCACCCCCTCAAGGGCAATTAGATCACTTCCAATTTGCCCGTAAGCCCATAAAACTGCAATTGAATGTAATTAAAAGGCCATAATGAGCTCCAGCAACCTGCGGGACCATTGTGCTTTTGCTCTCACCGTGCTCTTTTCGGAGAAGGGGATGGAGTCAGTGAGGCTGAGAAGGTCAGTGGCTGCAGGGAGGATGAGGAGCTCCGAGCAGAGCTCCCTGGTTCCCAGGGCAGGATGGGCAGGCATTGGGAAGGACCCAGGTGCCACCACCATCACGTCCCCACATTTGTGATGCCAATCTGGGAAGGTTGAAAGGACCCCTGGGTGCAGTCCTCTGTGTTTGCAGAGCAAGGGGAGAATCTTCCCCTCTCCTGGCATCTTTTCCTGCTGTTTTGGCTTCACCAATGCTCTTTGGAGGCTGAAAAGGGACAAGCAGGTACAAATTCCCTCTTGGCATGGCCTGCTCCTGCTTGTGTTTGGGAAAGGTTAGTGATAGGGAACAATTGCAGCGGTGGTGAGTGAGCCCTTAGTGGGGTTTGTGTCCCCCAAACCTCCCTTTTGGGGGTGCATGGGACGCCCAAGAAGATGGAGAAATGCAACCTCAAGCAGGGTTTGTTCAAGCTGCTCCTAGCTGTCACATTTGGGGCAGAGAGCTGGGCTGGGGTCATCTCTCCCCCATCCCACAGCCTAAAATCTCGGATCTTGGAGGGGACAGTGAGTTCCCACTCAGAGCTGCTTCTGCCAGCAAAGAGCCACCACGTCGAGCCCTTCAGCAGCATCCCCCAGTTCCTGCTGCCAGCCCAGGAGCCCTGGCAGCAGCACTACACTGCACCTATTATTGCCTGTTCCTGCAGCGGGTTCCCAGCCAGTAAATTAGGGGCACTCGCTGCGCCGCTGACAGCAGAACAGAGCACATTGTGAGAGCAGGGACAGCGCCGGCCCTTGAGGGATGAAATAGGAGCCTGTAATTTCTCAGGACTGTTGTGACATCTTTGCACAAGCGTGTGATTGAGTCACATTTGCTTTATCAGCAGAATCCTTGTTTGCCTGGGTGCACCCTCCCCCTCCACCCACTGCTGCCAAGGGTGGGGGACAGCCGAGTGCTGCCCACTCTTCTCCCCCTGGGCTCCCCTGCTCTCCGAGGGGCTTCTCACACTTTCCATATGTCCTGCTGGCTCTTCCTGCCTTTCCCTTCTCCTGCTGGAGCCCCAGCTCCGGCTGAAGGGGTTGGGAGGCTCTGCCCCATCTGCTTGGGACATGCAGACCAAAGCAAACACGGGTGGGGGTCTTCCACAGGAGGGGGAGATGATTTGGGATGGGGGTCCATGTGGGGCAGGAAGCTGGGAGTGCTGGAGGAAGAGGCGTTTGCAAGCGTTTCCTCCAGTGACATGGCAGTTCACAGGGAGAGTGGCTTCTGGAAAATTCCTCTTTTCAGTCCTTCCCCTTCGGAGACAGGAGTAGCCCCCGCAGCCTTCCAGCTCTGCCAGTGGCTCTGGGAGTGGGCTATGCTTTTACAGGGCTGCTGAGAGGGTGGGATGGGGTTTTAAGGCAAAAAATACAAAATAAGCCCCTGTGCCAGAGCTGAGCCTGCCTGGTCAGCCCCGGCATGGGGGCTGTGTGTCCCCTGAACACACATGGCCTCAGCAGGGTTTCCCCGTCCTCCATGCCAGCTCCGAAGCATCAGGCACAAGTATCCCATTTTTGGTGTGGATCCTGTGTTGGGGGGATCTCCAGACCTTTGGGAAGCCAGGCTCTGGCAGGTGATGGGGTGGGTTAGGGCTGAATGTCTCCCGTAAGTGACCCTGTGGTGCTTTAAACCAGATTGCCAAAAAGTGGGAACGCTGGTGAGTGTGTGTGATGCAGATTGCCTGGGGAGAGACCCCCAAATGCCGTCCAAGACTTGCCAGCCTGGGATCACACCGTGGCACTTCCTTGTGGCACTGGGAAGGGCTGATGTTTCCTGCAGAGTTGTATCCAAAGGAGTAAATAAAATAGGGTAGAGAGGTGTTGGAGGTGGAGAGACAGAGGTGCCCCAGCTCTGCTCTGTGGGACAGGGATGCTGCCAACTCCTGCTGTGAGGTTTAGAGTGGGTACCACTCTGAGGAGCCCCCATGGCTCGGCAGTGGGATGCTTTTGCCCTTCTTCTTCCCCTTCATCTTGTGGGAAGAGAGCAGAGGTTTCCTGAGTGGTGCAGCAGGGACTCTGTCTGAGAGGGGAGAGGTTGGTGTGCAGAGTGCAGTGGAAAAGCTGCTCGTGGGCACCGTAATCTCATGCCACAGTCCATCAACCCATAAGGTGACATGCTGGCAGGAGGCAGCAGCTAATGCCTGCAAGGGGCCAGGCTGGCAGCACGCAGAGGGTGCTGCTGGATTTCCTCCAGCCAGGGGAAACCCTTGGAAGGGGCTCGGCATGAAACCCCAAAATGTGGCTCTGCTCCTCGCTGGGTTTGGCTGCGGTGCCGAGCGGTCCTGACAGAGGTTTCGGGTGGGAGCAGAGAACCAGAGGTGAGACGCTGTGTGGCTTTGAGGTTTTAGTTTGGTCAAAATGAAACCTGCTGGGAGGAGGAACCCACCCAGAGCAGAGAGCAGCCGAAACTGAGCTTCTCACCATCCTCAAGCAGGTTGAACTACCACGGCATCACCTGCCACTCCCTGGGGGAAGGTGCCGAGTGTGGCTCAAGGAACAATCCCAAACCTCAGAGCAGGCTCCCAAAGAGAAACTGCACGTGGTGGTCTTCAAATGCCTGCAAAAAGACAGATTTCTGTATGCTGTCCCCTGTGCAGACTTTGGGGGGGGTGTCTTACAGGGATGTTCTCAGGTTTGTTCTTTGTACTCAAGTCTAAAAATATGAAAAGAAAAATCAATTCCAGATACTTTTTGGTGAAATCACACTTGACTGTGCACCCCATGCTTCTACATCCTTCTACATCCTTTTGCCTGTAGCTGTGGAAGCAATACTCAGGAGGGATGTAGCTGCATCTTCTGAAGTCTTGGGGTGCCCATTCCCAGGGATGCCCCTATGTGCCTGGCACTCGGGTGATTTAAGAGGATCAGTTGCCTGTCATTTCTGGGAAGGTGCTATAAATGCAGCTTAGTGTGCTTGGATGACAGGATGATGGTTGTTTTTTGGACCCATGGGTGATTTTCTGGGATGACAGCCACACTGCACCATGCAGGTCATCACCCTGAGTTTGCCCAAGTCAGGCACTGTTGGGTCCATCGTTGGAATGGGAAGAGGCAATTCTTGCTCCATCCTTGCTTCAGTTCTCAGCTGTGCTGATATAAATTGAGAGCAAACTTACTCAAGATTGTAGGCCAGGGGCTATTTAAATTCATCACTGAGTTTGTGATCAGGACAAAAGTGAGGACCTGACCTCTTGTGGTCACAGTATTACCATGGCAATTTTCCCATGAAAACTACAGTTAAACCCTGCCCAGATCCACTGTCTGCCTGTTGCTCCCCTCATCCCACTGTTTCCCACTGGAGCCTTTGTTTGCTTGGGAAAGCAAAAGGAAGGGAGGGGGAAACCTCCATCATTTGAGCTTCCTTGGCAGGAAAGCACACGAGATTTCTGAATGACTTTTGAGGAATGAGAGCAAAAGGACACTGATTTTCACTACCGAGTTCATTTGGGTTTAGAGTCACCATAAAAGGAACAGTGCTCATGGGGTGCTGTATTTACCTGCAGATCCATGTGCATTTGGGTGTCGGGATTTGGCACCTGGTCACCACCAAAGTGACACTTGAGAAGAGAGGAGGAGGAAGTTTCCCAAAGCCTGATCTTAGTTCCTGGTCCCACTCCCCTCCCAGCGTGGCCCCACAGCACTGCAAAGCCCTAACGCAGAGGGCTGGCTTAAGGAAGGGAGTGGCAACCCAAATTTAGGATTTCCTGCTGTTTAATACCCAGAATTGATTTGCTTTCTGATTAAGGAGGAAGAGGTGCTGAGGGAAAAAAAAAAAAAAAAGCGGAAGCCAGAGGTTGTGGGTGACTTTCCAAATCTCGGCTGGTGTTGGGACAGGCACATGGTGTGTTCCCACCATGATGACTCCCTGAGCCCTGGGGTGCCTGCAGACCCCTCTGATCCCACCCAGAGGGGCTGTGGGCTCTGTCCTGGGGCTGCAACTCTCCTCAGCTGCAGAAAAACACAGCTTGGGGACTCTGTTTGTGCCTTGAAATATGTTTTTTTTTTAACTTCCCCTCTCGCAGAACATGACTGCCGAGCCACTGAACTGCTGAGGAAACTCCCTGGATATGCCAGAAAAGGTTTTCCAGCAGAGCTAGGTCACTGTAGTTTTACTGGCAAAGCCTCTTAAGCATAAATGAAGATTATTCTGGGGAAAGCTTATGCTGGTACAGTTTATTCCGGTACAAATGAGCTATCCTGGGAAAAAAAAAAGCACCTCTGCACTGGAATTGTTTCTGCTTTGGGACATTTTGTGGTCTAGAAATGTTAAAATCACAGCCTTCTGTGATACTGTCGGGTCAGCAAAAGCTGGTTTAGCTGCTGCAGACGTGCCCTGGCCAAGCAGCAGCACTTGGAGTCCCGTGCACTGGGTGACAAAATGCCACAGGGAAGGATTGCAAGGGCTGGTGGAATTCCGGATGCTTCCAGCAACTACAGCTCCCAGAGGGTCTGACCTGCCCATCCGGGATGCATCCAGCCATGGATGTTTGCTGGTCCAAACTGGAGGTTTGTGCTGTGGGCCCCCAACATGCCAAGGGAGTGGAAAATAGCAGTGGAGCTGCCCAGGGACATTGGGTACTTGGCTGCACTGGTCTGATGCAGCTGGATGAAAATGGGAACAAATGTTTTATGAAGAGGGTTTTTTGCATTATTGAAAATTATTACGAATATCCTCCTTCTTCTTCTTCTTCTGATGGTGATGATAGTGAAATATTCTGTCAGAGAGGCAGGAGAGAAAAAAAAAACCAGGAAGGTTGATTCAGCAGTTGAGATGCTACCCTAGATTTTGCAATAGCCAGGATCTATTCCCAGCTTTGGCTCCCATTTCCTTTGTGACCTTGGTGAAGGGCACACCAACCTGTGCCAAATTTTTTGTGTGCTGGAAGGGCTTCTGCCTCCTCAGAGGCATTGCTCTCCCCATGCCTCAGTTTCCTGACCTGGGCTGGGAGATCCCAAAGATATCTTGTAAGACAGGTATCTGCTGAGGGAAAGGGCAGGGATGAGCACTGTGCCAGAAAAAACAAGACTCAGGCTCCTTATCTGGAGGCCAGATCAGAACCCTCTGGCTCCGGTCTCCGTGTGGTGGTTCCTGTGCCACAGAGCAGAGCTGGGATCTGCAGCCACAGAACACCATCACTTCAGGATGGATCATGTGGCCCTGCCCTAAATGTCATATTCTTTGGGAAAAATTCCCATCCAAATTTTGTGGCTGGCGGGTTTGTAGTTTAGAGGAGGAAAAAGAGCTTCATTGCAAATTCTTCAGCTGCTGAAGAGCTCTGGTTTCTGATCTCCCAACTGCCATGGGGCATCTTCTGGGATATATAGAGGTCCTTGTGCTTAAACAAAGGACACACAGAGAAAATAGCTGCAGTTGATGGGTGTGACAGAGGGGAAATGCTTTCAGTACTTTTTTCTTTTTTTTTTTTTTTAGTTTAGAAACAGGCACAGAGTTTATTTTGACTAAGAGACAGTCACACACAACAGCTTTAAATGGCAAAACTCCTCAAGGAAAAGGAACAATCTCACACTACTTGAACTGAAAATGCATTTGGGAAAATGCCTCCTGTGTTTGCTGCAGTCCAAGTGGTGTTCATCAGTTTGGGAATTTGTTTCTATTAAGCGTATTTCCTCCATCTAGGCTTTTTAATCTTTTTAAAGCATTCCTTTCGCATTCAAGGTCCTCCAGGATACTTGTGATGAGGGAGGAGGGTGGACTCCTCCTGTCCTGCTCCCAATCCCCATCTCCCCACCTCGAGTCATTATATTTTCTCCAAACTCATCTTCCCACTGGGAACATTCCCCCTTGACCCAGGGGCTTGCAGCATCTGCGCTGAGTTGCCTCAAGTGGGCTCTTGATCTTGCTAAGGAATAAAACCCAAACCCTTTTCCGTATTTACTGGTTATGTGGAGGTAAAATGTTTCCCATTGCTGCAGCTCTTCCAGCAGGGTTTTGGAGCAGGGAGTGTTTGGAGGAGCAGTGGAAACATCCTGATGTCAAGGGAGTTGCTTGAACCGGGCTTTGAGTGATCTGAAGGAGTTCAGGTCTGGTTCAGATTTCAGTGTGTGGCCAAGGGGTTTGGGTGAAAACACACCCAAACGTGTGTGCCTGCACCCACATCTCCCTGTTCCATGCTCAGTTAGTTCTCTCCTCTCCTTTCCTATTTGTTGTTGCCTGAATTATTCTCTCTGGACCATCCCTCCCACACACACCCAGTTCCTCACTGGGTGCTGGGGTTCACATCAGTGTGTAAACAGGATGGATGAGGGGAGCCAGCGTGGTGGCGTGGGATGTGCAGGGACAGGGAGCTCCCGTGGTGCCCCTGGGATGGGGATTTCGGGAGAGGTGCCGGCCCCACACGTGCTGTGCTTTCTGATGTGCTTGAGTAGGCGTGGGCTGGTCGCCAGTAACCTGCCTGTGACCTCTCCTGCCTTAAGTATTCAGGATCTTTTAAAAGGAAGGACTGTGCTTCGCTGCCTTCGCCTTGCCGGCAGGTCAAGTGCCTGTTTCCCCTGGCTGGAGATCTGGTGCATCCTTGGAAAGTGTCCATCCATCATTTTGGCTGTGGGTGTTTCTGGGGTCCTTCAAGCCTTCCCCTGGCTGGGAGCCCCTACCCTGGCACACGCTGCTCTGGAATGAGCTCCTTTCCAGGATAGCAGTGGGGGCTCTCCAGAACACATCCCAGCTCCCAGCCCTGCTCCTCCCAGCCCTGTAAAAACACCAAAAGCAGAGAGCAGGGAAGCACAATCCTACTGTGCTAAACCCGCAGAGCACACCCCAAAGAGTCAAGGAATTTCCTGGGGTTCCTGTTGTGCTGCTCACACGTCAGTCGGCCACAGGTGACGTGGTGGCTGGAGGTTGTTTTGTATCAACATCCTGTGAGAGTCCATCGAGGGCAGGCCCCCAGGGAGAGGGATGCTCCCTCCACCATGGCCCAGGGGTGCTCATTGGGATGCTGCGGGCTGTGATGGGATTCTGGAGGCAGCAGTGAGATTCTGGGTGCAGCAGTGAAATGCTGGGGTCACTGATGAGATTCTGGGTGCAGAGGTGGGATTCTGGGGCAGCTGGGATGTTGAGGGCAGCAGTGTGACTTGGGATGCAGTAGTGCATTGCTGTTTCCATGGCTTTGTGCTTCCTCATGCTGGGGTTTCCCCACTGAGGTTGGTGATCTCCAGGGAAGATTGCTGGGGCTGGGCTGCTGTGTGTTCAGGGAGCGTGTTTCCCACTGTGTAACATTCGTGTGCTAATTGCTCCAAAATCCTGGGGAGACAGCTGACTCCATGCAGGCCACTGAAGACAGTATTTTCCAGAATTTAGTTCACTTTGGGGTCTGTAGCCCAAAGCAGTGACTCTCTGACCCATTATGAACAGCCCCTTGGCCAAACAACCATGCTGGTAGTTCCCCCTGTCTGGATCCCTGTTTGCTGGTGGTTCCCCCTGTCTGGATCCCTGTTTGCTGGTGTGAACTGGGGTGTCCCAGTGGGTGTCAGGGAGCCCCATCCACGCTGCCCATCCACCCACGCCGCCTTCCGTCCGCTCCTCCTCGCAGCCTGCCCGGGGGCCACGAGCCAGCCCCTTCCTCGCTCGGGATTGTTTTGCAAGCAGCGTGACAGGATGAGGAGGAAATGTGCCAGGAATGGCTCCGTGTCTCCTCTTGGGAGAACCGAGGTCTATTTATAAACCCCCCCTTCCCGCTCCCCTCCTGCCGCTCCCCCGGGACGGTGGAGCCGCTGGGGCACAGGCAGACACAGCCCGTCCTGTGCCTGCAGAGCTGCTCCCACTCCCCACACAGCAGCCAGGCGTGGTCCCCCTGGCCAACACACAGAGTCACAGACTCATTTAGCTTGGAAAAGACCTCCAGGATCGAGCCCAACCCTTGAGCACACAGCCTTGTGGCACGCTCGTGTGTGGATGGACGCACAAACCACATGTGTAATGCACAGACATGCTCTGGCTGCTGAACCCCTGCTGTAGCATGTGGGTGCTGCCCTCCGTGTTCTCTGTGCATGGCATGGCCTGTGATAAATCCAAATTGTCCTGTGGCATGGAGGGCATCAGCTGGAGCAGTGATGCTGAGTCTCTGACAGAGCTTAGGGCTGGGGTACAGTGTGTGAGTGAAGTGGAGGGCACTGCTGCCTGTCTCAAGGTAGAAGTGCCCTCAGCATCTGTCTTAGTGCCTGCGTAGATACTCCAGCAGAAGGTGGTTTGGAAAGATGGAGGTTTATTGGGAATTTCTGTGGAGGATGAAAAGCAGCCCCTCGGCAGGGCAAGGGGCAGGGGGCTGCATCTCAGGGCTTGCTGTGGTGATGTGCCAGATGGGAGACTCAACCCCATTTCTCTCTTTCTTCTCTTCCAGATTTCTCCAACCAAGTCAATTCCACATCCCTGAACTCTCCCACGAGCCGGGGGCCCATGGCCACCCCCTCCCTCCACCCGTCCATCGGGCCGGGCATCGGCTCCTCGCTGGGCTCCCCGGGCCAGCTCCACTCGCCCATCAGCACCCTGAGCTCGCCCATCAATGGCATGGGCCCTCCTTTCTCCGTCATCAGCTCCCCCATGGGCCCGCACTCGATGTCCGTCCCCTCCACCCCCAGCCTGGGATTCGGCACCAGCAGCCCACAGGTAAGGGAAAGGTGGTGGGGATGTTGCTGTTGCCTGTTTAGCTGGGGAGGAGCCATGTCTGAGTTTCCTCATCCAGACAAACACCGAAGGGAGGCAAAAAGCAGAAGCCCAAGGGGGAAATTAAGATGGGGGCATCCTGCTCCTTTGGCTGGAGCTGGGTGGCTGCAGCTGCCTGTAGGGCTATGAGGGACCAGCACAGCTGGAGTGCAGCCATCCATTGCCTGGGGGTGGATGGGGAGCTGTGACCACCACTGGGTCACCTGGAGGCTGATGAGCCACATAAGACTGTCTGTACCCTGGAATTCTCACCTGAGTGATCCCATCCCATTCCTGGGAAGCACCACATCCCCTCTGGGGCCAGCCCATGATCCCAGTAGAATCACAGAATTGTTAAGGTTGGAAAAACCCCCTAAGATTGTTGAGTCCAATCATTAACCCAGCACTGCCAAGTCCACCACAAAACCATGTCCCCAAGGGCCACAGGCACAAACCTTTTGAACACTTCCAGGGATGGTGATTCCTGGAATCACCTTGTGCAGTTGCTTCAAAAGCCTGACAACCCTTTCAGTGATGAAATTTTCCCTAATACCCAATCTAAACCTGGCACAACTTGAGGACATTTCCCCTTGTCCTGTCACTTGTACGCACCCAGGGGTCCCCTGCCCGCTGCCTGTTTCTCCTTGCAAGGGAAAGATTGGCCTTTACTGGCAGAAGATTATGAAAAAAGCCCTCCAACTAGGGAGAGATAAGCTCTTTTTAAAAATAGCCAGATCGGGGCGCTGGCCAGCCCCTGCCACCTGTTGCTGGCTGCTCGCACGGTATATGTTTAGTAAAAGGGCAGATTAAGGAATTGGCCACCACCTGCCACTCACTGTGGGTTTATTTATTCCAGGCCCTCTCTGGGAGTCAAGCACCTGCCAGCACCTTTATTTTTAAATATTGGCCTGATTTATTTCCAGAGATAACAGGTCTTTCTGTGCTGAGTCCCCTCCCTAGAGTCCCGCAGGCAGGTTCCTCAGGATCCAGCATCCCCATGCTGCACAGAGAGGCAACAGATCTATTTGCCTTTGGATGGGCTTCTCCCATGCAGGATTTGTCCTGTGACCCCCAGAGACGTGCAGGGACCCGTGCCCTGCTCCCTGCTGGGGGAAAGTGGGGTGGCCACGTCGCCTCCCATCCCGTGGCCGAGGGAAGGGGAACTGAAACAGCGCCTGGGAACGGGCAGTCGGAACAAAATTAGCAGCAGCAGCGCCAGAAGGGTGGGGAAGGAGCGGGGATGGGGAAGAAGGGGGATGTGAGGCAACTCGGGGTGAGCCACGAGCGGGGAGACGACGGGGAAGGGGCGATGCACCCCCGCCCTCGATTAGAAGGCTCAGTTTGCTTTTGGGGCCGTCGAGCCGCGGGAACCGAAACGAAGCACAAGCTCCAGGGCAGGAAGGGGAAGCGAGAGCGTGGTGGGACGGTGCTGGCAGCATCATGATTCCAGCCCTTGGCACCGTGTGAACGCCCGTCCGCCGTCCGGGGACTTGTCTTAAGTGCTTTTCCTCGAGGTGACAGTTCGGACGCCTTCAGCCTAATGGCTCCTGCCATCTGCTCCCTGTCTGGATGCATTAGGTCGCTGTCCCTGTCCCTGCAGAGGGCAGAGGCGCCTACCTGGCCCCGCAGAGGAGGAGGAGGAGGGTGCGGGCAGGCGGCGAGGCTGATGCACGGAGGGGAGCACCGGTCGGCAAAGCGCCGGGGTAATGAGGCGTGTGGCCCCCGTCGCCAGGCGGGGATGGCACTGATGGAAGGTGGTTTGAATCAGATGGCAGATGCCACTTGCCATCAGGCCATGCCTCGTCGCCCCTGGAAAGCCAGCAGAGCAGAAGGGCACGTGGTGCGCGAGGTGCGGTGGGTCCCCAGGGTGGGTCCCCTCCAGCCCAGCTCCACCAGGGTGGGGCGGAGTCATCAGGCTCCCAAAAAACCAGGGTGTTCTCCCTATCCCATCTGGTTCTGCAGAGGTGAGGACCCAGCAGCCCTCGGTGCCAGTGATGCAGGATGCTCCAGGTGCTCCCACTGCCCTCCCTCCAGCACTGTGAGCTTCCCAGGGTCTCACATGGTTTCCAAATGCAGCCTCAAAATCAGGGGAATGAGGCAGGGTGTCCTGCCATGGGATCCCAGCACCCAGAGAAGCCCCCTCAGAGAGGGGATGCTTATGCTGAGCTGGGCCAGGGATGAGTTGTTGAGGCAGGAGTAGTTCACAGTGGTAAGTTCACAGGGTGTAGACCCAGCAGCTCTGCAGCTTACTGGGACTTAACATATTACTTAAACCCTCTTACCTGAAAATTCTGGGAAAACAGGAAAAAAGTGCAGGATTTTCAGTAAGAGCTGTAAGGGAGGGACTTTGCATGCCCCAGGCATGGCTGGCAGCAGCTCAGGGCGCCCGGGGGTGAGCGGGGAGAGATCAGACACGGGATTAGGCTTTTCCAGAGCCGCCGTCTGCCTTTGCACAATGCTCTTTGTAAGGGTGCCTGGGGGACCGGAGAAGGGGTGGGATTTTTTTTTTTTGGATGGGAGGAGGAATAAAGCTCTGCTTGCCAGAAGGGACAGGAGCCGGTCCCTGGTGCAATGAGCTGAAGAGAGAAGGGAAGGAGCCAAGAGATTCTGGCATCACAGGGGAAGAAGAGCACTGGTTCCTCCTGCGTCCCCACTGGCTTGCTGAGCTGGAGCCATCCTGTCCCAGAGCAGAAGTGCTGTGCCAAGGCGAGGGGCTGCTGCCTCCCCCTCTGCCCCTTCCCTGCCTGCACGTGCTGCTGGTTTCTCTTGGTGGCTGCCAGCTGGGAGGGGAAGGCACGGGGCAGGCGTCAGGGTGGTGTGGGAACCCCAGGGTGCACGTGGTGCCTCTGCTGAGGTTTCAGGCCAGTGCTGTGAGAGGAACCGATGACTTCCCCCACTCCAGCCCGGGCTGACTCAGCTCTGACCAGCTGATGCAGAGCCAGGAAGGGTGGTGGGACCCCCACCCTCCTGGGCTGCTCTTTCCCTGCCCGTCATCCCCCCTGATCTCTCAGGGGGCTGCTTGAGTGGACTCTGTGGACTTCTGGGGCTTGGGGAGGTGGTGATCAAAGGCTTATCTTCATCAGGGACCCATGGCCTCTGCCCTCAGTCCCACATGTCCATGGCCAGTGATGCAGTGTGACACGATCTGTAGCCACCATCTGTACCTGGGAAATGTCTCTGTTTCCCAGGAAGTGTGCTGGGAGGAACTGCTGGAGCTGGTGACCCTAACTGGCAGCACAGTGAGAGCATGTGCCTGGGGACTTGAAGAGACATGCTCCTGCCTGGGGACCTGTTTGTCCCTCCCTTCTCTGTTCTATTGAACAGCAGCTAAAGCTCAGGAGTGTATCCCTTGGTGGCACTAGGTCCTGACTGCTTTTGATTCATCAGCTGGCACAGGCAGGGTGGGAGAGGGAGGCAGATCCATCACATTTCTCCAGGGTGGGTTTACCTGGCCCTGTTCTGTGATTGTTAGTCATCTGCCTGCCAAATATTCCCCACCAGCCTGGAGACTTAAAAGCTGGAGGAACGGCTGTGCTGCTCTAATTGACGGATCACAAGCCCTGGGACTTCCCTGAATTAATTTGTGACAAGTGCAATTGCTGAGAATCTCTATTAGGCAGAGAAACACAACAAACTGAGGCACAATCCTGTGTATCCAACCTAGACTGACAGGGATGACAGGGATGATGGCTCTGCAATTGTCCCTGGTGCACTGACCCTAGCAGAGGACCACTTGGTCCCAGAGGTGACCAAGTCCAGCTCCCTCATCCACTCCCAGACCCTCCTGGACAGGGGCTCTGTGAGCTAAAGCATGAGTGTCCTGCCCTTTGTCATCCATGCAAGCACTTGCTCCCAGCCAGCAGTTCTCCCACAAGCCATCACTGAAGATCATCTTCCCTGTGTCCCCTGGTGTGACCCCTGGCCATGGGAGCTGTGCTGTGGCAGTGCCATGGGTGGGGGTCTGGCAGTGAAGAAGCAATTTGTCTTCCACTTAAATTGTGTATAAACATCCTTATTGGAAGGGCAGTGTCAGCTTTGTGGGGCTGGTGGTGATGCCAAGGGGACTGGCCATGTCCTGCTCCCTCTGCCCCAGTGCTGGCAGCAAGAGCTGGTGACATCCTGCTGCCAGCTCAGAGCCATGCCAGCTCTTATGCCAGGGCACCAGATGAGCACTTGTGCCTTTGGTCTCTGGTCTTATGCCCAAATCATGAACCCAGAGGTTGTGGTGGGTGTTTTAAGCAGTGCTGCTCCCCACTGGAAGCTTGTCCCCTGCTTGTCCCTCCAGCCCCCTGTCCCAGCTGGCACAGCCCCACATCCAATGTCCCTGGTCCCCACTGAGCCCTGTGCTTCTGCCCTGACAGCTCAACTCGCCCATGAACTCCGTCACCAGCACAGAAGACATTAAGCCACCCCTGGGGCTCAATGGAGTCCTCAAAGTGCCAGCACATCCCTCAGGAACGATGGCCTCCTTCACTAAGCACATATGTGCCATCTGCGGGGACAGATCTTCAGGTAAGACTGGTGCCTGCCCCAGAAGGGACTCGTGGTGGTGGGCTGGGGGTGTGGGTGCCCTGGGAGAGGGTTGACAGAAGTGCCTTATTGACCAGGCTGGTCCAGAGCTGAGCTGGCAGGCTTCAGGTCCCTGTTTAGCAGTGAGGTTACATCCTCAGCCCGCTGAAAACAAAGCATCAGTGAGTGTCCCTCCCTCTCCCCATCCTTTGATCCACAGTGGTGCTGTCACACAGCACCAGATAAAAAGATGGGCTTGACATAGAGTCTCTGCACTCCTGGGAGATAAACATGTGCTAATTCCCTTTATTCTCACACTGTTCTAAAAGCTTTCTGATCCAGAAGAGCTCTCTTTTGTGAGTCCATAGGGACCCCTTCTATGCCTGCCGGGCTTTGGGCTGGAAGTGGAGGGTGGGAACACGGTCCAGAGCAGGCTGGGTGTGTGCCTTGTGTGGGGAGGTCTCAGGGGTCGCCTGGGGCACAGAGGGGCATTCCCTGTTTCACTGCTGCACTGCCTCTCCCCTGATGTATGGCTAAGAAATGCCAAGGGCTTTTCCTGCAAGTGAGGCAGGCTGCAGCCCGTGGGGGTCATCCTGATTTTATGAAAGTCAAGCCACTGCCCTTCAGCTCCTGCTCACGGCTCTGAGAAACCTTTGCTTCCCCCAGTTCCCACTGGGAGAGGTCCTGGGAAGGGCTGGTGGTCTGTGAGACACTTTTAACCCGAGTCCCACTCCCCACAGGAAAACATTACGGGGTTTACAGCTGCGAGGGCTGCAAAGGCTTCTTCAAGCGCACGGTGCGGAAGGACCTCACCTACACCTGCCGTGACAACAAGGACTGTTTGATCGACAAGCGCCAGCGCAACCGCTGCCAGTACTGCCGCTACCAGAAGTGTCTGGCCATGGGCATGAAGAGAGAAGGTAAGGCTTGACCTGGCCTCAGCACCCAAGGGTGCTGCAGGAACCTTTCCTTCCTTAGGAGACTCCATCAGGCTCCTGTCTGTGACATCACGGTGGGCACCGGTGTCACCTTGACAGGGGGGACAAAAGTGTGTGTGTGTCATTTATATCTCACTTTAGCACCACAGCCAGGGGCTCTTGTGGGCTCCAGAGTGGTGCCTCATGGTGGATGGGTGGTGGGAAACACCACCTTCCACTAAACCAGGTTGCTCCAAGCCCTATCCAACACTTCCAAGGATGGGGCAGACACAACTTCTCTGGGCAGTTTGTGCCAGGGTTTCACCACCCAGTTCAATATCTGATTTTTTTTCTCATTGGGAAAAAGGAAGAAAGTCAGTCTCATAAAAAGTAGCTCTCCCCTTACTGGAACTTAAGTTTAGGATCTAAATGTCCCTGGCAGTGCCTCTTTTAAATGGTCTTTTTAAATGCTGAGTCTGTCTGTTCTAATCTGTTGACAGAACAGGCTTTTACCAGACATGACGTGAAAATGACCCCAGTTCTTTGCAGCCTTCTCCCCTTACATCTTCAGAGCCACACTTGCCTCCCTGACAAGCTGATAAAACCATCCCTGTGGCCAGCAGAGCTCCAGCCCGGGTCCCTTTGAAGAGCACTTAGTCCTGTCTGGAGCACTGATTAAATGGGCAGTGCTGGAGCTGCACTGAGTGTTGGGCAGACTCTGCTGTGCTCGATTTATGGGGTTACCTGAGGACCCACAAGGTGCAGAGTCATCACATGTCAAAACTGTCTGTGCTGGAGGTGTGGGAGGATTGCCAGGGCACCCAGGGGACCTTCTTGGTCTTGCTGAGCTTAACCCTTCGGTGCCCAGAATGAATCTTCCCACCCCACCTCTAGTGTTAAATGGAGAGATTGGGGCATTCAGAGAGTGCCTGTGAGGGTGAGTGGGACAGTGCAGGCGTGGGGCTTTGTGTGCAGGGGGCTGGCATTGCCCTGCATGCTGCACAGAGGCACAGAGATGTGGGGAGTACTGGATCCCATGGGAGATGTGCAGCAGGATGAGGAAAATCTGATCCAAAACCTGAGCCATGGGAGACTCAGGTGACTAAAAAGAACCTAGAAGTGTCCTGTGTGTTCAGCAGCAGCACTTGCTTCTCAGGGGAGAAATGTGGATCATCCCATTCCCCTGGTGTTTCCTCCAGAGCCTTCCACTGGCAGCTGGAGACCCTTCAGCCTCCCCAGAATATCTCAGCCAAGGTCTGTAGGGTTGGGAAAACCAGCAGGAATGCTGTGCCTGCAGTGACATCCTGTGAGCAGGTACCTGCTCCGTGCCTGCCGTTAGCGGTGATTGCATGGGCAGCACCACTAAAATTATAGGTCCATTAATTAATTTCTAAACGGTGGTGGAATTCCTCAGGGAGCGCGTACAGTAGGAGGACTCTATTAATTCATCTTGATTAACATTATCACAATGAATAGCAAATGAATTCATAACGATCAGACAATTATTTAAAAGTGTGACAGATGGGATCTTGGTAACTCCAGAAGTGCACTCAGGCAGTGTTGGCTGAGGACAGTGGCAGAGAAGGGCAGGAGGCTGGTTATTTGGCAGACAGTAGATGTTTGGGGCATAATCCCTGTGTAGGGAAAGCTGGAATAACTCCTCCAGTCCCCAAATAAAACTCTGTCTTGTTATAAACCTAAAAATTCAGTGCTGCATGGAGATGTCTGCATGTTTTTCCTAGAGCTGAAAGTCAGAATTTGTATCTCGCTGAGCTTTGGTTTTGAGCAAAGCTCTTTGAGTTTTGAGTTTTTGAGTGAAACCTTTTGAGTTTTGAGTTTTTGAGCGAAACCTTTTGAATTTCACGTGTGCTATCCACACGATTTGTCAAAAAAAAAAAAGAAAAAAGGCTCTTTTCCCATAGCAGCCATCCCCGCTCACTGCTGCTGCCCATCCACTTTGCCAGCCAGGAATGTTGTCCTTACACCAGTCTTGTTGCATCCCACCTCGATTTTGGGCTAAATCCTGCATTGCTAATTTGTTTTGCCTAAATACAACATAGCTAGCTTTTTATCCTCTAGCATCAACTGTTGTATCTTTTAAGTAACAGAACCAGGGTAATGGGCCTCATTTCCTTGCTCTGGAGACCTAATTTATAGCTGTGTAAAGGCATAGCAGGTTCCTGCTGGGAAGTATCTCTCCTGTAGCCCAAAGGCACTTGGATGTTGTGGAAGTACAGTAAAGCCCTCTAAAGTGAGCACTGTAGTTGTGGTGAGAGGCAGAGCCGTGGTGGTGATGCTGGGAAGAAGAGGAATGAGGGTCACAGCTGTACCCAAAAACCCATGCCAGAGAGTAAAAGGAAAGGAGCTCTTAACATAGCTGAGAAGTTGAAATAGAGAAGTATCAGGATGTCTTGGGCAGCTGATGGAGGTCTGGAAGGGTTTGATCCCGACAGCTGGGGGGTGAACATGCCAAGAGCAGACCTGGAGGGATGAACCTTGACCAGGGTAGAAGAAGCAGCACCCAGGGAGATGAGAGGCAGGGGTGGCTGTGGGGCACTGCTGGCAGGACAGGGATGGCTTCAGGGCCACAAGCCTCGGTTTAAGGGGGTGGAAGTCTCCAGAAGCAGAAGATTCTTTCTGTTCTGTGCATGTCTTTTTGCTGTTCCCTGTGAAAAACATACAGGATGGATCCTGTGCTGCCTTCGTGGTGAATGAGCCTCACGGGCTCTGAGATATCGCAGCTATAATAAATAAGCAACTGGGAACATTTTTCCCCTATGAATTACTGCCAGCTCTGTGAGGCTTTGGTTTTTGTACTCTGTCTCCCACTAAATACCGGATAGTCAACAAAATTAAGATTACCATCAGGGATCTTGACTAATGCAGGGATTATTATTATTGTGGGGGTGGCTGTTTGTATCCAGAAGCAGAACTCTCCCTGCTTGATCTGTTACTCATTAGGGTCTAAGGTGTCTGCGTATCAGCAGCCTTGGATTTTAGAGGGGAAAAGTGGGGACTGCCTTGGAGCTTGGGGGGCAGAGGTGGGACTAAACAGCGAGGGGTCTTGTGTGTGCAGTGCCACCAGCTGGGGTCACCATCGAAGGCGAAGGGGGTCAGCGGAGGCTGCGAGCGCCGTGTCGCTGTCTCGTGTGACGAGGTGCCGGCCCCTCCATTGCTGGCAGCGCCTCTGGATCGCACAGCGAGCAGGAAATTCCAGCGAGGAGCCCTTTCTCATGCTCCCGCCGGCCGCCCTTGGACGGCTCGCAGGGAGCTGGTGTTTGGGAACCGGCACAGCTCGGCCCCGTTGAGGCTCCAGCCTCTCCTTCCCCCTCCGGACGTGAGTGGCTCCTCGTGTGAGCCACGCTGGCTCCACAGGACCTGCTGGGCTTGCCTGCTGTGGGAGCAGGGTTTCCACGTGCCGAGCCGAGGGCTGCAGCCCGGCTGTGCTGGTGGCAGATTCGATGCCAACTGGGTAAAATGGATGTTGATGCGTCTCCACTGGGAAGCTCGTAGCCCATCTGGAGACCAGAAGGTTGTTCTCCTGCAGCACCTGCAGCTCAGGCTGCGTGGCTGACCCCCAGGATGGTTCCTAAATCCAGGTGCAGGGACTGTAGCATTGTGGCCCAGGTATAGAGTGGCTGCAGCTTGTCTCCACCAGCTGCTGGGACACGGTCCAGAGCCATGCTCTGAGCATCCAGGACATCTGTCTGGCTGCACACCTGATCTCTGACTTCAGGACTTCATTAAACTTCACAGTTTGAGTTAATTCTTCCTCTTCTGTGTTTTTTGGGTTGGTTGTTTCCCTCTCTCTCGCACTGCTGGGAGGGGTTGGACTTGCAGCTTCTCTAGTCCATAGCCCAGAGACCTTCCCACGTCTCCAGGGAGCTGCTCAGATACATCACTTAGTCCAGAGGGACTGAAGATTCTCCCTGTTCTAACTTGGATCTCAGCTCCTACACTAACAGTCGTCTCTCACTGAGCTGTGCCCAATCCCCTGCCATGGCTGTGCATCCCCTCTGGAAGCTGGAGCCATCCTGGCTCTTGGAGCATCTCTTGGGACCAACAGGAGCAAAAGGGGTCTGGGGAGAAAAAGCAGGAATTCAGGTTTCCAACCCACTGTCCAAGTGAATGTAAAAGCAGGCAAGTGGCCATAGCCTAGTGGAGAGGCAGAGTTCAAGAGCACAGTTATTTTTAGTAGTAATTTTGGAATGGAAAATGTCTTCCAGCTTAATGAGCTTGTTTCTTATATCCTTTTAAAGTGCTGCTGTTTAAACCAGCTGGTTAAATGATGCTGGGTTTGTTTTTTTGTTTTTTGAGGATGCTCTTGGGTTGAGAAAAAGGGTTTGGTTTATGATAGTTTTCTCTCCTTTATGAATATTGTTGTTTGCTTATACTTCAGTCCCTGGCTTTGGAGAGTGAAACAAACTAGGGATTCTTGCTGTTGTTTTCCAGAGCTCTTCCTTGTGTGAACTAACTGCATGGAAAGGTTTCAATCCACTTTTTAACACTCTGAACTTAGGTTTTTTAATTACTGTGGCGGCATTTTGTATTCTTAAAAAAAAATTCAGTATTCAGTTGAAAATGTTGGAGAAAAAAGCACCATTTATTTCGTATGTCTCAGCTTTTGAGGTTGTTTACAGTAGCAGAAAGCTGCACCTCTGAAAAAAAAAAAGATGACACACGAAAGCAAAGCAGAAGAAACACTGTCTGAATTAGTTTCCTCAGCTGTCGTGGCATTTTCTGGATACAAACAGGTACCTGAGGCATAAGCACTTCAGGATGCTGATGATCCACAGTGAAGATGTGGCTTCATAAAAGGCAGCAGAGTCCAGTCAGCTCCACTGTGGGTGAAACAGAAATCCCCCAAGCCCCCTCCCAGCACTTCATAAATAACAAGCCACCCACTTGCAGGTTGGGAGAAGATTGAGCAGGTTTGGGGCTTGCAGGCTCTCTGGACTGAGTGTTGGTGCCTTCCCCATGTGCTGACGGGCTCCCCGTCCCCAGGGACTCCAGGCACTGCGTGTGTCACCCAGAGAAAACCCCATTCGGTCTGTTTTTGGTGGGACTGAATTATCCTTCCTCAGTCATCCCCCCTATTCCTCCTGCAAAGATGGATTTTTATCCCAGAAAGAACTCATATGTGATACTGTTGGGTGAGTGGTCATTAGAGCTGCTGTGGCCTCCATCTCTGTCCCAATAAACACACAAAGCTGTGATGCTCCTGCCCACTGGGGCTCTCAGAAACATCCCTGCCCTGTGGAAAATCCTGTTTCCTCCCTTTCTTAACATTCCTTTGGTACAGAAGCGCAGTGCCCGATGAGCACCACCCACAGTGCTTGGTTTGGCCACCCGAACTGGGGTGGTTGTCACTTTGCAAAGGACTCAAACCTGCTTTTTAGCCATCAAATGCTGCCCCATGAGCAAAGACAAGGTGCCCAGTGTGATGTGGACACCAGCAGATGATGGATCTGGCATTTTGGCACAGCAGCCCTTGGACCCAGTAGCTGAGGCTCATCTGCAGTCCATGGCATGAGACATTTTGGATCGTAAAGAGAGTGAGGTCACCACCAAGAAGTGGTTTGGACACATGGGGTTCCGTGTCTCGCTGTACCCATGGCCTGGGGAAGTGCAGATGGGCTGGAGATGCTTGAGATGAGAAATGACAGCAACTGGCCTGAGGCAAGTACAGACCAAATCAAGCAGAATAACACAGGAGCCTCTTCATCAGGTGCCATGGAAAACACAGGCTTCTGTCCTTGGCTCGGCTGAGACATAGCTGGAGGAGGTGGGGCTGCCTCTCCAAGCTCTCTGACTACAACATCTTTTTTTCTCCTCAAGTGGATTGCAGGGGTCAAATGCTTCCCTTGTGTTTAGAAAACCAGACTGGAAAAGCTCTCAGCCGTACGAGTCTCCTTGAAGAAAAATAAAAGCGTTGGCACAGCCGTCAACACGGAGGAGGGCACTGGGAAGCTCTCCTCTGGAAACATGGCATGGCTGGGGCCACCACAAATTGGGGCTGTGTTGCCTTGCAAGAGAGTGTTTTTTGGGATGCAGCGAGCAAAATGCCTGGCTCACATCCTGCTTTTGAGCTGGAGAGACCCACGCTGTTGATGAAATGCTGAGCCACCCTCATGACTAGAAAAATCAGCAGTGTTGGGAACAGCACAGTCCTAAGAGTGGATGTTGTTTAACACCCACAGTCTGAGAGGGAGATGAAAGGACAAGGACACCTGCTCCTCTCCATGGCTTCCCCACATCCATCCGAGCCAAACCCTGTGGTTTGTCCAGACAAACCTGTCTGCTGAGGCAGGAATTGAGTGTGATGGGAGTCGGGATGATCACACTGGTCTTGCAGAGCCCTTGCCAGCCCTTCCCTCCTCCTGCCCTCAGCAGCAGGACGTGTTCCCAGCCCTTCACCTCGTTATCACCATCGCACTGCAGCAAGAGCGAGAGAGCCCAGCTGAGGTTTGGAAAGGTCTTCAGAGGTCACGCTGTCAAGTGCCTTGTAATCACAGGCACTCTGTAGTTTAATCCTCTTCCCAAGGTTGTCTGGAACAGCAGTTGGATGTTTCCTTGTCCACCCAGCAAAGCAGGAGGGCACAATGCAGAGGGAGGCACAGGAAAATCCAGCAGAAGCAGCAAGAACCAAATGATATAATCATCTTTGTTTCTAAATTCTACTGTGTTAGAGGGATGGAGCACAAAAAAGCCCAGTTCCCAAACCAGATCCATTTGAAAAATGTGGTTTTGTCATCTCCACCATGGTTTATTTGACTAATACCCAGTGGAAGATGATTACTGGAGGGGAGTTCATGCGTTCCCCAAGGCCAAGCCAGAGCTGTTCCAGGAGCAAACCTGTTGCACACGTGAAGAATGAAGCTGTTGCCACTTCATTCCTGGAGCTGCCTGTAGGGAGAGAAAATAACATCTACAACTGAGTCACAGGCCTGCTCACAGGCATCCCTAAAAGCTACATCCATCAGCCAGGGCTGGGCAGGTGTCCTGCATCATTCCCAAATGAGGAATGCGTTGGGTTCACAAATACCTAAGGAGCAGCTGCGCTTTGCATAGTGCAGTCACCTGCTCAGGCAGATGCACATCTTGGTGAAGAGGCATCATCTAAGGGGGAAAGGAGGATAACAGGGTCAACAAGGTCTCTGAACTCCATGCTGGGAAACAGCCACTGCTTTCCTGCAGCCCAGAGAGCCGGGGATGGGATGGGATGGGATGGGATGGGATGGGATGGGATGGGATGGGATGGGATGGGATGGGATGGGATGGGATGGACGGGGGCGATTGCAAAGTGATGCCAGGCTGGTCCTGCCTTTGGAGAAGGCTGGCTGGGCTTGGAAACACGGGGGTAGCAAAGCAGGTAATGCTCTCCCTGGCAAGAACGGGGTTTATCTTTGGATACTGGGTGGGAATACACCATCTGCTCTGCCCGGGGTGTCACTGCTGCTGGCAGCCAGCTGGGACGGGGCGAGTGTTGGGATTGCGTGGGGCTGAGCTGGGATGAGTCAGCTGTCCCCTGACCAGCTCCCCAGCGAGCTGCAGCACCAATTTTCTGATGTAGCAGCTCAAAGGAGAGATCAATAGAAATAACTACTTACATGTATAATCTCTTCCCATCTGTCTCTTCTGTCTGTCGTTTGTATCAGCTGGATTCAGCCTAATCACAAGCGAGTGTTGTCATGAGGGCCTATAAAGATTCTCTCTCCTCTACCCCTTGAAGTGTCTCTGATTCTTCGTGCCAAGAATGTGGCTGTTGGCTTTGATGAGGTTGAGATTTGCAGATTTAAGGCTTTGAGTAGGCACTGTCTCCCCAGACCTCTGTGATGCTTTCCCTCAAATCCCACTGTCCAGCATAAGGATGTGTTTTTGGGGCTGACACCCCACTAATGGAGGTGGTTGATCTCAGGGCAAGGAACCAACTTTATACCTTTGTCCTTAAGACCTTCTTCAACCGTACATCAGGACTCTGGCATTTAAGTAGTTTTATAAGATCCCATTTGTTGAGGGTTTGCCTTTCTCTCAGGCTTTTCTGTTATTTAGGAGGTGTTTTATCTCTTCTAATGTGCCCAGAGGAGTTTTGGTGCATCTGTGCTGTTGAAAAAGGGTTGACATTAAGCAAAAAATTTCTATCTTTTTGATGATTGAAGAAGCAGGAGTAGGGGTAGGGGGTGAAATTCGATCAGGATTTTATGTTGGCTTGAAAAAGAAGAATCTGTGCCAGACAAGAGCCAGATGGACAAAAGCCACGACACAAATCTGAGCCCTTGACAGCAGCAGCTTACCTGGCTCTGGCAGCCCAAGCAGAGCACGTTACATGGGCCTTGGGAGCCTCTGCAGCCCATAAACTCCAGAGCAGTTTGCAAAAAATAACCTCTTGCTTTTTTGCATAACAGCTTTCACATGGAAGGAGTGTGAGCACTGTTGACGTGCAGCAAACAGCAGCACTGCAGGAGGGGAGGGGAAGGGAGGAGAGGGAAAGCAGTGGGAATCAGCCCCAGGAGCTGGGTTAATGGGATCAACGTCCATATAGGACTCGTTTAGCATGTGTCTTAATTTCCTGGGTTTTAAGAAATGAGATTTATATTGTAGGTTTTATTTTTGCACTTGGCGTAGAGCTGGTCCCACTGATTGCCTGAAAAGCCTCCTTGTGTTACAGACACATCTGATTTCCCCCAAATAATACTGTGCCCCTGCTGCTTTCCTTGAACATCACATAACCAGCTTCAAATTCAGCAGAGAGGGAAAGTGTTGGGATAATTGTCAATAAATAGAAGGGCTTTTACCTCACTGAGTGTCTTATTCAGTCCTCAGCAAAATGCTGGGCAAGTTCAGGGAGTTGTCTCTCACAGGCAGTGATGAATCTCCTGTTGCTTGAGCTGTTCTCTAGTAGACTGAGCTAAAACAAACTGTGAGAAACGATGGTGTGTGGAAAAGTTCAGGATTTATGGTATATGACATGATGATGGAGAAGGAAATAGTTCCCACTGTAACTGCATAAAGCTGCTTCCCAGGTGTAGGGAAAGTGTGTGCTGGTTTCAAAGGAAGGTCATTAATAATAATGTTATTAGCATCTAATAAGTGTTTTTCATCTCTGTACTGCTCAGACATAACTCATCAGCATGTGACAAGCTTCTGGCGAGATTACTCCTACCACACAGGATTTGGGACAGGTCTCTCCTGTCTGTTCAGAGGTTGCCCCGAGCCAAAGGCAGGATGGTGGTTTGCATGGAGCTCCTGTCCCACGGGAGCACCATCCTGCCACGGAGCCCTGCTCAGCCCTTGGCATCACTGGGAGCTAGATAGGTGCATGACATGACCTCCACGGGAATTCAACACCAACAGCCTCAGAGGGTGGTTGAACTCTGGATTTACACTTTAAACTGATAAAATTCTCTTTTCTTTAGGATTCCCTTATGCTATCACTTCAGCCATCCCCTTCCCACTCCTGTGATGACTTGCCATGTTGCTTCCTTTGCTTTTTCTGTCTTTAACCTTTTTGTTCCAGGGCCTCTCAACAAGCAGAAGGAGCACACACAGAACAGCTCTCCCAGGCTCAGTGGCTACCCCAAACCTCACACCCCCTTGGACTATCCAATCCTGAGACCCACTGGCCACACTGCTGGGATAACAAGACCTCAGATCTCTGTTCCATCCTGCAGGTCTGAGGATGCTTTCGGATTTCATGGCCAAGGAACACCTGTTGCTCTGTGGAGCCTGGAGATCCCAGCTCAGCCTGTAATACCCTGACACTGTCCCTTCTCTGTCCAATTCCAGCTGTCCAGGAGGAGAGGCAGAGGGGGAAGGACCGAAACGAGAACGAGGTGGAGTCGACAAGTAGCGCCAACGAGGACATGCCTGTGGAAAAGATCCTGGAAGCTGAACTCGCTGTGGAGCCAAAGACAGAGACGTACATCGAAGCAAACATGGGCTTGACGCCGAGCTCGGTGAGGCAGCTCTTCCCTCTGCCCCAACCCCATCCCGGGCACTTGGGACAGAAGGGGTGGCTGTGGGGCATCAGGAGAGACTGAGCAGGAGTACAGCAGTGAGCCTAGGTCAGAGGGAGGTTATCCTGTGTGGGAAGAAAGAGCTCAGAAGTACAACTTGTCTCTTCTGTAGACTCTCTGTGTGTCAGCTTAGATGGAAGCACAAGGAAAGCAAACCCAGCAGCCACCAGCATTGGTACTATTCTATCCCACAGCACAGGGAAGGAACAGATACTGTAAGGCATAATTAGAAGGGAAAAGATTTGGTTTAATTAACAGCCCTCAGTGCTAAAAGGCAGAAAGACACTCCATGCTCTGAAGAGCTCAGAGTCAAATCGAGCCAATAAATAGACCTGTGTGGCTGAAGTGCAGAGAGATAAGAGCTGTAAACTGAGGGTGTGACTTTTCAGATGCAGAATTGCACAGCTGCTTGGCTCTGAGAAGAAAAAACCTGCCTGAGAAGGCAGAAATTTGCCTAGAAGTTGGCTTTTAAGTTCCTTTCCCATTTAGAAACTTGCATTATAACTGGGCCTGCTTGAAGCATCTGGGCTCTGACAGTGTCTTGTGTAAACAAGAGGGAGATGACAGGGAAATAGGACAGGGCTTGGAGCAACCTGGTCTAGTGGAAGGCATCCCTGTCCATGACAGGAGCTTGGAACAAGGTGGTCTTTGAAGTCCCTTCCAACCCAAACCAGTCTGTGATCCTGTGGAGAGTGAGGAGCTGTGATGACGGAAACTGTCTTGGGTCCTTTCCTAAGAGATTTCCTTAACAACAGGGATAAGTTTCCCTGCAGAGTGAGAGCCAAACCATCCTCTGAAATTCCATTCATATGACAGTCCCTCTGCACAGCCCTCATCAGGAGTGCTGTTGAAGAGAAATACATGGTGCCCAGCCTAGGCAGCATTTAGGATACAGTCCCCATTCCTCAATAGCCCCTGTTCCCTATTCCCTGTTCCCCTGGGAATAGAGGAATTCCTCTGAAAGAGCAGTTGAGGCTGAAGTGGGGACCATCTCCTGGTTGCTTCACATTTTTTGGGGGGCACTCTGCCAACATTTGGGCTGGCTAACCCCGGAGAACAGGATCATACAGTGAAATATCCTTGTGCAATTCCTAATGCTCTGTGCTGGGTGTCTGTGAGGCTGAGATGATGAAATGCAGCTATTTCGAGCAAGTGGAAGGACTCTGCAGTATTTATTTTCTGCTACAATAATAATTCATCTCTTTCCTTATATGAGGCTTGGGGGGGTTGAGTCAGAAATACCTTCATCCCTGCCCATGGCATGGGAGTTGGAATGAGATGATCTTTGAGGTCACTTCCAACCTAAACCATTCCATGATTCTGCTTGGTGGGGCTGGAGAAGAGATCTGAGAGTCAGGCTGCTCCTTGTAGGAGTCTGAACTGGCTCTGTGGGATGCTCTTTTTGGCCTTTACCTGCAAGGACACCCTATGACAGGATTCCTTAGGTGAGGTTTTCCAGTGAATATGGTATGGAATGGACTGATTTGGACATTCAAGGCTTTCTGCTATGAAAAGAGCCAATTGCTCAGTGAATCTCTCCAGAATCAGGCACAGGGCTTGTGGTGCTCACCTGCATTTGAGAGGAGGGTCCCATCACCACAAAGCTTCAAGGCTCTTTGGTTTTTTTGGAGGAGGCAGCTGAGCCGTGGTTAGTGAGGGGCTCAGAGAGGCTCTGACGGCTCTCAGGATTAAAAAATACTTCAGGGGAGTTGGAGCCAGCGTTGTGCTGACTGGAAAACAAACCCCAGAGAGCGAGCTGAAATAAATGGCTTCGTCTGGCACTGCGTCTCCTCAGCCTCTTGTAGCAAATTGAAAGCTGGTTCCTGCATAATTCAACACGCATTACTGTGAACAAGGATGTGTGTTGCATCTAAATAGAAGCAGGAGGCTTGTTGAAATGCCCTATTATTGTCAGGCGGCTTCTGCCTATGAGGTGACATTTGTACAGGTTTAGCAGATGTATGAGATCAGCAGCTCCCAGTGACTGGGCCACCACTGGTGCCCTCCTCCCAGCCCTCCCCTGAGAGCCCAGGTGATGGAAAGGCAGACAAATTGAGTCCCTAATAGACACGGGGTGAAACACAAGCTGTTTCCTGTTAGTCTGAGGTGTTGGGTCCTTTCCTTTGTGCCTCTGCACCTTAGTCTGTCTGCATTGAAAGCTGCTGGTGACCTGCAAGGACATTTCCACCTGGCTGTGCCAGGGTGGGGTGGAGGTGGCAGGGTGCTGTAGGAGTTAACACCCTTCTCTCCCACATGGAATGGTTTGGGTTGGAAAGGACCTTTGAGATCATCCAGTTCTGACACCTTCCCATAGACCAGGTTGCTCCAAGCCCCATTCAGCCTGGCCTTGAACACTTCCAGGGATGGGTCATCCTCTGGGCAACCTGTGCCAGTGCCTCACCACCCTCACAGGGAAGAATTTTTTCTTAATATCTCATCTAAACCTACTCTCTTTTGGTTTGAATTCATTCCCCCTTGTCCTGTCACTACATGTGCTCATGTCTGTGACTGTCACCTTGTGCCATGGTCCCTTGGCTGCTCTTGGACAGGGAGGGTGGGTTTTCCCCTGTCCCATGGCCCTGGCAGCTGTGAATCTGGGCTCCTGTGGTGTAAGCACCACCTCGGATGGGCTCCTGGCCACTGAAAGGCAAAGCCTGTAACTGAGAGGTGTTATCCCCATTAGCTCTTAATTGGCATTTGAATGTCTGGTTTCAAGTCACCGTTTTCTGGAAGATGCCTCCAAGCTCCCGTTTTCCAAGAGGATCAAGTGCCCTTTCATTCTGTCACACTCCGGCACCATGCCCTGCTATTTACTGCAGGAGGGGATTTGCTTTCTGTGCACAAGGGAGGGTTTCCAGCACCTCTGTGCCTCTCCTAGAGCCAGATCTGTGAGCAGGATACTTTTAGCTGCCTCTCGCTCCAAGGTGATTAAGTTCTGCCAGGAAGCACCGTGGTGGTTCCAGGAATTGCCATCTGAGGTGTAATTAAAGGCTGGGCTCCTGGCTGAGGCTTTGTAAGGAGCACCAGAGGTTGGGTACAGCCTGTGCTGCCCACGGAGCAGCAGTGACAGCCTGGGCTGGGGCACCTGAGCCCAGCTTGTGAGTCCTAGAGACACTGACAACCTGCCCAGAAGCCACCCCTGGTAAAAACTTCAGTAAAAACATGTTACTTGCCTAATTTACCCCTTTTGTGGGGCTGTGCAGGCACTTGCTGCACGGGTTCTGCTGGAGCATGAGGCACACAGGGCTCCATCCCCGTCCCATCCCATGGGAGCTGGGATGCTGGGTTTCTCCACCTGGCTGCTCCAGCTGACCCAACTGAGATAGCTTGAAGTTGGAGACATTCCCATGGGCTGCACCATAGGTATTCCTCCTCACTCTACCTGAAAACACCTCTAAATGCCAGCATTCCCTGTGTTTCCAGTGAAACAACCCTGCAAAGCTCCTCCTTACACCCAGTTTTGCGTTTTCCTGTTGTCCAGAGGAAATCCCATCTTTTCTCCCTCTGCTGGGTAAAATCCTGATCCCTGCTCACATCTCCTTGCCCAGGGAAGAGCCTCAGCTCCCTGGGAGTGAGACTCCCCTGCCCTTGCATCCCTCGGGGAGCTGCTGGAGAGGGGCAGAGCAGGGGGCACAGTCCCCATAGCAGGGCCAGCCCATGCCCATCCATCTCTGCATGCAACAGGTGAAAATATTTCAAAGGCGGGTGCCCTGGGCTTGCCAGGTCCTGGTTATTTTAAGCCTGGAGAATGGGAGATGTTGGCCACAGTTTGGGTTTGCTGCCAGGGGACAGCAGAGGGGACTGGGCCAGGATCTGGGGCACAGCTTTGCAGGGCAGGAGGGTGACTTAGCAGCATGGTCCTTGTCTGCCCAGCCTGGGAGAGGAGCTTGCTGGAGCACAAAGAGCTCGTGGTGAGAAATGGCCTTGCAGGACAGAGACATTCCACTGGTGTTCGTGTCTGCTGTGCCTCTGGATTCACACCCCTTCCCCCTGCAGTCCAGGGGGAGGTAAACACTGCTCCTTCCGATTTGGAGACTGCTCTTTTAAGGACATGGGAGAAAAATAATTGTACAATCCAAGCTGGTAGATATCAGCAGGGATTACAGTGGGAGATGTGGAAGGGCTCATACATCCCTGTCTGGAGAGGTAAACCCTACGTACACACTTGTGCCAGCGAGCTCTGCCTCTGTCAGGGTTAGACAGGCTCTTCCAGTTCCTAATCACAAGCCCACTTGAGCTGTTAGCAGTTCCTTTAAACAGGGATTTGGTGTGTTTAGGCTGACTGTCCTCCTTGAGAGCAGATGTTTTCTGTTACTGGATAATATTTCAAAGGAAAGGGGTTTGCTCTTTTTGTCTGTAATGCCCCCTCTGGTGCTGGTTTATCGAGCTGGGAGATACTGGCATGGGGAGCCTGCCCTTCCCTAGGCTGGAGGTCCTTTGGTTCATCAGTCAGTGTGATGGATATTGAGTCTCAGCACTTCCCTTTCTGGAGCTCGCTAAAAACTATTAAAACCCATGTGGTGTAGCAGCCAGATCACCTCCTTTCCCTGTAATGGGTTACGTCCACCTGGGGAGTGACAGGGAGGCAGAAAGCCCCTTCAGCTGCCCCTCCAGCCTCTCCTCTCCTTGCTCTGCCTCCTCTAAGCCTTTCCATCTCTTTTCCTTGGCAGCCCAATGACCCGGTGACGAACATATGCCAGGCAGCAGACAAACAGCTCTTCACCCTGGTGGAGTGGGCCAAGAGGATCCCCCACTTCTCCGAGCTGCCCCTGGACGACCAGGTCATCTTGCTCAGAGCAGGTGAGTGGGATCTGTCCCCCCATGGGCTCCAAGAAGCCTGGGAGTGCTGCATCTCACTGTGACAGGTCCTGGCAGCTTGAAAGCATTTAACTGCTCCTGAGTAACAGCCTCTGATCATCCAATTCCTAAATAGGATTTAAAAAGCCCCAAGGGACATATTGCTGAATGGGATCCAAAATGTTTCACCAGCTGCCAATCAGCTGAAAAATGGCCTGGCTTCATCTCTCATGAGTGAGGGGCTCAGAGATGGGTGCTGGGTGGTTTAAACCAAGGGAGTCACACTCTGCCTTCCTCCCAAACTGGGACTTGAAAGACCAAACGGGCTTGGGCCTCCATGAAATTTCATCAAACTAAAATGTTTGATCATAATTAAAACCAGAAAGGGGAGAAAAATATATCGCCCTCCTTCTCCCACCCACCAAGATGAAAATAAAATTCTCTGGGCTTATTTTAAATTTCCTTGTGCAGCAGGGGGGCTGCAGGAGCAGGATTCGGGAGGTGGAAAGTCATTTGCTGTAAAAAGGGTCTTCTCTCATTGAGTGAATTCAAGCCCCTGCTGCTGCACAAAGACTGTGGAGGGCAAGAAATCAAGAGAGAATGTGTTTTAGGCATGAAACTCTTTTTAAGCTGGGGACTTTGAAGTCCTTGATAGTTTTAGAAGTTCCTCTTGTTCCCCCAAAATTCACTTTTATAGGGAATTCAAGAGGAGAGAACCCTGCAGAGTCTGGCTCCTCTCTCTGCAACGTTCTGGGCTCAGGTTAAGGGTCTCTGTAGACAAGATGCTGCTGATCCACCTTGATGGCAGCATTCTGACTTTTTACATACTAAGTGCGTCCCCCAGAAGAAAAGCCCATGAAATTGGGCAAGAAAGTGCTGTAAGAACCAACTGCCAGGTATTCCCATCAACACAAAGTGTGGGAACCACCAGAACTCTTCTGGTCCAAGTGTCTGTCCAGGTGCCTTCAGGAGAAAGTGTGGGGACTCCAGGGTAGGAAGATGATGGGATTGGTGTTTTCCCCTTCCCACCACACAAACTCTACCTGCCATTGTGTTTAGTAAGGCTGACTGTAGCCCAAGTACATGAATCTTTAAACTTTCTGCATTTTTTGTTGACAAGCAACCAGTACCTTGGCCCTAGACAGAGATAGCCTGTCCCTCTCACAACCTCTCTGACATCCCTCACCTCAAGAGTGTCTGGTTGTTTAAGTCACACCTAAAACAAGTGTGTTTTCCACTTGTTTTACTGAAAGGAGATTTTTGTAGTCACAGTCCATGAAGTGGCTACAGCAGTGGTCTGGGAATGGAGATTTTGGGGAGTTTATCCTTGCTGCAGACTTGGCCAGGTCCTGTACCCTCCCAGGATGGCTCCTGCAGCCCCTTGGTGGAAGTGCTCCTCTGGATTTTCTGTGGGTGTGAGTATTGCTCTATGGAACATACAAAAGTGTGTTTTTGAAGAGGGTCTCTAGAGCCTCTTGTGAGAGTGGATGAGCAGGAAAGCATCTCTGTAAGAACCTTTAAGGGCTTCCTGCAAATGTGGCAGGGAAGAGCTGGATTCAGACCAAATTCCTTTTGTGAAGTGGGACCAGAACCCACAACAACAATTCCAGGCTTTCCTTTCTCTTTAGGTTTTCCTTTCTCTTTAGAAGGCAACTAATGAAAGCTGAATGTCCCTGACCTGATGTTCCCTCCCTTGTGCTGGCGCTTGAGGGGCCACTCCCTGGGCAGGAGGAGAGGGGCTGCAGACCCCATCACATCCCAAATGTCATGGTGGCTCTAACCCCATGGGTATGAGGTTGCTGAGCACCTGGAGCAGCTCTGATGAGCTCCCTGCTCCAAGAGTCTCTGCCGGGGCCTCAGATAACCTCCCCCAAGTCTTTTAACCAGTGGCTCTATGTATTATTGAGTGGGGAGAGAGGCCTGCTGAGAACAGCTGCCCATGAAATATTAAAGTATTAAAATTCAGCTAAGAATGTCAGTCAGGTTCAGTCATGCATCCTGGGAGGCAAAATAAGTGGAGCACGCATCTTTGGAGGAGCAGTGCTGGATGGGCTGGCAGTAGTTTTCCTCAAATCCTGAATCATTTAAAAATATTCCCTCTCTGTGCTTTTTGGAGGGGAAGGAAACCTGACTTTTTAAGCCTGTTTTCCCTGGGTTTTCTTGTTTCCAAGCTTGCTAGGGCCGAGACAGGAATAGGCTGATGTTTTGTCAGCCTGGCAAAGGATGCTGAGCATTACATCTCTGCAGCTGCAGTTGGTTTTATAGGGCTGGTGGGGAAACTTGGCAGTGAGATGGATTGACACGATGGTCACTGTGCTGCCAAAGTGCCTTCCCTATCCCAGAGGAGCCAAAACATCCCTGGAGGCTGCAGCCACCTTGTTTGGTGAGAAAAGAGTCACACAAATTGAAGGAATCTGCTCTGCTTCTCCAGAGCTTGGGCTGAAATGCAAAAATCTTGGAGTAGACTTGTTTGGCCTCTAACTCAAATTTTCTGCCTGTGGTTACACCTATTTTTTCCTGCTTGTCTTTATCTTGTAAGCTCCTGTAGAAACATCCTCCCCATTTCAGCTGTAACATCCCAGCTCTGCATGGGAACAATTGAGCTGAAGGGTGTTGATTAATCCAGCTCTCCGTCACTGGAATAAGCCCAGCTTGGACTGGACGTTGTGAGCCAGCTCTGGGGTTTGTTGGTTGGAGCTGCATGTGGAGCTGCTGTGGGTCTGTGTGTGATGGGTGGTGGGAGCCACCCCTGGCAGCTTCCCGTGGGTCTGCCTCTGGGAGTTCCTCTCCATCCAGGGAATGAGGTTTCTGTAGGCTCCTGGGGCAGTCCCACATCTTCTCCTCCGTTCTCTTTGGGTTTCACAGTGTTGCAATCCCTGTGAAAGTGCCAGGCCTCACCCAGTAAATAGCCAAATAAATGTTCCCGTGATTGGGGTGGAAACATCCTGTGGCCACTTAGGAAAGAGTGAACTTTATTCCTAGTCAACATTTCTAATGGCACAATCCGTGGCTGCAACCGTAGGTAAATACAGCCCACATGGACCTTGTATTTATTCCAGTCACTCAGACACGACGTGTTCCGGTGGCAGGAGAGGTGAAGGATTGTTGTGTTGCTTTTCCAGACTGGGAAAAAACACTAAAGCCAAATATCCTTATGTTTCTAAACCCTGCCAGACAAGCCTGTGCTCTGAACTCATGTTCAGAACATGAACCAGCCATGTGATGGGTGTTGCAGAAGGACTCTTTGTCTTACCAAAGATGCTGCTCTTGATTGAAAATCACCAAAATTTCCACCCTTCACACTTTGCAGCATTTTCATCTTGTTGTGGCTTTGCTTCAGGCATTCTTGAACTGAGTCTGTGATGGATTTAAGGATTTGAAGAGGTGTTGGACTGGGAAGGGGAGCTGGAAGGTGGGGAGGTCCCATCTCCCTTCCCTTCCCTGCAGCTAGCTCTGGGCTCAGAGGATGTGTTTCCCATGTCCTGAAGGAGCATGTCCAGTAGGTATGAAGACTAAAAGCAGCTTTCCAAGCAGTTAGTGGAGCAGTCATGGATGTGGGACACCCCTCCACAGGGAGCAGACGCAATCCCTCCCAGTATTTATGGCGGAAGCAACAAACCCACAAGACAGAGTTTTTCTGGTCCCTTTTACAGAGCCGAATGATGGTGAATGAACTTCTGTGCCTTGGCATGGCCTGAAAATGAGCCCAATTAGCTGATAGAAAGCGCTGATAGGCGTGGAAGTGCTCGGAGGCAGCGGGTGAGGGCAGAGTGGTGCTTAGGGCTCCACACCCACGCAGAGGTTCACAGCGAGAGGAGCAGGCAGAGCCGTTTGCTGCGGTGTCTGCTCAGTTTACAGAGGAAACTGCTTCCCTTATTAACGTTATATTTTTAGTGCATTTGTTTCTTAATGGTTTTTTCCTTCCCTGACATCCAAGAAAAGGCTGGCTCCCCTCTCCCTTCCCATATCCAGCCACGTTCTTCTAGCAAAGGCGGTTTCCTCCTCTTTTAAGCACTGGGGAGGTGATGCTGCTTCCCAAACCTGCTGAGGTGGCTCTAACCTGCAGCCTTGGTTGTTTTCTCCTCCCCAGGGTGGAATGAACTCCTAATTGCCTCCTTCTCCCACCGCTCCATAGCTGTGAAAGACGGGATCCTCTTAGCCACCGGGCTCCACGTGCACCGGAACAGCGCGCACAGTGCTGGCGTCGGGGCCATCTTCGACAGGTGGGCAGAGGGAGGGATGCCTGGATAGAGATGGATGGAGTGAGGGATGGATTGCATCTCCAGCCACCTTGCCTGGACATCCCCATCTCTGCCTCCTCACCAAACCACCTCCATCCCCCACATTGCAACCTCCTTGAGGGGTCGGAGGAGCCCGGGATGAGGGTGTCCATCCCATGGTGTGCATGGAAGTGTTGTGGTCCTTGCTGCAGGCAACAACATTAAATCCTCCTCCTAAACCTGCAAAACCCAACAGCCCAAAGCAGGGAGAAGGCTGCCCAGAGCAAATCAAAGCCTCTTTCATGGGGTCCAGATGCCTTCTAATGTTACGAGGAGGCCACTCCTTCGGTTCTTTTCATCTTTAATTGGACCAAGACGTGATTTTATTTTCACAATGAAAAGGCACCAAAAATACTCAGCAGGTTCCACATGTGTATCCTGAGGGCTCTTTAATCTCGTGCGTTGGGAAAGTGTTTTAAAGCCAGACTTGCAGGGTGTTTGACCCACAGTGTGGCTCCAGACGCCGCTGAAAGGCTGATTTCTCTGCCCCAGACTCATCTTGAGGCGACTCAGTTGAAACCAAATCACCTTTGGTGCTGTGCTTTGTGAGGAAATTGTTCTTCAGACCTTGGTGACATCATTTGTTCCTGTGAGGTCATAAGTGCAAGATCATGACTTTGCTGCAGGATCTAACATGAAAAACTGGGCAATCAGTGGAAAATATTTCAAGACCGGCACCTGCAGCAGGAGCAAAGGGAGCAATAAAAATTACCGGCAGAGGAAATTACTTTTAGATACCTGTTGGGGAGGATTTTTATTATTGTTTTTTATTTTTAGGCAGCTTTCTCAGGTGCCAAAGCCACTCAGCGAGTGGATGAAGCCAGTTTTTATGGCCCCTGTTGTATCTCACAGGAACTATTGATGTTCCTAATGAGCTATTTTTGATAGAGGAGGAAGATGAGGCCACATCCTCTGCTGGTACAAGCGAGCACCAGGCCCTGACTTCGTTAACTGTGACCGGAGTATCTCGCTCCGGGTCTGACACCTGGGTGTTTTCATTTCTTCTGAACGCTGACGCCTGTGATTTCTGTGTCCTTTGCAGAGTATTGACAGAACTCGTGTCAAAAATGCGAGACATGCTGATGGACAAGACAGAGCTGGGCTGCCTGCGAGCCATTGTCCTCTTCAACCCTGGTACATGGCTGTATCTTCTCTGCTGTTCCCTCTTGGCTGATGCTCTGCCCTTTTGGCTCCTTTTCTTCCCTATAAATCTCCATTGCAAATAGCTCAGGGCACCCAGCTCCCGAGGACAGGGCAAGCGGGAAGAGAGGGAAGGATGAAAGCTGAATTAAGTGCTGCATGTGCATCTGCCACCTTACAGGCATGTCCTGTGCAGGTCAGGGATGGATCTGGATCCATGCCCAGTGCTGCTCTCCATTCCTCCCTTTCACAGAATCACAGAATGGTTTGGGTTGGAAGGGACATTAAAGATCAGTTTGTTCCACCCCTCTGTCATGGGCAAGGACACCTTCCACTAGCCCAGGTTGCTCCAAGCCCTGTCCAAACCAGCCTTGAACACTTTCCAGGGGTGGGGCAGCCACATCTTATCTGGGCAACCTGTGCCAGGGCCTGCCCACCCTCACAGGGAAGCATTTCTTCCTAATACCCAATCTAAGCCTCCTGTCTTTCAGTTCACAGCCATTCCCCCTTGTTCTGTCAGCTTTCCCCCCTTTTACAGAGACTCTGTGAGAAGAAAGTTCCAGTGCTTGAGGAAGTTGTCCCTGAATCAAAGCAAAATTCAATCTAGACATCCTTTAAGAGAAAAATATGGGTTAGAGCAGTGCTAGAGCATGGACATTATTGTCTCTGTTTCCTGATCTCATCATCCAAGGGTTTTTATTACCTACATTTCTGGAAAAGCCCTTTGCAGACCTGGAGAGGGTGAAAGACATGAAATGTGCTCGTAAAATACACAAGAACTTGAATTTTTGCCTCCAGGTTTCTTAGTTCCACAGACTCCAGGAGGGTTCACACTGCTCACTTCTCCCCCCTGGCCCCAGCTGCCCAAGGGAAGGAGAAGGTTCAGTGCCAGGGCTTGTCTCCAGCATTTTGGGGAGCAAATCCCTGTGCAGCAGGAGCCAGCTGGCAGCCTGCACGTACCTGCACAGCTCTGCTGAGGGGGGTCTCTGTATTTCAGAGCAGGTCAGTCCAGAGAAAAATCAGATGGAAGCCAAGGAGAGACCTCCACATCCACATCCACCCCTCCCCTCCTTTATTGCCTTCACAGGAGCACAGTTTGTGCCCAAGCACGGCTCCTTCCCTGGATTTTCCCACCAAATCCAGGCCAGGGCATTTCAGCAGGGTTTATTGCTGTTTCTTGGGTTTGTTTTTCTTTTTTCCTTTTTTTTTTTTTTAAATTCCCCCCTCCCTCCTTGTAATCACCAGTAATTTATTGTCTGTAATTTGGGATTAGCCATATATGGTAAAAGAAGGGGAATCTGGAGAGGTTCCCGTGGCACATGTGCTTGGGGATATCAATTTCTTGACTGTCCCTTTCGCCCTACTAAAAACAGATCCTCGCCGTGTCACGGGGGACCTGCCAGAGCTGGGGCTTCTCCTTCAGCCCCACCACAAGGCTTCCTGCTGGAGGGAGAAATCCCACAAGCCCAGGACTTGAGGGGGACTTAAACCCTTTAAATGAGGGACCACTGGAATGAGCCAAAACGGTTGGGTTGAGGGTATAAGGTAGAATAAACCAGATCTGTAGTCACAGGGCAAACCCTTGAGGGCTTCAGTGCTCCCCAGGAGTTGTTTGGTCCTACCCCAAATACTCAGGATTTGAACTCTGCATCCGCATTCTGCCCTGAGCTGGTGGTGCTGGGTGGGATGGAGGGAGCTGGGGAGTGCACAGGGGGTCCTTGCCTGCCTGGAAAGCCTGGAGATTTTTTGGCTGATGGTCCTTTTGTTATCTTTCAGACTCGAAAGGTCTCTCGAACCCGGCTGAAGTGGAGGCGCTGCGGGAGAAGGTGTACGCGTCACTAGAGGCTTATTGCAAACACAAATACCCCGACCAGCCCGGGAGGTGAGTTACCTCTGCCCCATCCTCCTGCAGCCTCCCACCCTAGGAAAACCCCCTGCCAAGGGTGCTGCATCCCTGGGGCAGGTCTGAGGGATGGCCTTGGGGTCACCACGCCAGTGTACAGGTGCTGGGTCCCTTCCCTTTGGGGCTCTCTGTTCCCTGGTTTGCTGGGAGTGAACATTCTCTGCATATAAACCCCTTGTTTCTAGCTGTGAACATCCTCAGAAAATCCCCCTGTGCAGTACAGAGAGGTCTTTATTCCCATGCCAGTAAATCCATCACAGCCAGAACAAGGTGGGCAGACCTGAGGAGCCCCAGCTCCCGTGGCCACAGCAGTGGGATGAGCACATGTGGGAAGGGGTATCATTTCCCTTTTGGAAACCACGGAGAGCAAACCACAGCGAAAATAAGACTCACATGGAGTTAATTTTCGGTGGCAGATGAGCATCATTGCTGGGAAGTGAAAGCCTCAATTGATGCTCTTTTCTCCCCTCCCCGCCTCCCCCAATCCAGCTGGGAATGGGAGGGGGAATTAGGAATGCTTTCCTGGACTGCTCCGGAGCTGAGTGGGCGCATTTTCCCAGTTACAGCCTGAAGCTGGCAACTGCCAGCTGAGTTACTGACAGCTTTTTGAGAAACCAAGCAAAGCACTGGAAACTGCTACTGGTGCGTGAATATTGGGAAAAACAGCCCAAGCAGCTGGGATTTGCATCTCACCTGCATTCCTGGTCTTGTGTGTCTGGATGGTTAAATAAAAAGAAGGAAGCTTTCACAGCAGTGAATGCAGTGGGCAGACCATGCCTTCAGACTTTTTTCCCCTCCTTTGGGTACCAGTGTACTGGCAGATGAAGAAAGATGGGTTGTTAAGGGGCTTCTGAGGTGTTCATGGTTGGCTTGTGGCAGGGAGAGTGATGGTGAAGGTGCCATTGGGTGTGTTTGACTTGGGGTGAAGAGGGGAAGTGAGGGATGAGCACAGTGCTCGGAGCAGGGGTGGTTACCTCTCCTCTCCCAGGTGGTTGGTGTGGACCCCAGGCCAACTCTCAAACCGACTCCTCTTCCAAAAAGCATTATTAAATTGCATTTCTGAAGCAAATCCAGAGCCAGACCCTGGACTTTGGCTGTCGTGGTGGTGCAGAAAAGCTGTGCTCTCCTCAGGGCTCTCAGCAAGCAGCCAGCCATACCTGGCACAGGGAGGGCTGCCTTGGGAATCACATCCAGCAGTTATCAGGGACTATTCCCTGCTGTCCACAGCCAGGTTGTACTGCTCTTGCACATGCTGCTGGCTGGGCAGGGGCTGGCTGGGGGTGGGCAGGGGGCTGTCACGAGGACAGCCCTGCTCGTTATCACCCAAACCACTGCCAAGCCATCGTGCATGACTGAGCACAGTCCCTGAGCCACCAGTCCAAACCAGTTCCCCAGGGCTCTGCCTCAGTGCTCAGTGAGGTGTAAGGGAGTGTTTTAGGTCTGGAAGCTGCACTGGGGCTCTGGAGTTTAGTCTGTCACTGGCTTTGATTGGCCTTGGGCTGGGGGACCTTCTTGTGTGATCCCCACACCTTTCCTTGGTGACCCTAAGGGTTTGGCTTACTGAGGGAAGTCCTGAGAGCCATGACTGGGCACTGCTGACCTTACCCCATCTCTCCTAGGGTGCAGGGCAATGGTGGAATAATCTCAGGTGGCTCGGGAGGGTTAACTCGTGGGCTGGGAGTCCAGAGTTGCACAAGAGCTCAACAGTGTTCTCAGGAACTCTCTCCATCCTCCTGGTCTCATGGCACAATGTGATCACCATCTGGGGCTGGAAACAAGTTCTTCCTGTGGTTGAGCAAACTCCTGCCCCAGCCTTGATGGGTGCCTTCCCCTGCCCCAGCCTTCATGGGTGCCTTCCCCTGTTCCACGCTGTGGGGTCACTGGGCTTCCCAACACTTCAGTTGCCCTTCAGTGCAGGGCTTCAGCTGAGTCCCTGGCCAGCAAGAGCTTGGGAGCACCGTGTAAACCCCAAACTCCTGTGCAGCAGGGAGGCAGAGAGAGGCATTCCTAGGAAAAACCCAGCCTTGCTCCCCCCGTGCAGCCCCTGCTGCTCCACAGGGAGGGCTTGGTGCCTACGTGACACCCAGCAGCCGCAGGGAATCAGGACTTGGGACTGTTTTCTCCCCTCCCAGCCCCAGCCCTGGCACACTGTGCTCCAGGCTGGTTATCTCACAGTTAAACATATCCGAGGGCTGGAGCCATCATCTGGTTTGGTTTAAAGTGAAACTTCCTGAATGGGATGGTAGGACTGATTTGTTTTTCCTGGCTCTGCTCCCACCATTCTCGCCAGCTCAGCAGAAAAAAAAAAAAAAAAAGTAGGGAGAGGGAATTGTGCATGCATGTGTAATATCTGTGTGTTTGTGCATGCCTCTGTGTGTGTGTTTTCTGGAGGGTCCCCTTCTCCCTGGGCCTTTGCTTGTGTTCAAGCCCTGATTTTGCAGCAGGAAAAATCAAATAACTACATTCCTGGCCATTAAAGGGGTTTTTTCCTGTGTGGGGATCGCTCACTCAAGGGCTGTGTACCAAGAGGTGGTACTGGGAGGTGACTGGGGTAGCTGCCTGTACCCCAGGACACGGGCAGGCAGGGTGGGGGCACCCCAGGGTGCTCCAAATCAGCTGGATTTCTGCTGTGCCAGCAGTCCCAGGGCTCAGCAGCAGCTGGTGATGGCCAGCAGCCCCAGTGCCAGGGCTGGTGGAGCTGGCTGGGAGGAGCCCAGTGCCTTCTGGAAAGGAGCACTGCTGAGCCAAATGCCAGCTAACCTCACTCAGCATCTCCTCCATCCTCTTCCCAGCTGCTTGCCCTTCTCCCTGACTAAAGATCCAGATGCTGAAGCTGTTTGCACCTCTGCCTGTGCCAATACTGGCCCCACAGTGCCTTCTCCCTCTGTGCATCTCAGGGTGCTCACTGAGTGGTGATGGACATGCACAAAGCCAGTTGTGCACCCCAGTCCAGGGCTGACCTTTCATTCCTTGTTTTACTCTCCCAGCTCAGCTATCAGCACATGTTTGTTGTGGGTATCCCCCGTGGCTGCCTGATCTTCAAGGCTGAGGACATAATTAATGATTTCTCTGCACAGCCCTGGGTGTAGCCCTTTGGCAGCAGGAGCTTGTGTCTGACTCCCAACCCTCCTGAGCTCTGGGGGGCTGGGGCAGAGTCAGAGCTGCCAGTGTGGTGTCTGACCATGCCGTGTCTCCTGTCCCCCAGGTTCGCAAAGCTCCTGCTCCGCCTCCCAGCCCTGCGGTCCATCGGCCTGAAATGCCTGGAGCACCTCTTCTTCTTCAAGCTAATAGGAGACACACCAATCGACACCTTCTTGATGGAAATGCTGGAGGCGCCCCATCAAATGACTTAGAGAACTGCTGCTGGGTCAGTCCCTCGCCCGGCTGTGGTCCCGTGGGGCTCCTTCCTCCGCTTTCCTCCTCCGCTGCCACCCCAGCCCATCCCTCCCTCCTCACCCCAGCGCTGGAGGCACCGTCTGATCCGGGGGGACACCCCGCCGTCCTCGCCTCCTCGTCGCCTTCACCCCTGTCCGTTTGCTGTCACTGCTGCATCTCCAGACCTGCTCGCTGGTTCCCTGCGCTAGATGTAGAGAAGTGGGAGCGGAGAGAGCTTGCCACCCCCTGCCCGGCCCTCGCCGTGCCATGAGTTTTGGGATGAGCCACCAGCCGGGCTTGGCATCACCCCCCTCGCCCGTGGATGCCCCCGGGGCAGGAGTGGGGACCGGGACAGTCCCAGCCCTTTGGGGCAGTGGGGTTTGGACAAGCTGAGGGGAGTGGCTGAACTCGCCGGATTGCAGCTGGCTATTTTCAGAGGATGGAGTTTTTGAAAAAGAGAAGAAAAAAAAAAAAACCGACAAAAAAAAAAAAAGAATTCTATTTTTGGTTTCTAACTATTATTAGTAGTCTCGGTAGTTACTTTGCGGAGGGAGAGGCGGCCCAGCCGTGCCCCGTGAATGAGTCACCCGTGGCTGCACAGAGCCTTCTCCTTCCAGTTCACAGCAGAGGACTTGGGACTGAGCTGAATCCCCTCCCCCAAATAACACGGCGACTGGGGGCACAGGGAGCTGGGTCACCCTCCGTGCAGAGGGTCCCGTGGATGGCAACACCTGAAAAATCCCCTTTTGCCATCCCAGAGGGTGGCTGGGCATCGCTGCCCTTCCCAAAGATGCCTCTGCGCTGGGTGTGGAGCTGCCCACGCGGAAAGAGCCGGCTGGAGCACTTGCTTTAAGGCTGCCAGGCACTCCCTATCGCCCTTCCCCAGCTGCTGGTGGCCTGCTGGGTCCCCTGCCCTCAGCACAGCATCCTGGCATGGCCCCAGAATCCCAGCATGGCCCCAGCATCCCGGCACTGCCCCAGCATCCCAGCATGACCCCACTCGGGGGTTTCGGCTCACCCAGGAGGCTGCTCCTGTTGTTTCAGCCGTGCAAAACACTGCAAGGCAACAATTAGTGGGAGTGCTTGGCCAGGCTGGTTAATTGCAGCTGTTAATTAGTGGTAAAGCAAGAACAAGGCTCCCCCTCCCCTGAATCTCCTCTGTCGGGCAGGGATGTGGGACCGAGAGGTCCTGGCTGGGTGGGGGACACGGCACCACACACCCCTCTCCTGTCTGGGATACTGAGAGCACCAAAAGCACCTTGGCCTTTGCACAGTCTTTCCCTTGAGTCTTGGTGTGACAGCAGGGAGACGGACAAGTTTTTGGGGATTAGGGACACGGTGCCAGGAACATGCTCACACCCCACGGGATGGGATTCCCCAGGGAGTGTGTGGCAGGATGCCAGCCAGGGATAATTTCCCCTTCACCTCCTCATTTCACCCTCATCAGGGCTCTCCAGTGTCCCCCAAAAAACATGAGTTAGGGAAAAAACCAGCAGAGTGAGCGGTGAGGGATGTTGGGAAGGGCTTTTCCCCCTTGGCAGAACGGACTGTCCCAAACACACCGTGGGACAAGTGCTGCGAACCAAGAATGAGGTGCCTGTGGTTGGCCTGTAGGCAAGGGCTTCCCCACCACTTCCATGCCCTCTGTGCTTTAAAACAGCAAAGTATTTGGTCCCTAAGATCCTCTTCTTGCTCCCCATGGGTTGTAGCTGGTTGAAAACACGTCCTTTGTGCCTGGAGGAGGATGGAGCAGCGCCCACCACCTCACACCTCTGTTTTTGAGAGGACAGAATTGCCACCTGCCTGTTGTCATCCTGCCTGGCAGCTGGAGTCCCCAGCTCCATCCCTTGCAGCTCACCAGGCCATCTCCCTGCTAGAAAAAATACGCAGGATTTCAGGTCATAACTTCCCCTTAGGCTGGCCCGAAGTGGCAAATCCGCAGAGGCAGGGAAAGTGTTTTGGCTGTGTTTCCCCAGCAGCCTGCATGCCGCCGAAAATATTATTAAACAGCTTCACCCTGCAAGAATTTGCCAAGAAAACTAGGCAAGAGAAATGAAATCTGGAAAGGGTGCCAGGAAACATGAGCAGGCTGTTCCCTGCCAGCGTGAGGCTGGCGCAGCCCTTGGGGGGTGCAGGGAGGTGTCAGCTCCCAGTGGAGCTCAGCCCAGAGCCCAGCCAGCCCCTGGGCAGCCCCCAGGCCCCAGCCCGGCTCTTCCAGCACAAAGGAGCCTGGAATTTGCTTGCCAGAGAGGATGAGGATGCTTTGGGAAAGTTGGTGGATATTGCACTAGAATAAACCCGCTGTCCTTCTCTGTTGGGTGGAACCACTTTTTTTCCTGATGGATGGCTTGGAAGGGGCTGTTTGGTGCTGAGTGCTGAGCTGTGGTGGCTGCAAGGTGCTGGGCTGCACAGTGGGAGCTCCCATCCCATCCCATCCCATCCCGTCCCGTCCCGTCCCGTCCCGTCCTGTCCCATCCCATCCCATCCCATCCCATCCCATCCCATCCCATCCCATC
>JAWWEW010000038.1:3279187-3305600 GCA_035583185.1 Anabacerthia variegaticeps | reverse complement strand
ACCTTACACAGCCCCGTGTCCCCATGCACAAATCAGACTGTTCTGGTGACAGCAGAGAGAATGGGGTTGATCTTGGGGGCCAATATGTGGTAGCCAAGGATCAGCCACCTGAAACATTCCCCACTTGCAGAGCCATTTGTACATCCAGCTGGCTGTGGATTCACGGGTGTCTAATATGGGATGCTCCCAGAGAAGGAAAAATTTGTAGTGGTTTAAGTGAGAAGGTGAAATAGGTCCAACAATCCAGGGCATCCTCATCTGGTTCCTGCAGGGACTGGCAAGAAAAGGGCTTGGTGGGATTTAGGATGCCCACTTGGATGGCTTGGTAGGGTGTGCACAGCCCATTTCAGCACCCTTGCTGCATTCTGGGGGCTCTCTGAGCATCTCAGCCTGCTGACGAGTGGGAGGAAGGCTGGCAGGAGAGACAATTTGTGGCTGGCTATTTGCTGCTGTCACTCCAACCATTTTACCTTACGAGGCAATAAAGTTGAAAGCCAATAATAAGCAGCGAGCCATCATTTTTTTGGGGGGGAAGGCTGTAATTTACTGTGCCAGGGCTGCAGGGAGTCCATCTGAGGCTGGGGTTATTGACAGCAAGTCTATATGGTTTGTTTCTCACAGTACTTACGTGCGCTCAGAGCAGTTGAGGGTGACATTTTTAAAATCTAAAAATATATTGCCAGTAGCAAACTTCCAGCAGCATGGAAAGGAGGAGAAGGATTTATGCCCAGAACATTCTGAACTTTAAGGAAAGTATGTTGGTAGAAAAGGTTTTAAAGGGGTTGCAGGAGAGGAGCAGGGCCTGGGCTGCTGTTTGGCTGGGGGTGTCACTGGGGGTGTTGGGTTTTGCTGAGGGACCTCGACCAAGGCAATGATGTCACATCTTCTTGGGAATGTAAATTAGGACGTGGCTGATCCTGCTCCGTGGTTCTTGTTCTGTAGCTGGACCAGGTCAGCCCATGACTGAGAGAGACCCCAGTTATGGTGGGTGCAGACATGTCCTCTGTGTTCTGGTGCAGAGGGCAGGGCTGCCTTACAGCTCCATGCAAACACAGTAGAAATTAAGTTTTTAACCTCAAAGGAAGATGATTTGGATTCTCATTTTCTTCTCCTCAAAATAAGCAGTAACCTTGCTGAAAACATCACTTGCCTCAAGAGTACATGGGCTTGATTCTGCAAATCTGGGGAACCCTGTGATTAAGAGATGTCATAGACTTCTTCACCAGGAGATCCAATCCATCCTTCTTTTCAAGCCATCATCCTGTGGGGGAGGGAGGAGGTGGTTTCAGGAAACACAACGAATGACTAATCTCTCTCCTGCCTCTGCCAAGGGAGAGCAACCAGCCCCACGAGCATCCCTGCTGCTTGCGAGAGCTCTGGGATGTCAGCAGGGTTATGATTTATGGCAATCAATCCATCAACCTTATTTATAGCAGCAGCTCTATGAGAGATTTTCACACATAAAGATTGGATTCTTCTATGGCCTCACTCCTGCCAAAATTTTCTTGGGGCCTCCCAGACTTCCTGGGGGCCTTTGCCACGTCTCTGCCGTGCCCATGTTGGGAGGTGCCATTCCTACCCCATTCCAAGCCACTGTTTTCCTCTTTATTGCCTCCATCAGAGCATGTTCTCACAGCCAGAGGTTTCTAAGCCATTGGGAAGAGGATGAGATGGGAGGGAGATGGTCACTCATGCCCTGCATTGCTGGGCAGACACAGGGCTTTCCTTCCTGCCAAGAGTGTGGCACTGTAGTTTCTTTGTTAAAAATGGGATTTTCTCCCCTGTGAAATGTCCTTCTTGACTATTTAAAGTATTTTCCTGCTTGCCAACTGTTGTTGTTTGAGCCCTTTTCCATCCTGCTGGTATTTTGCCTGTTTGTCCTGCTGCTCCTGGAAGTCTCGGTGTCCACTGGTCCGTGCAGGCTGTCACTGGTTTCCAGGACCTTGGGATCTCCCAGTCTTCTGGGAAACTCTGTTTTCCTCTAGTTGCTAAGGGAGGCTTCTAATCTGCTTTGAAAACTACGACTCAGATGCAACCCTGAAGGTTCAGAAAACATATGGCAAATAAAAGGAATGAGCATATAGGAATGAGCCTGTGAACCCCTGATCCCGTGTCAGGAGAAATAAGTGGGGGTCTTGGGGATTGCAATTATGTTTTCTCTCTGATTAATTGGGAATGGGCACCCTGGAAACCCTTTTTTCCCTGTCATAATAGACGGTGACAGTGAGGGAAAGTGTTGCAGCCTCTGTTTAAAGCTGAACCTGCTTCCCGTGGTTGGGTCAGCCCCATTCCCGTGCCGTGATGAATGGAGCCCTGGGACCTGCTGCCTGTAACAGCCAAATCACTTACCTTGAAAATGCAAACCTTATGGAGAGCGAATCAATAATTTCTGGAGCCTGGGTTTTGCTGACACGCGGCCCGAGCCCGCAGGAAATAAACCCTTTGTTAATCTTCCTCGAGAGGCACACGCAGCCTCCTATAAAAAGCTTCTGAAGTAAGTAACTAATTACAGCCTGCACGAGGCTCCAGTCTGTCACCCCCGACAGCTCTGTGGGAGAAGGAGCTGTGCTGCTGCTGGCCAGGATGATGGACGAGTGTGCACGAGCTCCTGGCTTTGCTCTGAAAGAGGGAGAATTAATGGGCAAATAAATTACAAATCAATTATTAAACCTTAGCAGCGTGCAGGGCCCAGTTCAGAATGGGTATCAAATATACATTTCTAATTAACTCAACAACTCTTGTCTAATGTGCACTGGATGCTGCCTGCTGCTAGAAATAGGAATTTTTGTCACGCGCTCTAAATAGAGTATTTTATTTCTCTCTTCTTGCCTAGAGAGCCAGTTGAGGCCACAAGTCTGTAAGGCCCCTTTTTATGCACAGACAGCACTGAGACACCCCCAGCTCCATGCTGAGACTCAGGACAGCCCTGGGCAAGCTGCAGCGTAGTGGGGAACAAATCTGACACGTACTAAGCACTCAGGGTGCTGAGGGATCCTGCTGGCTTTCCCTGAGCCACAAATCCCTGATTAAGAGGGAAGCCACAGTATTTTCCTCCCCTCTCTGCTCTCCTGGGACTGTCTGTCAGCACCCAGAGCTATTGCCATGAGAAGAACCACTGCCTGATACCTGCCTGCAGTGTCTAGACAGATCCCAGGCCAGAAGTTCTTCCTGGAGCACTAAGAGAATAAAAAGGACTTGGCAGATGGACTCCCACACCCACCTCTGCTATCCTTGGATGAATCGTGTCCTCGAGCTCTCAGCGTCCTCCCAGATTCAGCACCACTGCTCCTGTGTGAGGGCTGCGAAGGCCCTGAGGGAATTGGCTGCCACCAGGGTGTGGATGGAAGGTGATTTTACAGGATTTGTGTTGGAATGCATGCCAGGCCCCTTGGAGGAGCTAAACCTCTGAGGGATTCAGTCTCTGCAGCACGGCAATATTTCTGCCGCTCACTAATCAATTATAATTCTTAGACAAGCTCCCATATGGTGCCTTTATAAATCACTCTCTTCAGTTATCAAGCCTGTCTTGTTTGCCTGACACGAGCTATAAGGAGGGTGGTTTTTAGGCTAATGTTAACTCAAGCACGCAGAATGTGATTTATTTATAGAGATTTTTAAAAGTGGTTTTTAAAAGTCAGATTCTGGGTCCTAAGGAGGTAACCAAAAGGCTGGAGACTCATCCTGCCTGAGCATCACCATAACAAGCCCTGGTTCTGGACATGAATACCTGTCCTTTGTCACAGCAGAGAGACCTGGGCAGGGGCAGCCCCTGTTCAAGGGGCTTTGGTGGTGGTACCTGCTGTGTGTCCCACTGGAGCAGCTGTCTATCCCTGTGTGTGGCCTGTGGGACCCTGGGAACAGACAGGACATTTGAACAATGATCTGAAGGTGAGGACTTGGTGGAAAAGCTGAGCAAGAGGACTGGAACAAGGGGTCTGATGGGGAACAGAGCAAAGAGAAGAGCCTTTTGTTTCCCCGTCTGAGTAGAAAACAGCACAAGGTTTTTGGAGCATGGATGGAGCACACAGGAGGAAACCGGGGGTGTGGCAAAGCCATGTCCCTTGTCACAGGTCAGCAAAGCCCGCCCGGAGTGGATCCTGGTGCTGGGTTTGTCTGTCAGACACCTGAGCTGTTCCCTGTTCCCTGTTCCCTCACTCCGGCTCACTTGCTCCCCCCAGTGCGCTCACCCGGCTCCCCGAGCATCCCCACGGCACCTCCTGCATCTCCAGGACCTTCCCAATCCCAGGATCTCTCCTCCAGCCATGAGGAAATTTCTCTCTTTCCAAACCCCCTACAAACCCAGTTCTTCAGTTCGGGAATCCTCTTTTTTTTTTTTTTTTTTTTGTTTGGTTTGGTTTGGTTTGGTTTGTTTGTTTTCTTTTCAGTAGTGTAAGTCCCCGTTTTTCCTGATCTAAACACTCAGTATGCAGGAGCACAGCGTGTGATCCAGGGGTCTGTCCCTTGTCTCTTTAGTAACTGCAGAATTCAGGATATTTCACTTTTTGTTATCAAATCTGTTTGCAGATTTGCTTCTGGTTGAGATCTCCAAAGTCTGCCCTTTCCCTTCCTGCAGATACACACACAGTTCTCTTCCACCTGTAAGGTTTCACAATTTCAGCTGTGCTTTTTTGCCAACAACAGCCCTGAACTGCACTAATTCTCTCTACTCCGCTGAGAGTGCAGGTGAGTGCTGAGAGTGATGCTGCAGAGTTCATTCCTTCTCCCCCAGACCTTTGGTTCTAACCCCCTTGATGCCACAAGTGTGTGTATGGGGGGCTATTTCCCCTCCTGACAGTGCTGAATAAAGACCATTTTCCTTTTTCCCATGGGAAAAACTCAACCTCAGAGGAAAATCCAGCACATCAACTTGGTGTCATATGGGAAGAGAACATCCCTGGGCCTGTTTTGTTTCCAGGATTTGCATAATCTGAAGAGGATAAGCATATGGAAACCATCGTTAGGAACAAGAATCAGAAGGCAGTGGTATGGACAGGTTTCTCGGGAAGTTCTCCTTGACCAGCTTCGCTTCCTGGTGCCAGCAAGTCAGAGCTCGCCCCTTCTAAAGCACTTCTGGGGAGGATGGGAGAAAGGCTGTGCCTTGCCAACATGACAGCAGGTTTATGCGAGGAAGAAAGACTTTTAAACTTGGGTCCTCAGGTTCCCGCTGGGTCTATCCAGTTCAAGAACACGAAATAACTCCCTTGCCTCCCGTTCTCTGCTCCTGCTCGGCGCGGGGATGAAACTCCGGCTTGCGAACGGCGGGACCCAGGATTACACGGAGGTGCCTCGGCGTGTTCCCGTGGGGGCTTTGCGGGGCTGGGGTCGCGGTTCGGGGGTCGCGGCTCGGGGGTCCCGGGGCGGGTCCGGAGGTGCGGCTGCGATGCACCATCGCTCCCACCAGGTGGCGCCCCAGCCCCGCGCATCCCCCAGCGCATCGCCCTCCCATTGGCTGCGCCGGCGCGTCTCCATGGCAACGTGGGGACAGGCCCCGCATCCCGCATCCTGCATCCCGCATCCCGCATCCTGCATCCCTCATCCCGCATTCTTCATCCCTCATCCCGCATCCTTCATTCCTCATCCCGCATCCCTCATCCTGCATCCTGCATCCTGCATCCTTCATCCCTCATCCCTCATCCCGCATCCCTCATCCCTCATCCTGCATCCTGCATCCCTCATCCCTCATCCTGCATCCTGCATCCCTTCATCCCTCATCCCGCATCCTTCATCCCTCATCCTGCATCCTTCATCCTTCATCCCTCATCCCTCATCCCACATCGCTCGTGGTTCCCACGAACTCTGCTGTTCACATTCCCTTCTCTCCCTTTCCCCTTCCTGCTCTCTCCTTTCCCCTTCCTGCTCTCTCCTTTCCCCTCCCCTGCTCTCCCTTTTCCCCTCCCCTGCTCTCCCTTTTCCCCTTCCTGCTCTCTCCTTTCCCCTTCCTGCTCTCTCCTTTCCCCTCCCCTGCTCTCCACTTTCCCCTCCCTGCTCTCCCTTTCCTCTTCGATGCTTTTCCCTTTCCCCTTCCCAGATCTTGCCTTTTCTTTCCCTTCCCTCTCTTTCCCCCTCTGCTTTGCCTGGCTCAACTCCATGGGATCAGCAGCAGCAGGGGCAGAGGGTACCCACGAGTGTCTGGTGACAGCGAGTTCTGAGTGGGAGGACAGTGGAGGGGGGAAAGAGTTGAAGTGGCTGCCAAACCCAGTCCCACTGAATACAGAGAGGGTTGTGCAAGGCCCACGCTTTGCTGGAGCTGCTGCTGTGACTTTGCTGCTCATAAATTTGCCTCCTGAATACAGACATGAAGTGATAGGACAGGGGGGAATGGATTTAAAGTGAAAAAGAGTAGGCTGAGATGAGATGTTAGGAAGAAATTCTTCCCTGGGAGGGTGGGCAGGCCCTGGCACAAGTTGCCCAGAGAAATTGTGGCTGCCCCATCCCTGGAAGTGTCCAAGACCAGGTTGGACAGGTCTAGTGGAAGATGTCCCTGCCTATGGCAGGGGGGTGGAATGAGAGGATCTTTAAGCTCCCTTCCAACGCAAACCAGTCTGTGTTTCTATGTCATTTCCCCAGGGACGCACACAAGGCTCTGCTGAACACGGACAGTGCTGCAGACAGGCTGACCTTGGGCAGTGGCCTGAGACAGCAACATCTGGTTGGCCTGGGATAAGAAGCACAAGCACAGATCATTGAGACGTTCAAGACAATCTCGTAGGGGCCAAATTTCCTTTCCTTACTCAGGCTCCTCCAGCCAGGTCTCATTCTTGACCTGGGTGGGGCTAGACTTCTATCCCACTGGGAATGGTAAACTGCGTGTTGAGTGTAGAGAAGGCCCTTCAAACTCTGCCTGTGGATGAAGCAGGAGCCCTCCCAGGCCTTGGCTCTGTACAAATGGGGTGTCTTCCCGTGTGGATTGCATTTAACCCTTTCTGTGCCTGCACTGGGAAGTACTAAACAGTTTTTTCACAACGGAACAACCCTTCAGCCTGCTACCTGTTCTGAGCAGGGACATGGGATACATCACACTCACTGTTGTTTCTAAAACAACTCATCACTAGACCCGGGGGGGTTGCAGTTATGGTTCCTGTCTCCTCTCCATCAAGGACAGAACATCTGGAATGGGTTTGGATGAGCTGTATTTACACTCTCAACAGGAAGCTGGAAATTACCCCCTCACTATTAGGAGTTTGATGCTCTGAAGACACTGGATATGACTTCATTTTGAGGTCTTTAAGTTGATTCAGAGATACATTAGAACCAGACTCTCAATTCTTGGCTGGCTGCATCCCTTCCCACCTCATTGTGCTACTGATTCCACAGGCTCTCTAGTTCCTGGGAAGTGCTTGATCCATTTTTGGTGACCTGTACCTGCCTGGTTCCCTAACAACTATTCTGGACCCACTGGTCAGGTGGTGTCATCGTGGTGGTGTCCTGGGGCTGCAGCACTCTGTGTGCCCAGGGGAACAGTCCTGGGAGCACTGGTGTATCCTGTGCCCTGTCAGCTCAGAGGGAAGGGCATTCCTGCACCTTGGGCCCATCCCTGCTTTCTTACAGCCACTGCAGAGCTCCAGGAAAGCACTGAATTTCACTGGGATTTCTCTGCTGGGTGGGGAGGGAGGCAAAGCTGGTCTGGCTACCACAGCCTTGTCCCTCCTCCGAGTCTGAGCTTACCCCTCTCCACCTCCTCCGTGGGCACTGGGCTTTCTCTTTCCATCACAGGGCAAGGAAGGGCATGAGGTGGGATTAGCACAGCCTGTCCCACTGCTGGGTTTATCCCTGAACCCCTGGGACTGCAGCTTTTCTGGTCCCAGCACAGCAGGGGTTGAGCAGGAAGAGGCATTTTCATCAGGGTGTGACCCCTTCTCGGCTTTCCCCAAGGAAAGGGAGCTCGGTGGAGAGAAGGCAGAGTTTGAGGCACCTCCCCTGGGGTTTGTGTTACCCTCCTCGACGCCAGCTCAGTAAATTACAGCCCTAATTGAAACCATGCCTAGGCTGGGCTTGCCTAAATCGTGGGGTGAGCATTTCTGCTCCCAGGGAGGCTGTTTGCAGGGGCAAAGGTGCTTCCCCAGGGTCGGTGGTCCAGGTTTTGGCTCCAGCAGCCCATTCCATGCTCCAGCACAGGCAGAAATAGTTTGCCCTCCATCCTCTGTGAGGATTAGTGGGACTTGGATGTCTGCAACACTCGGGGGGCTTTAAAGCTGGTGCAAGTGCCTCATGTAAGGCTGAATAGGTGCAAACTCATCCCCTAAGGCAAAAGGCTGTGGGCACATGGAATTACCTCCAGAAGGGCATTGGAAATCCATGGAAACTGTGTTTTACCAAAGTCTTGGAAGTGCTCAGAGATTGGAAAGGGGCTGGCAAACGTTCTGCTGGAGTCACAGCTTCAATAAGAGGTGAGGAGGCAGGTGAGGAGCCTGAATGAGTTACAAGGCTCCAAAAAGTCCTGCATGACTCTGGAATTTCCCCAAAATGTGGAGGCTGACCGTGTTTGGGACGTATCTTGATGCTCAGCACCTTTTGCTCAGCTCAGGACCTTCACAGGCTTCCAAGCCTGGACTGTGGTGTGATGGAGGGACTGGGGCAGCTCGCAGGGAAATTGGGATGGGATGGAAGGAGGGACAGAGGTCCAGAAAGGTCTCTGTACCCCAGCAGGCTGGAGCCACCGTGCTGCTCCAAACACAGGCTGCAGCTTCCACCGCTCCCCTCCTTTGGCCAGGGAGCTCCGGCTGCCACGTGGCCTTTTCCACTACAACACCCTACTCTGTGCCTTGCTTTGCCTCTTGTTCTTTTTCTTTTTTTTAGCTCAGGAAACATCTGGAAGCTGAGTAAGAAACATTAAAAGGAGGGAAAAAAAGAAAAGAAAAGGAAAAAAAAGCAAGGGGGAGGGGATCTTGGGAGCACCATATGATTTCACTTTCCTAAGACAACTGCAATTATGCCTTTGAGGCTTTACCAGTCACTGTAGATTCAAACCATGTTGGATGATGTAAGTGGGAAAATATGAAGGGCCTACTGGCTGATTAAAAAAAAAAAAAAAAAAGGAAAAAAGAGAAAAGATCAGTTTCTGGCTTTTTATTTAATATTCTGAGTCAGAAGAAGGGCGTCGTCCACATGGAGTTTTTCCTTATTGCCTTCCTAGGCTCGGTTGGGCCTTGCTGATCCCTTGGGAGAGGGGAAATTCCTCCTGTCTCTCTCCAAATGACCTGCTGCTCTGTCCTGCAGCTGCCTGCTCCTGCCATGAGCCCTGGAATCCCCAAGGACAGCGTTGGGAATGGATTTCTCCCAGCCAAGACACATCCCAGGCTGAGCTTTTCTTGCTCATACTGACCAGGGACCACTTAGTTTTTGGAAGCTGGTGAATGGGATAAGCAGGAGCTGTCAATCTCAGTTCTACAACCATGAAAAATCCTGTTTCCACACAACTTCCAGATAACCTGTCTGTTTGACACTGGGTCCTGGACAGTTTTGGGAGGTCTGGAGGTGATGTCTCCATGCGGGGTCTGGAGCCCGGCCTTGGGACAGATCCTCTTGAGTGGATAAAGATGTTGCTGTCAGATTTAATGGAATTTCCATTTGAAAAAGCAGGATGCTGCAGGAGAACTGGGCTTTCAGCTGACAGGGGTTAAACTGTCACGAAATAGACTTAGGAGTAATAAAATATTTCCCACTCCAGTTCCCATGGGAAGAAATCAGCTCTGGGGAGAGAAAAGGAAGGGCATTGCTCACAGGGCAGGGCTGGGGCTGTAATCCCTGTGCAGGATCCCTGTCAGCTCCAGGGCTGTGCTGGAATCCCCTCTCCCTAATGGGGATGTGGGGAAGGGACACGGCTCAGACAGACATCTCTGCACGTAACATCAACAACAGGGCACTGCTGAAGCTTCCATGGAGAAGTCTCCTTTTAAAGAAGGCATGCGTGTGTGTGTGTTTGCTCATCAGAAAGGGGGGCAGAGGAGATTCTCCAGGAGTTCTAGCTGAAAAAATGAATTATTCCCTAATCTTTTGGCTGCCGAAAGTCAGAAAAGAGTGCTTAGCTGGAATTTCTCAGCTCACCATCACTGAAGACAGAGACACTGATTATTTCAGTACAAACCCAGGGTTGTTTGAAGGAAAATATCCAGTGAAAAAACACTTGGGTTTCACCAGTTTCTCAGAAGAAGTAAAAAACAGGGCAGGGTGAACACCAGCACGAGTGAGCATCCCCAGGGACAGCCAACCCCACCCCGCTGCTCTGTGCAAGGATCAGCTTTAACCTGATTTCCCCAGAGCTTAAAGATGCTGCTTCCCCAGCTTCCTAAGGCATCATCCTCCAGGGATTTGAATTTTTACAGCTCCCTCTTCACCAGGGAAAGATCTGTTTGCAGATTAAAAATTCCCTGGATATGCATGAAACAGCAGCACAAGTGTATCAGGCAGTGGGAGGCTGTAGGAGGGCATGTCTCTCTGGGTGATGACAGGAAACCTTCCTGGGGTTTCATGCAGCAAAGGGAATCTTAATTTAGAGTCAAAAAGTGGGGGACCACTGCCTGGAGGTGAAGAAAGGAGGAAAGCTCATCCCATCCCAACCTCAGTGCACCCACAGAGACATCCCAGGGCCTGCATGTGCTGCCCTGAAAGTTCTTCCCATTTTCTCAAGAGAGACAACAAGTAAAGTGGAGGCACAGAAAGAAGCAGGACGTTTTCAAGGATGCCAAAGCCTTGATTTTCCTTTTTCTCTGAGCAGTTTGGTCCACATTTTGTCCTTTAACCAGTGAGTCCTGTAGGGCTTTTGCAGAGTTCCTGCACCCTTCTCCAATGCAATCACTGGAAATGGAGCCTGGATTTCTGCAGAGCCCAGCTTTCCCCTGGCCCTGCCCTCAGGATGCTGCTGTGTCGTGACACAGGGAGCTCCCAGCAAAGCAGCCAGCCTGGCTGGAGCTGCTCCCTAAATCCCAAAGTGTGCTGTGATTGCACACAGGGCCAGGACTGCACTAAAACTCCCTCAAGCCAATGCAATTCTTCCACTCGCTCCAGCAGTTTTGGTGAGGCTCGTTTGGAAGGAATGGGATTTTGCTGCTTTTATGGGTTATCAAAGCCAAAAGTTCGTTTCCATGCCTGTTGGAAACACCAAAACACAAGTGTTCCTGGAAAGCAAATGCATCAGGATTGCAAATAAGGCCACATCAACAGTCACAGCTGGATTCAAGCAAGGGAACACACAAAAGCCTCTTGGAGGGAGGGGGGTGAGGAGCATCCTTGGGATGGTGACCCAAGGTGCTTTCTGCTCCAGGAGCAATAACATCTACAGAGGGGCAGGATGAGCTGAGCAGCTGAAAGTGGTCAAGTTGAGCCTGTTCAGACTCCCTCTGCAGAGCCCTCAGAAGAAGGAGAAGAGGTCAAGTCAGCAGGTCCCAGGATGAGACCTCTCCTTGCAGTACAGCGTGGCTCCTGTCCCTGCCTTGTCCTTTCAAGGTGGCTGTGGCAGTGAACACCCCATTTATACATTCAATCCATGCATCCAGTTTACACCCCAGCTGTCCTGGGTATGTGTGTTTTCCCTCTCCTGACCTTTTCAAGCTGTTAACACTGTCCATGGCTGACGCCCTGAACCCTTTACAAGATTTTTCGGCAGTGACAGCAAAGAGCGTCTCCTGACATGTTTTTGGTGATGCAGGTCAGGCCTCTGGATAACACACCATGAACACCCTGCACACGACGCTTTCAGCATCCTGAAAGGCTTTGCTGGCTGTTTGCAAACCTCAGGGGGAGGCAGGAGTGCAAATGAGAATTCAAGTATTTACAGCTCACAGCCTCCTCCAGCCCCTCCTTGCAAGGGATTCTCCTGTCCAAACATCCTTTGTGTCACAGACACAGAGAGACAGCACTGAAAAGATATTTAGGGCCCTGAGTCACATCAGTTTCCATCAGTTGGGTGTTGAATGGGAGATACCCAACCCCTCAAATGCTCTCCCAACACCCACCTTTGCTTTCCCAATTGCCACATGAAGAAAATATTATTCCTTCACTGCTATTCTTTACACAGGCTATTACCCTGTGCTATTGCAGCTCGTGTTACAGCTCCAGCCTCACTGTTTGAAGCCAAAACTAATCCTAAATCATGAATGGATATTAGGCAGGTAAGGTGAAGGCGAGGGCACTGCACGACATGCCTGGCTGAGCTCCCTGAGTACGTGGAGAAGTCCTGGCAGGGCTGGGGGCTGGAGGGGCTGGTTCCCATCAACCACATCCCTACTGCTACGTCTGTGCTTCTACTGACTCCTCCTCTTCATCCTCCTCCTCATCCTCCTCTTCCTCCATCCACTCCCGCTTACATCTCCTCCCTGGATGGTCCCTCAGGGCTGCAGCCCCAGCACAGCACCCATGGGTGCCTGGTACCTCTGGGCATTTGGCTCAGAGAGTGCTTTACAGCACTGAATTCCCTTCTGTAACCCAATTAAAATGTTCTTTCAAGGACTTCAGGACTCGGATTACAGCAATTAATTCACTTCCATGTCCCCAGGCACATCTTGCTCACTTGCTCGGGCGAAATCAGGAGAAGCATTTCAATTTCTATCTAACCCCCCGACTTCAGCTCCCCCTTTGGTGGCTGGGAACTGAGCCTAGACATGAAATAATGAACTAAAATCCTTCGATGCATTGACCAAGGAAAACAAGCTGTCAACTAGAAATATTCCCTCGCTTCTTTTCAAGACAGACCGAATCTCCTTCCCATCTGTAGGTATCGCTCTGGCGGGAAGGCAGCGTAAGTAACTCAGCATGAAATTGTCAGCGACAGCATGTGATGCTGTTTGTAGAGCATAAATCAGTCTAGGAAATGAAAAGCACTATCTTCTCTTTTCTCCAGGTTTGCTCAGCGTTTTATACCTCTGCAGGGATGTCGGGAAGGAGATTTTTTTTGGCAGATTAAACCCAAGTCTAACATTTGTCGTTAGGGCCTTAATTATGTTCAGCCTTCTTAGTGCTGTTTGCATTAGACCATAATATCTCCCTCTCCTGAGCTCCAGTGACTCCACTTAAGCATGAAAATGCTGGTGGAGAGGCTGAATCTCTCCAGGTTTTCCAGCTCTTGGCTCAGCTTGGAGAGTGACAGGAGCCAGGACAATTTCACTGCCTCTTTCGTGTGGGTTTCCCAGCAGGGGAAGCTGCGGCTGCGAGGGGAGATAACACAGCAAACTGGGCAGAGATTTCTGGGTGCTGAGGACTGAATCAGGGTTTTGAAAGGGCAGAGCCTCCCTGCAAACCCCAGGGGTTGCTGCCCTCTGTGTCTGAAGCCATCAGGAGCAGCCTGAGCTCAGGCACATCTGTGCTGCAGAACTTACAGCTTGGTGTGGTCAACACTCATCCTGAAGCACAGAAACTTTGCAATTGCCCTTTAATCCTGTTTTAAAATGACCTGAACCACCTGTATTGAATATTCCTCTAGGCTACAGCAGTCACAGAATCATAGAACATTCTGAGTTGGAAGAAACCCACAAGGATCATCCTGTCCAACTCCTGAGAATCCCACCAAGTGTCCGAGAGCCTTGTCCAAACACTTCTTGACCTCTGACAGGATTGGTGCTGTGATCACTTCCCTGGGGAGCCTGGTCCATGAAACGCAAAGAGGATGTCTCCATTCTCCATCTGGGGCAATGCAGGAGAGGAAAGGCTTGAAGCTGTCCAGTATCTGCCAGAAAACACATTTCCAAGTCTGATTGGAGTCAAATTGATCCAGTCTTAGCACCAAGTGGCACCTGGGTGGTGATGGCACCACCAGCCTGGAGCACACGCTGTTTTCTGTGCCTGGATCTCTACAGGCTCTTCCATCTCCTTGTGCCTTGGCATTGCTAGTTTTAGTGCCCAGCCCTTTATCCCCAGCCTTCCTGCCTCCCTTCCTTCCCCAAAAGCAAACCAGAGGTGATCCCTGTGTTTCTGGGAGCTCACCCCTGCTCTAGTAGCAGTTGAGGCTGCAGAGCTGTGGCCATGAATTCTCCAGCACAGCAACAATTAGTACAAATTTTCCCAGACAGCTGCTCCCATCTGCTCCGTGGGTTGTTTGTGTTTGGGGAGAGCTGAGAGCAGATTATTTTTTTTTTTTACTGAACTCACGTGGTTCTTGCAGTTGAGTTTCACAGAGTGAGATTAGCCATTAAATTTAAGCCAGTTCCTTCCTATTTTTTGCAAAAGCTACCTGAAAGTTTGACTGTGTGATGATGCTGCATCCACCAAAACCTCGGCGGAGGCCCAAAATTTGGGAATGTCTCAGCTGTTTGGCTGATGAGCTCTAGACATGGAATGAACTTTCACATTGCTTTGTGTTCAGCCAATCATTGCATTTTTGCGTGGTTTTGCTCAGAGGTGCAGGTTTCACTCAGCTGCACAAGGAACAAGTTATTTTTCCCCTCCCTACTCTCTCCTGCTCACATTGCACAGTCAGCTGTGGCTTGCAGCCCTGGAGACCACAGTGGTGCAGGTCCCTGTTTTTGGGATGGTTTGGGCTGGCAGGGAAGAGGGTGACTTCAGGAGGGTGGGCTCTGCAGGAGCCCTTGCCTCAGCCTTGCACATGCAGTTCAGGGTTTAGCCATGGCCAGTCAAACAGCCTGGAAATTCTGGAAGAGGAAGAAATTCCTCCCTGGGAGGGTGGGCAGGCCCTGGCACAGGTTGCCCAGAGAAGCTGTGGCTGCCCCATCCCTGGAACTGTCCAAGGCCAGGTTGGACAGGGCTTGGAGCAACCTGGGCTGGTGAAAGGTGGTGTTGTACCTTCCCAATGAGCAAGGTTAACCAAAAAATTAGTGGAGACTTTTCCAGAGGTGCTGATCAGAAAGCATCTGGTTGCCAAACAGAAATGTACCCCAAATCAAAACTTTTCTGTCCAGCAAAGAACTATTACGAGGTGTTGCTCGAGCAGCCTCTCAAAGCTGGACCCTGCTGCACCCTCCTATCATCTGGAATGCATTTGGGATAGCGTGTGGCTCAGCCTTGCATGTTGAGCCCAGCTGGGCTCTCAGGCCATGGCACAGAAAGGCAGCGCCACGTGGTGATGCTGCAGGGCCCAGAGGAGGTGATGTAATGGTGGGAAGGGCCAGGCAGAGTATTCCATCAAACCTGCTGGCTCCTGGAGGGAATTTTTATGAGGGCAATGAAAAGCTGAAGTGTGAAAAGGCTAATTGGTAAATAATCTCATGATTTTTATATAATACTGATGCTCTTCAGGATGGTTACCCTGGTCCTCAGTGCAAAGGGGGAGAGGGAAGACAATGGCAGCACAGGCTGGAGTGAGCTCAGGCTGCTGCAAGCATTGCCTCTGGGACAGGGGTGTCCTCCCTCCCTCGTGCCATGTCCCACAGCCACCTCAGAGCCCACCTGTGCATTTTCCTATCAGCATCTGAGGAGGGAACACCTCTCAAGAGGCCACTTTCCATTTGGTTTTGATTCCTATCTCCTGCCAAGCTGCTGTTCCTCCTGTACAACTTGCCGTGTGTTTCCCTAGAGGGGGTACAGTGAGAAGGGCTCTTTGTCCAGCTGCCTCTTTCATGGAGCAGCCAGGCAGAGTGAGCTGCTGGGCTTAAAAGGGGGCTTTCAAACCTCTTGGCCTGTGCACTTGGCAGGACTCATCCCTTCTCCACTTTAAAAGCACTGGAGCACGAGTATGGCCAGGATGTGCTCCCTCTGAGCCTCTCCATCCCCATAAGGTCTGATCCTTGCTGTTCTAAAGCCCTTTGGTCCTGGGAAACACCAACAGTCCATGTCCCATGCCTTTTTCACTTAAACCCACCTCTCATATCGTGGTTATTGGCCAGAGAGATGTGCCACAGAATCGTGGAATCACAGGCTGGTTTGGTTTGGAAGTCACCCTAAAGAACATCATGTTCCAGCCCCCTGCCATGGGTGGGGACACCTTCCAGGAGACCAGGTTTCTCCAAGCTCCATCCACACCTCCTGGTACATGTTCATTTTGTAGAGCATTTGGAGACATGCAAGCATCTGCTGTGTCATTTCTGTCCCCACCAAGTGCAGGGAGCAGCACCTGAGCCCAGGGAGGGCTGCACAGCACCAGTCCCAGCAGGAACCCACGGCATTCCAGGATGGAGAGCAGAGGCAAAGCATCCCATCCCGAAATACCTGTGCCAGCCTCACCTGTGAACCTCCAAGACTGCCCTGCACACCCCAGGGGTGCCCACACCGACCTCAGTGTCTGCTGAGGGGACTGCAGAGGGATTCTGGAAGGGGGTTTTGCTGCCAGGGAATGAATGGAACTTCTGTTTGGAGGGAAGGGCTTGGATTTCAGCGCGGGGAGGGAGAGTGTGCTGGAGCAGCGGGAGAGGCCCTGGTTTACAAAACAAATAAACCACTGTGGCTTCTAAGCACGAGTAATCTGTTATTCCAAAGGGGCCAGGGATAATTTACCACCTGATGTCAACTCCTCTACATTTTGAAAGGGAAGTTGACAAATGGAAGCTGAGACAGAGAGGGGGAAAGGCTGTTTGCCCAAAGCTGTTTTGTTTTGGAACTCCCTTAACCCGGGCTGTTTAAGCCCAGAGCATTACTCTCTCTCTGGGGACAGGGCTGAAGGTGGCCACAGCTTGTCCCTGAGAGCAGGCAGCATGTTTGGGCTGGGGCTGCTGCCATCCCAGCACTGTGCATCCCATAGCATGGGCTGGGGATGCTGCTGCACCCCTCCTTCTGGTGATTTCTGTCTCCTTTCTGCCCCCTCAGAGGCAGTGCTGACAGGAATGCTGTCGGGACATGGGGTTGTACCCCAGGATGCATCTACTTTGAGGTCAAACCTTGCAATTCTCAAAGGCAGAAATAACCTGATTATTTTCTTTGTCAGATCCATCTGTTTCCTGACAACAACCGTGGCCACCCCTTCCCTGTTTATGTGACATCATTCCAGCTCGGTCTGTGGTGGTTAGAGTGGGCCTTTTTGTTTGGACTAATTTAATCTCTCCGTTTTCAAAACTGCTGATTTTTATAAACAGCTTTAAGCCGGAGGCTGAGCTGGATGCTCTGTTTCCTTGGAGTATGGCTCTTAATCCAGCTGAGCTACATGAAAATGCTATTTGGACAATTCTTATGCAATTAATGTCTGAGATTCCTGGTGATGGGAACCAGCAGGACCCTCCTGCCCCACTGGTCTTGGAGTCCTGTTGGAGGTGCTGCTGCAGCTAAACCCAACCCTGGGCTGCTTTTCCCTGCCTGCTGCAGGCTCTGGCAGCAGCATCCGTGAGGAAAACACTAGATGGCAGGTTGAGGCCATGTCTGAGCATCTGCCTGCCCAGCCCAGCCCAGAGCAGGCTGGTGTGGCATCAGGGATGGCTTGTAGGGTTGTGCTATCTCTGCTGCCGGGCTCTTCCAGACAGGCTGGGTGCAGGATCCTTCTGGCTTTATCCAGCTGCACGTTTGCATGAAATTTCTTCAAAACTCTTCCCCTCGGGCCTCTGGGCCTCTGCCACATTTGGCAGAAGTTGGCAAGGAGGTTTGAGAGGAGGGTTGGCAGCTCTGCAGGCAAAGGGTGGTCTGAGCAGTGGGTTTGCAGAAAGGGAGACTGGAAAGTAGAAAGAGAGAAAGTGTTTCAGTCCTGCTCTGTAACCCCTGAGCCCCTTCATTTGCAAGCCCAGCCCCTTCTCTGCTGCTCAGTGTGACCTGGAATGAACCTCACATGCCATCAGAGCAGAGGGTGCTGCACCCCAAAACTCAGCCCCTGTCAGGCACCATCCATGAGCTGTGTCCTCTCCACAGTGCCCGGGGGCAGAGCACAGCACCCTTTGCAAGGTGCCCCACAAACTGGGGACAAACTGGGACAAACTGGGACTTCTGTCCCTGAAAGGGCGAATTTTGAGGAACAGCTTTTCCGTTCCACTTTGCTTAAATCTGTGCAAGCTGGAATCCCACATTTATTACTCTCCAGGGATCCTGCAGGCACATGAGGGAGTGATTAGAGACATGCCAGGGCTTTTTAAGGACAGGGACAAGAGGTAAGGCCATCCTCTCGCTCAACACTGGCAGTTACCAGGTTTTTGTGTACCTACAGTGTAGTTTGTAGCTGCTCAGGGTCTCCAAGGGCTGCCAGGAGCTGTGAAAAATCAGGGAGCAAAAGAAGGGAAGCAAGATGCAGAGGTCTGGGCTTCGGGTCAGTGTGTGATAGAAGTTATGCCTGGAGCTCTTTGATTTCTGGAGCAAAACATCATTAGAACAAAGGGGATGGGAGCTGGGGGATGCTGGTTCTCAGCTCTGAGCTGAGTTCAGAGCAAACCCTCCCATAGAGGAGCTGGTCAGCTCTGGGCTTTTTATCTGCTCTTGGGATTTTGACTTTTAAGAGAAGCCAGTGGCTTTTCCAGGCCAGTTTTGCAGATTGGACTTGTTTCACATCAGCCGTGGCTGAACTCCTGAACTCCTACACACTTCCCAGAGCTGCAGCCCAGCCCCGGGGCTGGCCCTGGCTCCAGGGAAAGCCTCTCCCCCAGAGTCCCTGAGGACATCAGGGACGTGGCTCCTCAGGGGCAGCTTTCTCACCCATGGAGCCTCCAACACTCCTGGCACTCGCTAGTTCAAAGCAGGTGCTTGGGCCTCACAATTCTGGGTGCCAAGAGCTGGAGGAGGTGACAAAAATGGCACACCCCTGTGTTCAGGCTGGGCATGCAGAGAGCAGCTGATTCACTGATACTCAAAGAATATTTAGTGAGAGGTCCCTGGGGATCTTGCTCTGAAAAGGGAAGTCCACTGGTGATGCAAAGGCTTTTTGAGCATTCCTTGGAAGGGGACTGTGATAAGAACTTGCAGCTGAGGGAGGGTGGAAGGGACCTTAAAGCTCATCCTGTTCCAACCCCCTTCCACGGGCAGGGACACCTTCCACTAGACCTGGTTGCTCAAAGCCCCATCCAAGCTGGCCTTGAGCACTTCCAGCTTGGGGCAGCCCCTCTGGACTCTTCACCCACAGCTCTGTGGGTCGTGCAGGTGCTCTGGTCCCTCCCGAGGTGCCGCTGTGGCTGTCGAGGAGCCGCCGTGGCCGTGTCTCAGCAGAAGGGAATGTTCTTCCCCAGCCATTTAAAGGCAGCCTGGAACGCTCGGTCCAGACCTCATGAGTCACCTCGCAGTGCACATGTGGGCTCGGACACGGCCAGCATCCCCAGTGCCAACAGCAACACCACGTAGCCTAGCAATGGGGAGCAAGGCTCCAACAGTAACCCAGAGGGAGCAGCACTCCCAGCCCCGAGCAGCAGACCTGTATCCACTCATTACGGCTGATGAGGATTTTCCAGCGGGCAGCCAGCACGGTCTGGGAGCGTGAGGAGGGAGAGCAGAGGGAAACCATTTGTCTGATGCAGCCTGAGATTTGGGCTGTGCCTGCCTGCTGCTCTCACACCTCCTCCAGCCTCATTTTCCAGCCCCGTTCTCCTCATCTATCTCCCTCCATCAAAGCTTTTCTGCTGAATCCTTTTCCTGGGGTGTTGCTCGCCTGCAGACACTGCCACGTGGACCCCTTCAGACCTCCCCTGGCCATGTGATGTCCCCAGGGCCCAGCTGATATCAGTCAGAGCTGCTGGCCATGGCCAGACAGTGCTGGGAGCCAGGTCCACATGCTGCTGAACAGCAGCTTGAACTTCTCCAGGGGTTGCAGCAGGCTGGGAATCATGCCTTGACTGCTCATTGCATCTGGTCTGGATGGTGCTCCCGCATGTGGTTGGCTTTAGCAAATTCCTTATTGAAACATTTGAATATACGAATATGCTTGAACATATATAAATATCCTTCAGAGCAGAATCCCTCCCCCATGGCCAAGGACAGGGCAGTTCCCTGACCTTGGAAAAATAGTTCATCTAAAATATGGAGACTGGCCCAGCTATGGTCATTTATTATGGCTTTCAGGTTAAAAACCAGTCATAATTTCTAAGGATTTAATGTCTCCACCTGCCTCTAATGGGACTATTCTTACAGCTCTTGTTGTAGGTAAAGACTTAAAGTCAGACAATAATTACTCCCACGGAAGAAACACTGTTTTCTTGTCATGTTCCATTAAACTGTTCACAGCATGAGCCAAAGAATTAATGGCCTTATTATCTGGCCTTTAAAATAAATCATGTTAAAGAGAAGAGGGACACAGAAGACACCAGGGGTGCCAGTGCCCTGGACAATAGGGCTGCAGGGCTGTTGGGCTGGGTAATATGTTTTAGCTCAGAATTGGTTTGGTCACCAAGGGCTGGAGGGTGTCTTTGGGGAAGGACCTTGGTCCAGGGGAGGTGGCTGGGCAGAGATGTTCCCTCACTGAAGTTTATTTTTCATCTTGCTCAGTGCCATCAGCTCCACTCAGGCCTCACCTGGGTTGGGTGTGTTGTGGCAGGTATTTTTGCTGCTTCACCAGGGCTGGAATCCACACACCTTCCCGTGGTGACAGATGTCAGCTCGGGAAGTGAATGTGCCACAGCCACGTGCTGGCAGCAACAACCTGAAATTCATTTGATTAATGAGCATTGTTGTTTCCCCTTGAGCTGGAGAACCTGGCAGGCTCTGAATGGTTTGGAAGTACATCAAATCCCCCAAGGAAGAGAGACCAGCCCTCCTGCACGGAGAGGATTCGGAGTGGTTCATCTCCCAGACACCTGCAGACACACTCAGGCGTGTGCACAAAGGTGTGGCGCTGGAGGCAGAATCCCTCCTGGTCCAAGGGCTGGTATTCCACCTTTCTGCCTTTCTGGATCTGAAGATTTAGAGATTTACTCAGTGGAACAACTCTCAGCTCCTGAGCTTCCTCCATCCACGAGGGAGGCAGCTCACATGGGGACACCAGGAGCAGGGCTGTGTCTGCCAGCAGGACATATGGCCATATGGCACAGGGAGACCATCACAAGCCAAATCCAAGCCAGGTCTGCCTGGGCCCTTCTCAGGGGGCCACACTTTCCTCAGACACGGTTTTAGCAGCACACCTTGGGATATGAAATGCCAACCTGCTGCCACACACTGGGAAAGCAAAGTCTGAGCTGACTCCGGCTGCATTTCCCTCATGTCCTGGGAAATTTCTCTCTGGCCCATTTATGTCTCTAGACTCTCTTCCAAATGTGTCAGGCAGCTCAGGAGAGCAGAAAACAAAAAGGAAATAAATCTTCTATAAAAAGTGCTTCAAGTTTTTACCTTTCTATTTTTTTTAATTTTTTTTTTTTAGGTTCTGCTGCCCCAGTCCTTGCAGAGCAAATGTTATCCCTCCCTTCTGGATGGACAGAGCAGCTGTAACATTTTTAACAGCACCTTCCTCTTCTAAACACCAGCCCAAAAGCCTCATGTTTATGCCCATTGGTCTGCATTGATTCCTTTACCTAGTTCTCTTTCAGGGCTGGTATTGCTGAAAAGCTGCTTTGAAGACAGAGGGACACTCTGCTGCTGATTTATTTTCTGCTTCACCCTGAGGACACTGAGCTGGTGTGAATGACTTTTTAATTAAGGGGTCGAGGCCTAATGGCACTTTAGGGTTGAAAATTATCTCTACACACTTGCAGGGTACTTATAGCACACGGCCCTTGTCCAGCAAGTGTGATTTTGCTCAAGGCAGTGACCTCAGCTGAGGACGTGGGATGCCTTGGAGTGACCCCAGACATGCAGGAGCATGGATGCTGGTGGGGCAGAAAATATCTCCACCAAAATCGGCCTCAGAAAGAACCACTGCATGCCAGCAAACACCCTGAACCTGCTTTTCTTACCTAAAAAAGTGTTGACATGTGAGGTGTAATCGGTGCAGTGTTGGACAGCATTTTCAAAGTTTTGCTTAACATTCAATCAGTTTCTTCAACATTCGTTCAGTTTCTTCAGGCACTGGAAATGTTGTGACTTGGGTTTGTTTGTTTGTGTTTTTATTCTTTATTTTCAACATGTTCTGCTTTTCCCACACAGAGGGAGCAGTCTCTGCCTTCCTCTTATTCCACAGAGGCAACAAAAAGCCAAATCGTGAGAATGGAAAGGAAGTCAAGCTCGCTGTAGTAGCCAAGCTGCCTTCTTATGGCTTTAGGAGTCACAGGCTGATATTCCCACAGTTCTACCTGCGCACTGGGAAATGGAATATTATCCAGAAAATGTCTTTGGTATCTCTGGATAGGGAAAAATACAAGTGTAATGCCCTCTTGTGGCTCCTCCCAGCAGTGTCCGGCTGCAGGGGGGTGGCACGGCTGGTTCACCTGCTTGTTTTGGGGTGGGAAGGACAGTCCTGGGGTAGGAAAGATAACAGGGCTGTGTGTCCCATCTCTTCACCCCGGGAGGTTCCTGGAATGACTTGATGGGAACTTCTTTCTCCAAGTGATGGAGAAGTGCTTGCAGGGTGATCTCACCACAGGGAGGGGGAATGTGAAGCTCAAGGGCAGCTTTGGCTGCAGTGACCGTGACGTGTTCAGCCATGACCTGTTGTGGAAGGCACCCCATGACACATCCAACTACAATGACAAGGAGAAAAAATGCCTGTATTTGAGAGCTCTGGTGCCTGTCCCCACACCAGCCTTCCAGGAAAGACCTCCATCGGCATCTGCTTCCGATTAAGCATCATTGGGTTTCAGCCCAAAATAACTTCAAAGATTTATTGACTTCCCTGGTTTCTAAATAGCTCCCAAGGAGCAGTGGAGAGCCTGGTGCAGGCTCTGCTAACCCAATGGGATGAGAGGGTTCTCCATGCTCCTCATCCCACAGATTACTGGAATACAGAGCAAGTCACTCCCCATTAGAATATTAACCTAAAATTACTTCCACGGCGACATTTTAGGCATTTGGGACTTGTAGAATTGCTGAGCAGATCTGAAATCAAAACAATGGTCCACATTACCCAACATCCCCCTCCAGCAGTGACTTCCCACTGTCTGGAAGAAGTTCTCATCCATTCGAGATGGTGTCCTGAAACAGGAGGATCACAGCTCCTCTCTGCTTTTGTTTCAGTCCTTCCTCTTCCAAGTGGATAGTTTCTCATTCTAAATAAGTGCTGAGCATCTGATCAAATCCTGTGAGTGCCTGGTGAGTGAAGTGCCACACCCCAAGGAGCCCCTGGAAGTGTTCACCAGGCAGGGAATTCAGGGGAAGAAGCGAGCAGGGATTTTGACAGGGAAGCATCATCACCCATCTGGCCCTGTGAGGCTGCACGGGCAGTCCCACCACTCTCTGCTCATTTCTCACTGTTGCCTTTGTAAATACCCACTTCAGACAGAGAAATGGCTGAGAAAAGAAGAATGATCAGCTTTTTTTGGCCACAGGCCTGAAGAGGGTCTGCCTGATGGTGGTGCTGCACAGGGGCTTCCAGCGTTTCATGGCTTGTGTTTGAAAGGAGGGATGTGGGAGTGGGAGGTGAGCAGATGGACAGTGTTTGAGGGCTGGTGGTGGGTCTCACGGCTCAGAGACCATGACAAAGGGAAGGGTAGGGGGTGGCAGCTTCTCTGGATGTTTCTGGTAGGATTTCCCCCTTTAGTTCCAGGCTCTGTTCAAACCAGGTTCCTTTTTTTCTGCCTTGAAAGCAAAGGCTCTTTAGAGAGGCTTTTCTTTCTCTCAACCAAACACAGATCTACTAAAAAGCATGGCTCTGGTGTGTGCCAAGAGCTCCATTTCCGTCAGGATTTCAGGCACTTCTTAATAGCTCCATTTCCTGGAAACCTCTTTCCAAGGGGTTTGTGCTGATCCTTCCTCTCTTCTCTGTGGGTGTTTGGGGTGAGCACTAAGTCTCCTGGACCAAGGCTGGGGAGATGCTCTTATCCAGCTGCACCAGTGCTGGGCACCACATCCAAGCTGTGCCTCATGTGCCGTGGAACAAGGTGCTTCCTCCAGGCACTGCCAGTTTTACTAAGCTAAAGCAAAGCCTGGAGAAGACTCAGAGCATTTTTCACTGGGTGCTTTGCACTGCCTCAACATGGGCTGCATGGACATGTGCATGTCCAGTTCCTATTGGCATAGTCACCGAGCAGGTGAGTGTCAGCACACAGTGGGAACAGCAGCCTGATCTAACACACAGCCCCTGGGATGGGTTTTTGCACCAGAGAGGAGGTCTGGAGGACTTACCACGAGTCAGAGCTCTGCTGTGCCTCTTGGTGAGCGGGGCAGGAGGGTGTTGCAGGCAGGGGATGGGACTGTTTGCCAGTTGCTGCTGCTCTCAGACAAAAAAGAGATGGAAAAGCCTCAGTCCTCACGCTTCTTTTGTGGCCTGGACAATGTGAGTCACGCTGAGTGCCTGGGGCACCCAAGGCTGCTGCCTCTGTCCCCCCCTGCCCCCAGCACTCTGGCTGCCTCTTTGTCCCCCCAGCACACTTCTGCCTTGAGTCCAAGGGGGAATGCAGAGGGACATACAGGAGAGGATGGAAGGACATGGAAATGGAAGGAGAACAAGTCCCAAGCACCTCAGAGCAGAGCTGGCGTGTAGCAGAGAGCTCCAGCAGGAGCGTTCCCAAGCCTTCGGATCAGCAGTGGGACAGAGGAGTAAATTCAACACATATTTTCCATCCTCAGCTATCCACATTGCCCCTAACCTGATCCCAGTTAGATACACAGAGGCAGCTGCCAAGGAACTTTTATGACTCATTTGAAAGGGAGCCTGCACAAGAACCGCGCATTCGAATCCAGCTGTCTCCTCTCTGTTGTTGTTTAGGGAGGACATTTGTGCTTGCTTAGCTCACCTAGGAAAGGGCCAGTGGGCCCCTGGATACAGGGGAAACTGATCTTCAGCCCAGCCTGGGAACATGCTGTGTATGCCTTAAAAAAAGGGAGAGCCAGAGTTGAGCTGACAGGGAGCACAGCTCAGGATTTGGTGGTGTGGGCAGCAGATCTGAGCCCTGGGGGAGCCCTCATTTCCTTTGCCTTCCCAGGCTTGGCTGTGAACAGAGCCATTCCCCACCAACACTGTCCCAAAACCACCCAGGAAGTGGAAATTCCTGGGGCTTGGCAGCTGCCCTCTCATGGGCAGGGGCACAGCCCTTGCCTCTCACAAGGCACCAGCAGAAGGGAGAAGCAGAGAGCATCTGATGCCCCCTAAAAATGGGCTGATGTTCAGCAGCAGGTCTAAGTGACACAATCAAACCTTGCTCAGGAAATCCCAGGTTAAATGAGACCTTAAACCCATCTGGGTCTCTCACAGGAGCCAGATCCTGCTGCTGTGGAGCAGGTGGAAGATTCTCCCAGCAGCGTGTGTTCCTGCCCATGCTGAGTCTCATCCCAGTCTTTAATAATGACAGATCAACCTAAACCCTGAAGACTGAGAGAGAAAATCCCTTCCCAAATGCTTTCTGTTATTATAACTGCAGTGATCCCTGCTATTGCAGCGATCCACAAATTGCCTGCCTGTCCCCTGGTGTGCTTTAGGTATCTGGGACGAGGTGAATGGGATGTTCTCAGTTGGAATTGGGCAAAAATATGGTGCATATTTTGTGTTAGGAGTTCAGAGGCTGTCAAAGTTGTCTTTGATAGCAAAACACATCATTCTCATTCCAGGCTGGTACCAGAAAGCCACAGGTTTATCTTCAAAGCTGTGACTTTAAAACAAAACAAACCAACAAGCCCCTTCCTTGTGAGAGAGCAGAGCAGGTTTTTGGTGTCTCTGCATTGCTCAAATGTGGTTCTACAGATCTGGCCTGGAGATGTCCCACTGTCAGAGATATCTGTCCCAGGCAGGGTTGATTTTTTGGGCCAACTCTCTGACTTTTTAACATTTTGCTTTCAGTTTGCAATAGGCCACATTTTCCCTCAATACCTTGAAAATTTTCACTAAGTGGAATTGTCCTTTTAGCACCCATCTCTAAAATTCAGTGTCTGCAATACATATTTCACTTATTTTTTTCAAGTTTCTGAAGCCCTGCCACCCTCTTAGCTTGTATTTTCCCAATGCTTCAAGTAAGTACTATTAAACAAAAGTTGAGACTTTTAAACTCACGTGAGGCTGGAAAATGAATCATTAAGAAAGGAACCTGAATGGATGATTAAGAAAAGCACCTGCTACCCCGAGACCCTTCCTAGCAAGTGCCATTGTGTCTCATGAACCCAAGTGGGATCCTGCTGCCATGTGCATCCTCTGCACTTCCAGGGCAGGGAATTTCACAGCCTGAAGGTGGTTCAGCATCCTGCAGAGTCAGCAACCCCCTGCTGCAAAAAAAGGTTGGTGGAAACCCTATGATGAGGTGCTGGGAAGGCTGTGCCAGAGGTTGGTGTGAAAGAGTGGGCATTGCCTGCAACAGATGGATGAGCAGGGTCGGGAGGGTTTGGACCACCAGGGATGTGCTCCGGGATGGGATTCCCTAGTTTCCCTGTTGCTAACATTCCTCTTATCTCTCCCGGGGGCTGGAATGCCACATGCAGCACCCATCCCAACACATTGACACCCATCCCAACACACTGACACCCATCCCAGCTCAGTGACACTCAGTCCAGCACGGTGACACCCATCCCAGCACACTGACACCCAGCCCATCACATCGACACCCATCCTAGCACAGTGACACCC
>JAWWEW010000038.1:3224784-3271215 GCA_035583185.1 Anabacerthia variegaticeps | reverse complement strand
GCTCACTGGGTCTATGCTTTGGGATGGGGATTGTGCTCATGGCTGTGCCCCACAGAGCAAAACCTACCAAGAGGCAGGGCTGAGTGAAAAGTTCAATTCCTGACAGTGGGAAGAGCCTTTCTGCTTAGCCCAGAGGGAATGGTGGTGAAAATTTGGGATTTAATACCTTTCTTAGCTGGAAATCTCAGCCAATGGCAAAACAATGGAAAGCCCCCTAAAAAGAGGAGAGTCCCAACTGGAGGGGTTGTCCCCCAACCAGAGGCAGGGCTGATGCCTGGGAAGGAAATATGTTGGCCATATGAGTTTGTGAGTCATCCTGGTTGTGAAGAGCACACTAGTCAAGCATTGGCTCTCATGTATATCAGGACAAACACAGATAAATCTTCTTCTGAATCCTTCTCTTTACCTTTCTGTCCCAGGAACCAGCCAAGCTGCAAACACTCTGAGGAGGATGACACAGCAAAATAAATGTTTTAGCAAAACAAAACAAAACAAAACAAAAAAAAAACAACAGAGAAATGAGATTTGCGTATGTTTTTCTGGGAAAAAGACCAAGTTTTCCTTGTTAGAAAATGAATGTGTTGGAAACCAGCTTGTGAAACTCAAAGCCTGTCTCAACAGTGATTTGCCACGGAGCGTCACCTACGCTCGACGCTCATGAGAACTCCTCAATCCTCCGTCTGAAAGGGAGGATTGCTGTTGATATTTTGTTGAGGGATTTGTGGAGGAGCAAATCCTGGGCAGGGAAGTGATTGGAGCTTGCTCTGAATTCGGCAGCGGATGAGCAAAGTTTGTGGAATACAGAATTACCTTTGCTTGCTGCCGAGCTGTTCCCAAGGAGATTGGGAGCACGGTGATAAATGAATTTCAGGAAGTCTGGGGGTTCAGCTTGCTAAGGGGAAAACTGCTGGTGTCCATCTGAACACTGCAAACCTGATTTTCCACTTACACACCCCGTTATAAATCAGCACTAAATGTACTTATGGTGACATGCCAAGTTTTCCCTTGGATGTCGTTCCATGGGCACACGCTCCTTCGACCACAGGTGATTAGGTTTGATGAAGGAACCACCAAGAGAGGTGCTTTGGTGGGTATCAGTGGGAGATGTGTTGCATTAAACACCCCAACTGGATGCCAGCAGAGATTGTGACCCAGTGGAGACCCAGCCAGTGGGAATCCTCTCTCTGCAAAGCTCCTTGAGCCTGCAGAAACTGTGTTGGAAATCTCTTAAGAGGTTTTTGATTAATGTAAATTGAATTCTTTTTTTTTTTTTTTGCAGCAGCAGCAGCAGCAAAGTAAAGCTTTGGTTTATATTCATGTCCCCTTGAGGCTTATTGAGTCTGAGGTTTCCTTGCTGAGGAGTGTGCACATCTCTCCTGCTTTCTGTTAAGCAGGACAAAAAGCATCCCCAAAGAAGTCAAATGTTGAGCCTGAAAATCAGAGCCACCAAAACGCAACCAAAGCCACGAGAACAAGTCCAGCACTCCAGGCTCCTGAGAACGACAGGAAAGGATGTGCTCGGGAACTGGGGCAAAAGTTGAAACAGGATTTAATTTTATCTGGATTGATTCATCTGTCCCTAATTAGTAATAGCTTCCCAGTGCATGACGTAAGAATATGCAGAGGGTTTTTAAGGAATAACTCTCGGCTAAGATAAAGTGTAGCCGTTCTCAGAGAGTGCTTTTATACGCCAACAGAGATTTGGGCAGTCAGAGATGAAAAATAGATGAGATCCCACAATCACACATGTTGAAGGTTAAAATCTTTCAGAGTATAGGTCCTGTCTTCTTACCAATTTATTGTGGAAAAACCCCAGTAATTTTTCCATATCCCCTGGTTTAATATCCGTGTTTACTTTTACTGAGAGAGGACCCTTAAGCTCCCCAAACTGCACAGCACATGATGCTGTACAGAGGGATGATGTACAAAAACTCTCTGTGATTGTTCTGAGAGTTCCAAAACCAGCTGGCAAGAAGTGGTCATGCTTAATGGCACTTCAACAAAATAAATGAAGCAATTAGTTAAATTAAAAAGCCCTATTTTCTAGTCTTTCATGGCAACAATATGAACCTGGGCCATGTCCCTCATCTCAGACTGCACAGTCCCTCCCTTATCCATATCATTCTTTGCTCCCAGTCATACCTTGTTCCATCCCACAGATTTCAACTCAGTTCTCTGTGCTCACACCCTTGAAATCCTTCCAGGCTGCCTTCATGTCCACTCCTCTAACTCACCTCTCTGAGCCAAGCTATAGATCCAGGCTCTAATTCATCCCTATAAACCGATCCCTCTGGGCCCCTGACCATGTTCTGATATTTCCATGAGCCGTGCAACATGTGAGTTCCTTCTCCTCTTCTACCATCTATAAAAGTCCAGAAACTTTCACCAGAGTGTGAGAGGAGTCAGGTTTCTGGGTTCCTTTGAGAAGCTCAGGGATGCTGTACATGGTCCTCACCCAGCGGTGAAGAACCGGGGCAGGACACGTTGAGCAGATGGTGATTCTGGCCTGCAGATGAGGACTGAATTACTGTGTTCAAATCACATCTTTGATACCCTTCCAGCTTTTATCAGATGGTTCCACTCAGTGCTTGGCACAGCTGATACAAAGGGAAGGCCAGGAGAGCACTCAAACCGTGTAAGCAGCCGAAGCAGCCCAGCTCAGAAGGGCCCCGTCCCTGGGGTGCTCTGGCTGTCCCAGTCCCTCCCCACCACACTGAACTGGGGACTTCCCCGACTGCCCCCACTCTTCCAGCACTTGCAGAGCGTAAATATTTACCCCTAGGTGCAAAAAATATCCCGGTCCCTCACCGGCTACAACTCCTCTGCTCCCTCCTGCCACATCACTTCACGGTGCAAGCAGCGATTGATTGTAAATCAAAATATCTGGGAGGATTGATAGCATGTGAGCAATTTCTTGGAGTCAAAAGACTTTCTTCCTTGGGTTTTGGCTTTGGATGACCCGTGCTCCTAATGCACTCTTCACTTAATTCACCCCTGCCAGTGCCAATGCTCTTATTTATGAGGTCGGTAATCGCTTTCTCTCAACACGCTCTGAAAATCTGCTCCTTCCCCAGAACATTCCTGCAAGTAAATCCTTCCCCATGAATATTCTCAGTACAAGCTGAGTCCGGGGCCTGCTCAGGGCAGAGCAGAGGACTTTCAAAGGACTCCCACTGAGTTCTGTTGGCTCAGACCCCAAATGAACACACATCCACACCCACAAGGCTCTGTTATAAATGGCCTGATGGAAGTTCACAAGGAGGAAACCAAACCTTTCCCAAAGTCCTCTCTGTGGTTGTTTCTCCATCCTTTTGCTGCACGTGGACCCCAGGGTTTTACCTCTCAGGAGGAATGTCAGGCAGCACCACAGAGCACACAGTTGAAGGGCTGTGCTGACCAAAAGTCCTTCCAGAACACTGAGTCTGGTCTCTTTTTTCTTCCTTAACTTAAAAGCCAGAAAAATATCTAGAAATGCCTGTGCAGGAGAATCAATCACATCCAAAGGAACCTTCTGGGTCCCATGAAAGAGCCCGTGTTTTCAGCCTTGGCAGTTTATTCTTCCCCCTTTAGGGAGGCAGCACAGATATGTTTTCCATTTGGAATATCCCAGGAGTCTTGCAGCTCATGCTGAGCCCTCAGAAGTAAATGAGCCACTTTTCCCAGCAGCAATCCCATCCACAATTAAGAAATGCCTTTTTTTTTTCCCCAGCATACCCAGACTGGCACTTGGTTCGAGCCATAGGAAAGCAGGAGCACAAGGTTCACATCAGAGCAGCACCAACAAATACATAAATAAGAACATCTTAACTCAGAGTGTTCTCTCCATCCCTCTCAGCTGTTTCACAGCCCAAGCAAAGCTCTTTATCGGTGTCATTTACTCAGCTGTCAAGTGGGGTTTTTATCCTAAAGCTCTGCAGTGGGGAAATAGAAACCTGCAATGAACTTGCCTCAAATTGAAACAGATATTTAACTAGAATAAACCAGTGGCTGGACTGAATAAACACAGCAGGCGCTTTAGAAAGAATGCGAAGTTGACATAAGATCTGTTGGGTGAGTTCAAGAAATGGGAGACTTTGTGCTGAAGTCATAAATCTTCTGGGTTGGAAAGGGGATAGTGCTGAGCTCTGCACCTCGGTGCCTCGCTGGGACAGACTGATGCAGGAGGTTTGCTGTCCCAGAGACTGCTGGAATGGGTAAGGAAAGTTTCTTGCCCATCAGAGCTGCTGGGGAGTGTGGGGTCCATGTCCATCCTCTCTTGGGAAGTGCTGCAGCTCAGTGAAGCCTCTGGCAGAGGGTGCTGTCCCTGGCTGTGCGAGCCTGGGTGTTCTGTGAGGAGCTGGCTGAGCTGCTAAGCCCTGACACACAAATATCTTAAAGCCCAGGGTCTCTGGGCCAACATTTGTCCCTGCTGGGACAACCCCAAATGCTGTTGAGCGCCAGGGCAGCAAAGAAGCCCAGTGGGGCTGCTCTACAGCTCCTGCTGTGTTTGGAAACCACTGTGCCCTCAAATGACCCTGAGTCTGCTCTCCTTTTCCTCTGAAAGGTGAGGACGGGCGAAAGGGTGGATCCAGGTCTTGGCTCCGGATCTCCTCCAAGCAGCCTGGATGATCTGAGGGACAAGTCAGAGCCCGTTTCCTCCCAGCTTTGCAGCTGCCAGAGGTGTGAATTGCCTGTGACTACGCTGGGCATGGGGCACCCAACCATGTCCTGCCTTTCTGAGGGCAGACTGGAAATGCTGAGAGCCCCAGGTAACCTTCATCCCCATGCTGAGTAGGGCAAAACCTTCCCCGGTGCTGAAATCCCAATTAATGCCATTTGGTGGGGGCTTTAGGGTCAGTCTGCTCTGACATGGGTGGTTGTTGTCACTGCACAGCAGCAGCCCAGCACAAAAACCCTCTTGGTTTTGTTTCTTTGTCTTTAAAGAAAAATTGCAGTTATTAAAGATGGGCTTTCAAAAAACTGTGTCTCACTGGAGACCTTGACACTACCCTACCTACAGTGATGGATTGCCTGGGCTGGCAGGACCTTCTAGTGGAAGGTTGGAACGAAATGAGCTTTAAAGTCGCTTCCAATCCAAACCATTCTGTCATTCCATGACCTGTGGGCTTTGCTCAGGTACCCCTGGGAGGGGGAAGGTTTGAACCTGAGCGCAGTTCTGCCTCCACCTGCAGACCCCCTGCCTTGAGGAAGCAGATCACGTTCCCTGGGGAGTGAGCTGATCTCAGCAAAATGCTCTCTGCATCCCTCCATGGTACCTGCAGGGCAGACTAAGCCATGGCCCATGGGGTGAGAGCCCTGGTAAGTCAGCCCGTGCTAAAGGATCCCAGATGTTCAATATTTCTGGCCCCTGCTCCAAGGAAAGGGAGAGAGGAGCTGCAGAGAGCACAGCAATATTTTTTTTCAATACATTCCATATGTTTCCTCCATAAGTCAAGATTAAGCAGCCGTGCTGGTCGGAATAGAGATCAGCCAGCCGGCTGTTGGGCTGTCTCTGGAGGCAGAAGGAGCCCCAGCACAGGCTCTGACCCAGCTCCAGAACACATTTCCACGGGGACAAGTGGAATTGTCACCCCTGCTGTCACCGCTCCCACTGGTGCCTTTCCAGGGCTGGTCAGTTGTGGCCCCACCTGCATGGTGAGGGAAGCTGAGTTTTGGCCCAGCTGCTTGGAGGCTTCACACAGTCCCTGTGCTGCAGTGCAGTGTGGTATTCCCAGGAAAAATGCCATGTGCTTCAGATCCCTCAGTCCCAGGCCAGTGTAGCCAGGTGTGTAAAAAGGAAGGTGGCACAAGGAATTAAGTTTATTCCCCCCTACCCTGAGCCCTCAGTTACCACCCCTCCCACCAGCACAAACAAGGTGTGTTTCATTTAAATAAAAAAAATAAAAATTATATATCTTTTTCTATTTCCCCCCCTGATTTTCTCACTCCAGCAGCAGCATTTCAGTCTTGTTGCAGTCACCCCTCAGGATGCTTCGCTGCAGCCGCTGCAAAAGCCATCTCTGAGGATGGCAGGTCTGCAGGGAGGAGGAAAACCCAGCAACCAGGAGGGGAAGGAATTTGCTCCCTCCTGAAGGGCACACTCGGAATAATTGTGTCAGCCAAGTGTGTGCAGAAAGTCCTCAGTAATTGCTATGGAAATCGTTTCACACGTGTGGGATTTTTTAGGCTAAAGTATAATTACAAGTAATCGCTGTTTGATTTTGTTCCTGTTTATATACCCACTAAAGGAACTGTTGAAACGTCTCTGCTAAAAGACTTTCTTCTTTCTCTTTTTTCTTCTCCTCTTTTTCTTAAATCATCCTGGAAAAAAAAGGGATCGTGTTGCAACACAGGGAGCTCATGAATGGCCATTAGCTCTCCAATGATCTTACAACAAAGAGCCATGGAAAGCCCACAAGAGCCTGATGTTTTCCCAGTGTTGGGAACTGACAGGCCTTGAATTTGCAGAACTAAGGAGAATTTGCAAAGATCTTGGCTGTTTGTTAATGAAACCCTTCTGAGGCTGAACTCATGTGGGGAGATGGGAAGACTGGAGAAGTTTGCAAGCAGGAGGAAAGGTGGCCTCAACCAGCTGGTTTGGGAGAGAAATAAAGGACATTTCTGCTGTGTGTTCCCCATGGGAGACTGGCCCAGTGTACAAAAATACCCCTCATGGCCTCTGGTTTGAGTGTCCTATTATTTTTCTTTCCCTGTCCCACATTGATGCCACACTTTGCCCATCTGTCAGAGCCAGCAAGAGAGAGAAGTGATGCTGGCAGGGCTCAGTGTGTGTCCTGGGATCCACTGGGAGCTTCTCTTGGCACGGCTGGTCCTGGTACCATCACTCATTATTTTTTCTCAGCCCTGGTTCTTAGCACAGTTGTCCCAGGGCACAGCTTGGAGAGAACTAAACATCATATGTGCTCAGAATTTGGCAAGCTCTTGTGTTCTAATGGCCTGCAGTGAGGCCAGAAAGCTCCCTTATCAGTTCATCAAATAAAAAAATATATATCTTTGAGCCATCCTTCAGAATGGTTTTTTCCAGGTTTTATTGTTCTATAGGAAAATTGACTTTGTGTTGAGCGGGTTTTGGGAGATGGGACAGAAGGAATTAGTTTTCCTGTCCTGGGAGAATCCCCCACTCCCCTGTTTCATTTGGAAAGGAAAACTGGAACTGGGAACGATGCTAAAAGTTGAATATATTTCTGACTATGTCCACAGAAGTGCTTTAGGTTCACCATTTGCCAAACAAAAATCAAACAAACCAAAACATGCACAAACAAAAACGTTGCTTCCTGGGCTTTGCTCTTTCAGCATCATTTTCCCAGGAGCTTCTCCCTTACCATGTGATTTTTTGGGGGCCAAAGCTCTTGGCAGAAGCTCATGGACATGAGGTGGGTGATGGTCAGTGGAAAAGGTGCTGGAAGAAGGGCTGGAGAAGGGGTTTTGTGATTCCTTTAAACACATTCTGGAAGAGGGACCAGAGGAGCCCCTTCCCAGGCTCTGCTGGCTCACTGCAATGCAACGTCCCTCTGGAGGAAGGAGAGGCTGTGCCTCACAGAGCTGTAATAGTCTCATGCCACAGATTTGTACCCTTCAGAGGGGACTGAGACCACATGAAAACTGTCCTGAGTGTGGTGAGCCACAAGCCATCGCTCCCGGCCCTCGGAGCCACATGCAGGATGGGGAGCAGGGAGGGAGCACAGAAAATACAGGATTACGTTGCTAAGGGACTGGATGGAAAGAGGGGCTGGTGCCATCACAGCCCTTTGCCTTGGAAAACAGGGACCTTGTTTGCTCTGTGGTTTTTTTTTTCCTTTTTCTTCCCCTTTCTCTTTGGCTTCTGCCTCTGCTCTGAGGAGCCAAATTAGCTCATGGTCTGAGGCTCCAGAACTGAACATAAGCAGAAGCAAGATGACATTGGCTGGAAATAGAAGCAGAAATAGAGCTGTTTACCATCCTGTTTCACTTCAACACTTGGAGGGAGCAGGAAACAATTCCAGGGCATGGATACTCACACTACAGCCACCAAAAACACCTCTGCAAGCACAACTGTTTCATAGAATCATGGAATCATGGAATGGTTTGGGTTGGAAAGGGGCCTTAAAGACCATCCCATTCTAATTCCTGCTGCCATGGGCAGGGGCACCTCCACTAGACCAGGCTGCCCAAAGCCTCCTCCAGCCTGGCTTTGAACACTTCCAGGAGTGGGGAATCCACAACTTCCCTGGGCAATGTTTCCCATGTGGCAGATGCTTTATGGCTCCTGCTTATACCCACTCCAAAATCCTATGGGTGAGGACATCACCTGCTGCAGTTGGGATGTTCTAGCCCATCCAGTGGATGATGAGATGGTTTCCAAGGGGCTACATTGCTTTCCCTGAGCAGATGGGAGCCCATATCTCGACCAGGAATTGTTCAGAGAGACTGAAACACACACTATCCCAGCTGATTGCTTATCCCAAATTAAGATCCTGAGCTGGTGACTGCATCCAAAATGCTGCCCCTCTCAGCCCCAGAGCCTGCATGGGTATGTGGTGTATTTTTAACAGGCTCTTGTGAGGAGGATAATGACACAGTGGTGCTTCTTCCCTGCAATTTTGTGAAGCCTCTGGATTTGGAAGATGATTTCAGCCATGGCACTTACAGGCTAAAGAGCAGAAGGAAGAAGAACGAGCTCTCGATTAAAATACGTCTAGACAGTGACAGCCTTCTGGATTTTTAGGTGCTAATTTAGAGAACACAGGTATGGAGGGATTTACATCACTTCCAAAATCTGATCAGTTCATTTGGATGGTTGTAAGACAGCTCTCATGGTCGGTTCCCAATTTTATCAAGAGTTTTGGTATTTGGTATTTTTTCTGCTGGCCCAAATGGACTTCAGAGCAAACAGGACCTGTAAATATTGAAGATTTAGTGAGGTGGGAATCCTAGAATAAGTTGAGTTAGGAGGAAGCAACACTGCTCTTAAATAGGATATTTTGAGCCATCTCATGATTCTTGAAGGCTTGGGGTTGCTGTGCCTGCAGAGAAGACCATTCTAATTTTCAGGCCACTTGTGTAGGTTAAAATCCCCAGCCCTGAGGCCAGAACTCAGAACTTTGCAGCCTGCAGAGTTTTTTGACCCAGCATCCCCCAGCCCCTCTGAAGGGAAAGGCTGTCACACAGGAATGACAGCCCCAGGGGACTCCATGTGGCAACTGAGTCTTTCCACTGGAAGACCAGCTTGTTCCAGCTCAAGCCATGCTGGCAGCTTCCTGAGGATAAAGCCAGTTTGAGCCACGAGCTGCTGCTGCTGCTGGGACACGTTTTCTAACAGTGTGAACAGCCTAAACCTGAGAGCAATTTATTCTGCCTGTAGAAAAGCATCAGCAGCCCAGCCAGCTGTGCTGCAGGTAGCTGTGACAGCCCCCAAACCCCCTGATTAGTGGCCACATCGAGTCCACATCTCCTCCACTCTAATTGTCGCTGGCACTCAGCGTGATTTGGGAATCAAGGTACCTCATAGCTCTATTATTTAAACTTGTCGAGCAGACCCAAAGTTGGGGCTTCAGTTTCCATCCACTGACAATCAGCTCGAGTGTTTTTGCACCACTCAGCCCTCTGTTTGGTTACAAACTTTATTGAAGAGCTCCCCAATTTTTGGCCTCCCCAGTGCAGACACAGTTGCTAACCAGGGTTAGTCTTGCTGAAACTCTTCAGACTCCACTAAGAACAGAAAGTGGCATGTGAGTGTATTTTGCAGAGCTCTAGAGAAAAGCAGGGTCTGCAGTGTTTGGGTGCAAAATTACTTCTGCCAACATCTATTTCTCCTGCAGGAAGTCCTGATTCTGCAAGGCATGGGACTGGTGGGAGTAGGACAGTTCACTCAGCACTGCAGGAAGGTTTCCAGATGGTCACATTCTGATCTGGGTAACTAAGATAAGGAAAAGGAAAGTAGACACTAACCAAGATGTAACTAAGTTTGCATTAATTCCTAAAAGTGCTCAAGGGAGAAAATTAGAGATTTTGGTCCTGGTAGAGAGGAGCTGATTTGCAATTACTCTCATGACCAGAAGCATTAAAATAATGACAGGAGAAGAAGAAAAATGAGAATTTCTGGGCTTTTTCGAATCCTCTGTTCTGTTGGGTTTAATGGCTCTTTCTTTTGGAGAAATGCTTCATCCTGTAAATGTGTAAGCAGCCTCCAGAAGAGGATGGCATTGCACACATCTGGAATAATGCTTCATGACAGCTCTGTGGAGGTGGTGGGACTTGAAAAAGTTAATGAGAAACACAAGCTTTCAAAAAGTGGGTGGGAAAAAGGCTTAGAGATACAGCAAAGTGGTTTGCATCCCAATCTCAGGAACATTTAATGACTCAGTGTGCGCTGACTTTTGAGCTAGAGATGTTGTCAGCTCCTTAATGATTTCTCCATCCATGGGCCCATGAAGAAGGGTTCAATGTACTTAAGACATGAGTCACTATTCCAACCCATAGAAGGCAGAGAAACTCAGGGAAAACGATGAAATGGATCTTTATTATGCCTGTGGATGACTAACCCCAGGAACTCTCTAACTTTAATCTCAAGGGTATCATTCAAAACCAGCCTGGGAACCCTCCCAGTGCCACACCACGATGGTGGCTGGGCAGCCTGTGCCACAAGGCAGGATTTATTTTGGGATCTGTGTCTCGCTTTCGAGGGCCATGATCCCTGCTCCCGTCGCCTGTCAGCATCCTGGGCTTCTTCTAGCCCAGGACCATCCCAGTCCCTTGGATGACAACTCATTTCAAAGGCAGACAAGGCTTCCCACAGCTATTGTCCTGTGGCTGTCTGCATATTTCAGCCCTTCACCATTCCTGCTCCCAGCAAGCATCTGATCAGAGGCTCTGAACTTCAGCTGAAAGCACAGAAATTAAACTTTGAACTAAATAAAAGACACCCCCCTCCAACCTTTACTGAAAAACTCTTTAAAAACAAATCCTTACATATTCTAAACTCAAAAACATCTGGGTTTCCAAGCCTCAGGAAATTACAACTCCCATTCTGGAAATAAAATAGATGTTTGTCCATACATCGTATTAATTAAACCCTATAATATGGAAAGAGGCCAGTAAAATGCTTTCCTGTTGGCTGGAAGATTTGCATAGCAATTTATTATATTACCAATTGTTATTAATATTTTTATTATTATTATCATCATCTTTTCCTTCATGTCAGCTGTGAGTAGAATTATAGAGTGTTCTTTGCTGATCAAGAGAGAAAAGTGTCTGGTGTTCCAGTGATCTCAGTATTATTTATCTGCCCTGTTTCACACTGGGGAATCCCAAAGCCTCATAGATGTGCTGACTTATTGATTGCAGCGTGTGATTTTAGCAAGGAAGAGGTTTGTAACTGAATGTTGACACTGATAATTTCTAAAAACAAGCAATGACACACTGAAGGTGACAGATCTGTCCTCCAGTCTGCTCCTAGAAGGGCTGTGTTTCCATCCCTCCCCTCCTGTCCCAAGGTCAATGTCCCATCTTCCCTGGGGAAGTCCCTCATGGATAGAACCCACCCAGCGCCACCGTTCCTGCTCCTGAGCCACGTTCCTTCAGCTCCTGGCCTGGGAGCAGGATGGTAGGAAATGCCACATCAGAAACATTCCAGCTACTGCAGAAAATGATCTGGGGATTGGGAAAAGTGCAGACTTCGGTTGTTCTTCGTGGGTTTTGCATTTTTTCCTGGTGAGGTACCGTGCACGGAAACCCCTCGTGCTCCGTGTGGTCAGCACTTTTACCATAAACAGAGCAGTTGCACATTGTTAAATTATTATTAGCTCAGCTACCACTGGCAAGGTTGTGTCAGCTCCTCCAGCAGAGCTCAACCAAACACCCACTGGGTGCACAAGCTCTTGCTTAGTTGTCTCTGAGTATGGATGATGGCACTCCGTGGAAATGTCCTGACTCCCATCTGTCCTCCCAGACACTGACCCTTCTTCCCCCCCAGCCAGAGGAAAGAAGTGAGAGCAGCCTCGACAGAGGAAATTATTTGCAAAGGCATGGGTTGAACTTGTGGATTCTGAGCAGAGGCCAAATTGTCTCAGGCTTCAATACATGCCTTCATTCCCTAGTTGTGTCAGCCCATCCTAAGTTGAAGAAGTCACTGCCAAAGGAAATCTGGATGCGAATTTTGGATTCCAAAGCCTGAAGCTGGCAATAGTTGTATCAAGAAATATGAAAAAATTCGGGAAGATTTTCACGGGCAGGTTTTTCTGCCTGGATACAGCTCATGCTGATCAGGTGCTCCAACATCAACACCAGTTTTGGGAGATGTTTTTATGGCATTTTGCTGTGCCTATGCCATGGGGAAGAGGACATTACTTTATCAGGGACGATCCATAGAAAGAACACGTAGCGAGTCCAGCTTCTCATTCCCATCCAAGGGGCATCCATGAAAACAAGGTTTGGACTAGAAGCAGCTGTGAGTCTCAGCCTGAACCTGGAGTGCCCATCCCAGGGCTGTTGGGGAAGGAGGAGACAGCCAAGAAACGTGGCAGTCTCCAGCCATAATCCCCAGCCCTGCCACAGAGCTGCCACAGCTGGTCACAGTGTGTTCAGTCACTCCTTATCTCCACTGGGTGGGAACGTGTCCTGCATCCCATCGCCTGCTCACTGACCTCCCCACACCTCCTCAGCCTGAGTTCAAGGCTTCACCTCCCTCAGCAGCCCAGGCAGGTTTCATGCTCTCCAATTAACAGTTGTCAGCCAAGTAAGTGTATATTCCATCTGTGACATGAGCTGGTGACAGCTCCCTCCCCTCCCAGGGCAGGGGATGTTGAGCGAGACAAAACATCCCATCCCCTCTCCTCCCTCGTTAAAATAAATGTCAGATACTCTGATCAGCCTCTGTGTACATGCACGCAGCCAGCAGGAGAAAATCAAACATCAAAAGGAAGAAAAAAACCCCTGAACAGGATATTGACATCAATAGGAGTTCTGTGCAGAGAGATGAAATGTAAAATTGAGTTGCAATCTGGCTGATGGAAGTTAAAGACACCGTTAACCCTTGAGCAGATCCACTGCTGACATGAAAGGGAGGAGAGCTGGTAAAGCTCAGGGCTACTTGTTCTTACACAGGCACCTGGGCTGTGCTTTTCTTAGGAATCTGGAGGGAATTTGGCACTCAAATTCCTTGGGAAGCCAAGCACATAATGCCACAGGTTCCCTGGGAATTGGCACTTTAATCACTGTTACAGATCCAACATGCTGCTGGGGAGAAAACCAATTTCCTTCATTTTTTTCTCTCACCATAATTTTTCCACTGCTTCTTTCCCAGTGGAAAGAGCTCTTTGTTCCAGTGTTGAGGAGGGCAAAAAAAAAAAAAGGATGATAAAGAAAAAAGAGAGCAAAGGTGCAGGACAAAATTTTCTGCCAGATTTTTTAGTTTGGGATGAGAAATAAAAAAAAAAAAGAGCTACAAGAAGTTCCTGATGGAGAATTCCAGGCAGCTTGAATGTCACAACCTCTGACCTTTGGCCACGTCAGCCAAAGAAGCTCCTGCAGACACTGTGACGTATTCCCAACACTGTGGTCTGGGCACTGGGTCTGGATTAATCCATCCTTGCAGCAGCAAAGCTCCAGTTGGGAAATTGGAGCCCAAATCCAGTTCTGGGGGTCAGCAATCCAAGCCCACTCCCACTGGCTCAGACACTCCAAATGATGACTGTGCTCTAAGGGGACATGACCTTCAGCTGCAACCTGAAATGTATGCAATGCTCATATTCATCTTTAGAAAACTCAGTTTATTTTCTTAACATCTCTTTTTTGTTTATTTTAAGCAATAATCAGCCATAGAGTTTGTATTAAGGACAATCTCTTCTTGCACATTTTTTTCTGACAGAACAAAGGGATTTATTTCTGCAGTGAAGAAATAGCAAAATAACTTGTAAAGGCAACTGTAATTCCATCTATTTGAAGTTGTTTCTCGCTTTGCAGCAGCCCCAGATAACTTCAGAAGGAAGTTTAGAAGGGATTTTTTTCTTGCTGCCTGGATAAGCATCTCCTTGACTTTATCCTTGGTTTCTCAACATGAGGCTGTTTTTTAAATATCAGGAAGCGACATCGTAGAATCATAGAATTATTAAGTTTGGAAAAGACATCTAAGATCATTGAGCCCAAACCCCTGGGTCCAAATTTGCCCCAAGATTTGGGATGGAAACCTGGCTATGTGCCAGGGGAATCCCTCCCCCCAGAGCAGATCCATCCCTATGGGCTTTTGTGCCATGGATGAATCTGGGAGAGACTCACAAGACCAGTCTGAACAACCCCACCACTTCAGGCGACCTCTGCACGAAGTGTGCCTTGAGTTCATGATGGAATAAAGCAGAATAACTCGGTGCTGAGGGTTCCTGGAGCACGGCAGGGTGAGCAGGTCCCACCCCTGACCCAGACAGGCTTGTCCCCACCAGCACTCGGGGCTGACTCTCGGTCGCTCCGTCTGCTCCGACGGTGCCAGTTGTTAACCAGCACCACTTGCTTGGCCTGAGCTGACCCGGCCAGTACCTGGAAGCAATGAAGTAAAGAGGCCACAATGAAGCAAAGAGGCCAAGAAGGCAAAAGGATTGTTATTTAACAGGTTTGAACAGGAGGGGAAAGGCAATTTGCACCATGGCTCCGAGGTGTCCCGGGCTGCCTGGAGCTCCGCACGCCGTGACAGCAGCAGCTCAACCTCTGTCCCCTGGGCACCCACAGATGCCTTCAGCCTTTGCTGCTTCTCAACCTCAACTGTGCAACTCACATTTCTTCTCCTGTTCCGTTGAAATAGCCTTAATTATTCCCTACTGCAGCAGGATTAGGACAAAGTTGATTAAGTGCAGGTTTTCCTACACGTGAGCTCGGGCCGAAAGCAATTCCCAAGTGTGCGTGGCTGCAGACCTGGGCATTTAGAAGCAGAGCAGTTGGGTTTGCAAATGAACTTTTGGGACCAAATCCACGTTCCCTCTGCCCAGACAGGGGGCTGGGGGTGCTCAGCTCCAAGCAGGGTGAGCCATGGGTGCCTTCCCAGCCCGGCTCTGCCTCTCAGCCCCAGGATGCTGGTATATCACAGAGGCGATGACACAGGACATATGGAGCTCTGTGTTTCAACATACATTTTCAAAAAGCCATTTAAGACATTCCTTCTCACCGAGTAATGTGCTGGAAAGGATCCAGGCTTGGGGATGTTTCTATAAACACGTCATCTCTTGCTGCTCCTCTACCTCTTTCGCTGTGAGCTGAAGGATATGGTGTTTCCCTCTCTTGCTGTCACTTGGATGTCACTTAAGAGTTTGCTGGTCCATTAAAGCACAATTTTTCACTCTTACTCAACTTTCAAGGCAGAGCAGACCATGTCAGAAAACCTCGGGGTCTGCAGCTTTTCATATAGTCTGTGCCTCGAGGAGATGATTTCCTAGAAACAGCCTTCGATTTCTCCAGCTATGAAAACATTCCCAGCACATCCTGTGTGTGGAGATGATTAGACACAGCACACACACCCATTGGATTGTTTTCTCTAGCTTTTTATTTGTTTGAATTGTTACTCGAGATAGGTGACATTTCCTCACAATGCTTGAAAACAAGCAGAAAATTCAGGTTCCAAAATACCAGAGCGCTTTAAAAATGTGCATCGAACCTCCAATTTCATCATTTAGGGAAAGATAAACACTCCAAGTTATTTTGAAACAGCAAGTGGGTAGAAACAAGCTATAGATCTCTACTTCTATAGACCCAGCAAACAAATATAGATCATCGTTGAAAATATCACATCTGTTGGATTGGGATTTTTGCTTTAAAAAGAACAAATATTTTAAGGCTTGGACTCAAACCTGGATGCTTTCTTTAAATCCAGACAGATGTACTCCAGTTGGGAAGGAGGTATTCCAAACAAAGTTTGAATGCTTTCCCATAATTTCTACGTTGCCAAAAAGCCAAGTTTTGGTTGTTACAGCCTGATATTCAAATCCACCCTTAATTGAGCCTGAAACTACAAGAGTGGCTTATTTCCTACAGGAGGAAAACTCAGTGTTTAAATTTACAGTGAGAGATGGTATGGAAAAGCTTTCCTTGTCTCTGATGGGCTGGGATCAGCCTCTGGCCCCTGCAGCCCAGGGATACCCAGAGCATCCTGAAGACCTGGCTGAAATTAGGGATTCAGCAGTGAAACCGATTGAAAATTGCTATTTTTACAAAACAGTTTGCGTTTCAAAAATGCAAATATTTCAAAGAAAATATATGCTTTGGGCAAGATATAATTTTATATCTTGGTCTTCAGGACAAGTTCTTTAAAAGCAAAGTAAAATATAAGAGTTAATTGGAAGTTAAAATGCAGAGTGTCCTCCGTGCACACAGAAATGACAATCACTGATCTGAATTCTTGGTCAAATTACTCGGAGTGAGCAGCTCATGGTGATGCTGCACCTTTGCCTTTCTGCTCATGTAATGAGCATAAAAGGAGAGGCTAACTTTACTGACCCTCATTAAGGTTTTATAATTAACAAAAAGATCTCCAGAATTAATTTTTCTGCAGAATTGAACTGGCTCTGCTGCTCCGGTAACACAAGAAGCCTCTCCAAGGCTTGGGGTTTATTGGTGCTGCCCTAAACGAGGGCATGAACAGGAGGGATTTTGGCTTCTTGGGAGGAGGATGTGCAACCTGGACCTTTGTTCCCCAACAGCTGTGCTGCAAGGAAGTGGAAGTTATAGCCCCTATTTCCCTGCCCTGCAGCATCCATAGGTATCTCAGGGGCACATGGTGGCTCCTTCTCCCCACAGCAACCCATCACGAGGCACCAGTAATTTTTTAGGCAGCCCAACAAGGAAAGAATTACACAAACTTTGCTCACTGTTCATTAGACTCTGCTTAATTACAGTCAGAAGGATCAGGTAATAAGTTAGGGCCACGTTTCTATTTTATTCTAAAATTTCATGAATGTCCTGACATCCGAGATAAGCGGGTTGTGCTGTGCTTTGCAAGCATGAAATATTGCTTTTAATAGATCTTCATCTTTTCCCCCAGAAACACAGAGTGAACATGTGTAATTAGAGCAGGAGTCACATGTCTGCACGCAGAGAGGAATTCCAATAAATGCAGTTTGCATTCAGAGCAGCCTGGAGTTAAATCTAGGGGTTGGATCCGGATACCTCCAATTTATTCTAAATGCTAATTGGAATCTGGGAGCTCTTTGCTTTAAGGAACAAGGAAAAATCAGTGTGCACCATTTTGTCCAGTTTCCACCAGGCAGGAGAACTGGCCTCCCAGTTTAATTTATGTTGTGAGAATCCCTCACTGCATGATGCCTCTGTTTCCAGATATTCTTAACAGAGCTGGAGTGTCCTTCCATGTGTTCTGGTGGAAAGCAACCATAAATCAAACATGCTTCTGGGATGATTGCAAAACTTCCATGAAACTTGACTCACAGTCTAAAAATGTGCCTGTGGAATGGTGGTTGCATCATGTAGGTGCTGCAAAGCAAACAGAAATTGAGGAACCTCCTCCCCTCATCCACACTCTTCCCTGCAGGGCATTGCCACGCATTTCCTCCCCAAGGGATTGGGACACTCTGAGTGCATCTCCAGGAATCTGCACTGCTCCTCTCCTTCTCTGCTTCTGCTTTTTCTCAGCAGCAAAAGGATCACTGGAGGGGGGATTCAAGAGCTCAGTTTCAGCTCCTGAGCTTATTGCTGCGGTGGAGGAGAATAACGGAGAAGGGAAGGGAGAGGAGAAACATCTGGAGGCTGGTGCATGGCAGCTTGGCCTTCACTTTCCAGGGAGCAGCCTTTGGAGAGGAAATTCCCTTGTGGATAACTGATACGAGTGTTTGCTCAGGGGGGAGAGGTGGGCCTGGCCAGGGAAGGGAAATTCCAGAATGCCAAGTCAAACACAGCATTAAAAAATCTTGATTCTGCAATAAAAAATACCCACTGGAGAGAGGCAGCCAACTGCTGGCTGGGTGTGGGGATGGGCAGCCTGGGGGGTGATGTGAGGACCTGGAATGATGTTCTGGCATCCTGCATCCCATTGCATCCCTGGGGTCCGTGCCTGGTCCACGCTCTCCTTTTGGCATGACTGTTTTGTGTGGCCAGCTCTCTTGGTTTGCCCATTTTTGGAGTCATCCTGCACCATCTTCCAACTCCTTTCTGATGTGGAATCATTAGTGAGGGACAAATCAAGGAAAAAGGAGACAGAAGAAAAGCAAACCAACACCCTTTTCTGTGACCCTCCTCTGGCTTCTCCTTACAAAAAATCCTTGTACCTGTAACCATCGTGTCTTTGAATGACATTTTAATTTGGGCTCTATTAAAGCAGCATGTTTTCCACGAACCACCTCAGCCCAGAGAGGGAAGAGGAGGCTCACAAGAACCTCTTCAGCTTGAGAGTCCCAACATGTGCCCCAGATGCCATCACGACATCTCTGACAGGCAGGCCAGTTGATTTAAAAGGGGGCAGGGGGGCTCAGTTAATTGAAACCATTGTTTTATGATAACCAAGTGTCCTACATCTTGTGCATCTCCCAGAGACGGCAATGCAGACTGCAGAAAAAAAAAAAAAAAGAGAAATAATAATGCTACGTCCGTTTTCAGGGAGAGATCAAAGGATCTCCTGGAAAGAGGAGCCCAGTTGTCCCTTGAATGCATCTGGGCTGCAGACAGCCTCTGGAAAAGCCTAGTTCATTCATTCCCGAGCATGAGGAATGCTGTCTGGATGCTCCAAAAAGTGTATGGGCTGGTTGAGGGAGGAGAAGGCTCTGTGTAAAGGGACCTGAGGGACCTCAACGTGGCTTTTATGACCAGCCATGGCCAGGTCCCCTCACCCTCTCGTGCCATTGCAATGGGGTCCTCTGCTCTGTGCTTTCAGCACGAGATACAGCTGGTGCTGTGGTACCTGGAACACTGACTGGGGTCTGGAACAGGAGACAACTGACAACTGGGGAGCAGGAGATCCAGTGTGCCAAACACGCTGGTATTGGGAAACCAAAGTTCCCTGTAATTCCTGGGGTACTTCAGGGCGAACAGCATTCTCAGAACTAATCCCTTTCTTTGGGTAATTAAGCCCCAGGAGCTAACGTGCTCCTTGAAAGCATCTTGGCAGAAACACCTTTCTTCACCCAGACAGTGTCCTCTGAGGTAGCTCTGCCCACACCTGCTCTCAGCTTGGATTTGGACCAGGGGTGGTGGATGCAGTGAAGCTTCCTCAGCAGCGGAGGAGATGCTGTCTGGATGAATCAGAATCATCCCAGCTCTTCCTCCTGGGATGGCCCCAACACGTCCCTCAGCAGAACATCTGCTCCTGCACACCCAGATGCTGCTGCCAGGGCCGTGCTCACCTTGCTGCTCCCGGGGCTCCCACCCGACCCAAACTGCTCCATGTGCCCAAGAACCTCTTACACAACAGCTTTGGCTCTTAGCCAGGGAGTTATTCTCTTAATTTATAAGCGATCACTGTTTCTGCAGGAAGGGAAATGGCAGTGCCCGGGAACCAGATGATCTGAAGGAGCCTTTAGTGGCTTTAAACTGAAAGAGAGTAGCTTTAGATGAGATATTAGGAAGAAATTCTTCCCTGGGAGGGTGGGCAGGCCCTGGCACAGGTTGGCAAGAGAAGCTGTGGATTCCCCATCCCTGGAAGTGTTCAAAGATAGGTTGGATGGGGCTTGGAGCAACCTCATCTAGTGGAAGGTGTCCCTGTCCATGGCAGGAGTTGGAACGAGATGATTTTTAAGGTCCCTTCCAACCCAAACCATTATATGATTTTATGAGCCTTGCTGTGCCCCAAAAAGGATGGCCCCAGTTTTTCCCCACAAAAAGGCAAACAGCTGGCAGTGACCTGCAAACACAGCTCAGACACCTCATTCCCTGCTACCACCATGGCACCAGCCCTTTTCCTCCTCACAGGGTGAATCCCACCACAGGATAAATGAAACATAACATGTACATGATTACTGCAAGTTAGAAGCAGAATATGGAGGGGAAAGGAGAGATTTTTCCTTCCGATTTGCTCCTCAGTTTGGCTCTTCTCTGGTTGCCCCCAAGGATGCCTCTGTCCCTTGCTCAGGAAGGTATTGCTGAGGAAAAAGACGAAGGTTTGGATGATTTTGGAAGGCATCTGATTGCAGCAGATGGTAAATAGATCTTTTTTCTTTCTCCTGGGAGGATGCCCTGTGAATCACCTAACAGGGCTTTATTGCTTTCTTCTGCATCCCCTGGCAAATTTCTGAGTGCAAAAACTCTGTTTTGTTTGCATTTATAATGAGGCATTTGGAAACATCTGCCAAGAGCCCAGCTTCCCAAGCAGACAGAAAGCCCACTTTCATTTACGAGTATTTCAAACTGCAATTAAAACTACAGACCATCTTCTCATACTTCCATGAGCAAAAATTGGGGAATGGCCCCTAGAAAGCCAGAGTAACTGGAAGCAGAACTTGCTCCTATGCCTTGGCAAGCGTTATTGTGAATACAGAGCACAGCAACCCAACCCCCCCTTTATTAAATGCATAACACTGAGTGGATAGTTTTGTTAAACATTTATGAGATATTGGAAAATTCAAGTCCAGCCCTCGTGTTTCATCAGCTGCAGCTAAATGCTTCAGCACAGATGGACAGGGCCCAGATGGCAACCCTGGCTCTGGAATTTGTCTCTGCTCCGGACCATATGCTGCTCCGAAGGGAAAAAGGACACGGAGCTCGCTTTGAAGCCTGGGCTGGGGTGCTCTGAGGGTGGATGGTGCCACATGGACACTCAGAGCTCCTCATCTGCATGTGACCGACCCACGAACCGAGCCCTGGTGACATGGCAGGGACGTGGTGCTGGCAGTCCCATCACTGCGTGCTCGTGATGCTCATCCGACCAAGGAGCGGGGAGTGTCCCAGGGAGCTGGGGACATTCCCACTGGCACTTTGTGATGCCATTACTGGGGCAGCAAGTAAGACAAATGGAGGTGTCACCAGAGCAAGACACACTTTCAGGATGGAATCATCACTGTGAGAAAGCTTTGGGAGTTTGGGGTGAGCACTTCCCTAAAAGCAGGGAGTTTTTCTTTCAGGAGAATAGGAGATCTGAGCAAGCACCTTCAGCAACAACCCTTACAGAGACTCATTTTCTCTCTTTCCCAAGACTCTGCATGTAGGAATGAGCCTTCTTGATGCCATCCACATTCCCATGACATATTCTGTTTGAGGTGCCAAGCTTTGGATGAGTAACATTCCCCAACTGTGCCTCAGTTCTATCATCTCCTGGTTAGCCAACCAGCAGAGCCAGTGTGAGAGGAGGAGGAGGGTTCCCAGGCACAGACCTAATTGCTAAGTTTTCATCCTCACGCCTGCTGTGTCCGCCTTGGCACGTGGTGGCAAACTGGGGACAAGGCTGCCTTGCTTAGCACAGAGGGACGCTTTTAATGAAGCACTCAGTCCTCAGATCAGAGACAGGATCTGGGGATAACAAGGTGCAAGTGGATGCTGATAGAGGCACTGATGGATGTTGGAAAAACCATAAGAGTGGGAGCAAACAGATTTAATCAAGCTGTGTTTGCTCGTCTCCATTTACCTTTGCTCCTGGGCTTGAGGTATCTCAAGGCAAACTCCAGGAGACCTTCTCCACTGGCATCTGCTGTCCTTGGAAAGGTGAGGGCAGTGCGGCTGGGTGGGCTCCATCCCACCCTGCACCACAATTCCCAACGCCCTTCCCTGAGCTGGGACCAGACAAGGCCTTGAGAGAGCCCTGTGCTCTGCTTATGTTTCAGAGACATATGTTTTTAAAGGGAGCAGATGTTAGAGAATGCTGTTTGCCAACTCTCTCTGGTTTAACCACTGCTCTGGGAGCTTTTCCCTTATTTATTACCTTGGAAAAGCAGGAGTGTGTTATCAGCCTTCATGGAGATGCAGTTTATTGATCTCCCTTTTTCATCCTTCCCTTGATGAACTACACAACTGTTTTGTCCTTTCCCAACCCCCTGGCATCACCATGGGCACTTGGATCTGGGCAGTGAGGGCAGACCTGGATCCTTCCCTTCCCATTTCCTCCCTCCTGCTCCCCATCTCACATATTGGCATGGCTCTAATGGAGAAGTAGAGGGATTTTTATTGAACACACAGCTCTGTGTATCTTTTCCTTAGCTTTTGTTTTTCCTAGATATACATGTGTTTATCCACAGCCATTTCTACAGTCAGAGATGTTAATTTGGCATCATATGTGGAAAGTTTTAGACATCTGATCAGAATCAGTACAAGCTTCTGGGAGCTGCTTGCCAGCTGAAGGAGAAAGAAAGGCCAATATTAAAAAGAAGCCTTTCCTTAATAAACATAAGCACTGCAAACATAAACACTTAAAAATGCTATTAACTGTATTTGGAAAGTTCTGGTGAATCAATAAAGTGTGGAGGTGAAAGAGTCAAGCAGAGGCAATGAAATACAAACGTGGTGTCTTTCACTTTGAGTGCCCTTAGAGATCCAAGCTTTAAAAATCCACGTCCCAGTCTGCAGCTCTGATTTGCTTTGTGCAACTTACAGTGTTTGCTTTGGGCATGACCCAAAGTCCCTCAAAGTCACTTTGAGGGGCTGCAGTGGTGCTTCCCCTCTGCATCGTTGCTGCAGATGCTGCATGAGCTGCAGATTGCTCAGCCCTGAGGCAGAGGATGCTTCCAGGAGGGCTCAAGCACAGGGTGACACCCCTGAAATGCCACCAGCTGAGGGCTTGGCAGCTGTTCTTCACCAATTCCTGTCCAGGACAGAGATGGAAACCTCTGAGCCAGTCCGTCCTGCACCCCTTCTTTAGGTTTATCCTAGACCAGGCAGCTGGGCCAGAGGGGGAGTCTCACAGCTCGCCTGGTTTAGGTAAGATACTGGGAAGAAACTCCTCCTTGTGAGGGTGTTGAGCCCTTGGCACAGGTAGCCCAGAGAAGCTGTGGATTCCTCATCCCTGGAAGTGCCCAAGGCCAGGCTGGATGAGGCTTGGAGCACCCTGGGCTAGTGGAAGGTGTCCCTGCCCATGACAGAGGGGTGGAATTGGGTGGTTTTTAAGGTCCCTTCTGACCCAAAACATTCTGGGACTGTATGATCCCACTCCACCCTCACTCCCCTTGGTTTAAGAAACAGCAGAGGCAGAAACCATGAATTCAGGCAGCTCACCCTCCTGCTACAGAGAGCTTGGTGACCCTGTGAGCTCTTTCATTTTTCCTTCTCTCTATGTTTTTGCCTTCAGGCACCCAGGTTTGGCATGTCCAGAACTGCAGGTGCAAAATGCAGACTAAGGGTGGCCAGTTAAGAGACCATGATCTTCACAGAGGGGATTTGAGTGTCTTGCCCAGGAGGACTTTCCTGATTGTGCAAAAATCACAGTGCTCTTCAAACCCCCAGGAAATGCTGCAGGGACAGCCAGAGCCCAGCGCTCTCCTGCCAACCCAGAGCAAAGCCTGGCCCCCACCCACCCACCACCCCCAGAGCCGGTGCCCTCCCTCCAGGGCACGTGTCAAAAAGCCTCCTTAATTTTCCTGACATGCTTTTCCTGCTCCCAGGGCTAAATTAACACTAAATGAGACCCAGATTCCTCTGTAATTAAGGACCTCTGTTCCACATCAGTCTGTTACTGAAGGTCTTCCTGTCTCAGGGGAACTTGCCTGGTGCTTCTCCTTCTCCTCCAACCCCAATAGCTCAAGATTCTTCCTTATCTTAACATCTCCTTGTCCAGTTCCCCTGGGATCCAGCTTCATCTTCTCCCCTCTGCTGTCAGCAGGGATGGGAGCACAGAGGGCTGAGGGATTTCTCCCACCACTTCCCCTGTTCTTGAACCCAGGACAGAGCACATGTTTTCCATGAATGAGAAAGCAATTTGAAGCTATATAAATAAAAATAGCAACACCAACCAAATCTAACAGAACAACTCATGCTTGGGAATGGTCAGAAAGGTTTGTTTTCTCTTTTCCCATGCAAATTTCATTTCTTCCCATTTTTTCCATCTTCACATTTTTCCAGCTACCAAGGCTTGAAGAATCTCAAGAAAAGGTCAGCCCATGGTGGCCCGAAGAAAAGTGAAAAGCCCCTCCAGAAAGCTCCTTTACAAGCATTTTTCTATATCCCTGCAATTTTGCAGGTTGTGGTAGGATTAGGGTTTGTCTCCTCCACTTAAGCTCCAGCATATGTGTTCCTGGCTCCCAAGGAGGCACCACTGGACAGCCCATGCCAAAGACTGCGCCAGAAACTTGACCTTCTCGTGAACTTCGGGGCTATTTTCTGTTCTGCGCCCAGCTCTGTGCAGGCAGGACTGTCTGGCCAGTGGATTCTGGCCCCTTTGCATGGAAAATGAGCTGTGTCAGCCTGCATGGCCGGGTGACTTGCCAGCTGTGTCCCTGACAGCACTTCACAGCCTCCTCCTGCTCCTCCCTTGTTCATCGAGTTGCCCTTGCTTGTATTCTCATCTCACATGGGGCTGCAACAAGAGGATCATCCTTGAGGGCCTTGGGCCAGCTGGACGAGCCCCAGCATTCCCATTGCAGCAACCAACTCTCTCCTCAACACAGGAGAACTTTGTGTAGGACTTTTCTTGTTCCTTCTTCTTCCCCTTTCCAGAACTGCTCAGTGTTTTAGTGACATTTTCCCTCGTTTCCTTGATTTTCAGTGCACGTTTATGGTGATCCTTCCCCTCAGAGCAGCTGGTGCTGGATACCTGGCTAAGGTCCAGTGTGGGCTGGAGATGAACCCAGCAACCCTCCCAACTCAAACCAGTGTTATCTACCTCAGCCTACAGCAGTTTATGCCGATATTAATAACGAGTCATCGAGTTCCAGCATTAAGGATCTGCTTGAAGCTGTAATTGAATTTCACAGCAACCTCCGTGTCGTGCCTGGGGTCACCAGCATTCTCAGGGGCTCCCAAACCTCACCTGGCCAACCTCACCATGCAGTCCCTTCCTCTAAGATCAGCGACAACCTCAGTATTCCCAGAGCACTTCTCTTTTTCTTCTCCACTCCCTGCATCAGAGGGAGATCTCTGGTTAAGTGGCTCTTCCAGTAACCCCATTAACGAGCCTTTTAATTAGCATCCTCTCTTTTTTCCTTTCTCTTTGCTAAGTAATTGCTGCAGCGTGGGATCCACTTGGGAGATGCAAATGAACTGGAAGCAGGATGCAGGGAGGTAGTGGAGGAGCTGAAGGCTGCTATTAATATCTTCTGACAGGCTGTGTTAGGAGGAGCAGCACCAGCCTTGGACAGGCAGGTACCTGCCAGGGATTGGGAGCTTTCCTTCTCCACCACACACCTACCATGGTGCCAGTGGCTCCTGGGCAGATGTCACCTGCCTGCCAATGGCCACTGGCTGCTGCTCCAGCCACCCCACTGACCTGGAAAGACGTCACACATGGTTTGAGCTGCAATAAAGGGTGCATTTTACCTGTACGAACCAAAGCTTTCGTCAGGGACCAGGTTAAGCCACAGAAATGAGGAACAGCTGCCGAAGGGTTGCTGTTCTCAGCAAAATTAGGTGGAGTTTGTACTCACACAGCTTTTCCAGGCCCCGCTTTGACATCCCCCTACATCAGGGCAGCTTGAGTATGGATATTAGAGATGTCAGTGGTCATCACCACACACATGTGGGGAGAAATTTGGGCAAGCAAGCGAGTGGCCATGCCCCAGGCAGGGGCTGAACCCCATCCCTCTCCAGGATCTCATCTCCTTTACTACACAAACTGCTTCTTCACAGGCCTGGCTGTCCCAGCCCTACAGCAGCCACACTGCTCATGTGCTGAGCTGCCTCTTGCTCTTGAGCCAAGTTCTGCTGATGCACAATAACTGGGGGCCTTTGTAGCAGCCTTGTTCAAGAACACATTTCCCCCAGTACCACGACCAATGTTCCCTCTGTCAATACAGCAGGTTCCCTGTGAATCCACACCTCATCCCTCTCCTGGAGGCAGCATCCATGTGGCCATCAACTCTGCTGCTCTTGCTGCCTTTTATCCTCTGCATCCCTGGGCAGAGCTCACAAGTGATGCTTTGTGCAGGAGCTGGAATTAAAATAAAAGCCGTGTGCTCTAACACACAAAAGGAAAAAGCCTCATCTCACCTCTTCTGTTTTTCCTGGAAATGTCAGTTCCTTTAATGCATCAAATAATTCGAATCACTTCTCCCCTTTTGTTTGCCTTGGCCCTTGCAGCTCACATTGAACAGGCCAACCCAAACCTGTGTGCACCACAGGAATTTCGGGCACAGCCTATTCCACAGCATTAGGATCAGGGTGGGGAGTGACTCCCAAAAGCTGTTGCCCTGGCTCTGCTTTGTGGGCTGGGCAGAACTGAGATCCTGCTCATCACTGTCCTGCTCCATCTGAGAACTTGACTCCAGGTGGAATATTCCCTCCCAGGGACCCACTCCTATGAAAACCCTCAGCTGTGACATCAGGGAGCAGAAAACTGGGAATGGAGTTTGCACATGTTGGAGATTTTGGCTGGGAATACACAGAGCTGAGGAGCATGTGCTTGACTTGGAGCTGTCAGGGATATTCAGGAGAGTGGTGGGATGTACCAGCAACCAGCAGGCAGCAAATGCAGCTCCTGGTCCCCTTCACCTCACACAGAGGCTGCTGCTTTGTTTATTTGGGCTGTCTTTTGCCCCCATGTGCAGGTCAGAACAGAGTTTTGGGTGTGCAGGGCCAGGCATTCCCTCGGGGTGGCACTTGGGGATGAAGGGCACGTGGGGAAGTCCCTGATGCTGAATTCCAGGCAGGACAAGGAGTAGCTGATGCCCATTTTTGTATGAGAACTGAAATGGTATCCAAGTGGAATGTCTGACTGGGATGCTCACGGTTCAGATGGGTAGAGATGTCCCTGAATTCCTGATGGGATATTGAACAAGGTGCTGTATCTTTGTAACTGGGAGTGTAGAGTCAGGTCCCTTCCCCTCTGGGCACTACAGAGGTGACACGGGAGGACAAGTCCCTTGAAAACACTGGAAAACCACCTGTCCTGGGTGAGGTGGGTGTTGCACCACAAATCCAGGTTCAGCATCCCCTTGACACCTGATATGTTATCCTGGATGGATGGATGGATGGATGGATGGATGGATGGATGGATGGACGGACAGTAGAGCCAGAGTCAGACAAGGGTGGCAGCACAGACCCTGCCCCTCACTCCTGCCTGCTCCCAACACTGGCTCTCATGCCAGCTAAAATTAATTATGCCAATAAATTATTAAATAACTGTACTGAGGATTAGCTGAGCTGTACATACGGACCCTTTTCAGATTTACTGTGTTTCAGCAGGTATGTTTTCAATAACTGGCCAATATTTTTAAGAAATATATAAAACCTACGCTACAAAATTAGTCCTTTACTTATTATAAGAGGCTTATAAAGCAGGCATCTTTAAAGTCTGAAGCAAAGTAATACATAAGGGATCTCTTCTTAAACTGCAATACATGTAGGCATAATGAGAAATATTACCTATCATCAAACATACACTAATGAAATAAAGAAACCCCATCACTATAACTTTACAAGCAGACATACTTCAGGACTAAAGAAAAATAAGGGAATTTCCCTCATAACAGTTTGAGATTTCCCAAGACAAATGTGTGTTTAGGTGTCTCTGCATCTTTGAGAATATTTATAGACAAACTGATGGGTTTCTTGGGAAGTTGTGCAGTTTTGGAAGGCAGTCTTTCTCCTGATTCCTGGTGATTCCCTTCCCTTGAAAAGCTAAAACTGGAAAAGCCCCTTGCTGCTGCTGTCACTGCAGAGGGTGGTTTGCTGATGGGCTTTTGCAGAACTACATTCACTGGGAGATTTATTTGTACAGAGATGCCAACATTGCCTTTCTTCCAGTGAGGAAATAATTGTCCAAATTCTTGGTGAGAAGAGCCACGTGGTTTTCAAATGATTTTTGTCTGAGAATGCAATCAGCTGAGGTCAGGCCTGCTCTCAGAGACCCAAGCAAAGCTCTTAAATATTACTCAGGGAGTTATTTTCGTATCAAAAGGAAGAAACTGGCCCTTGCTGTGTGTACCTTCCTAATGATCTTCACAGCACTCGGTCCATCTTAGCTCTTCCTCCTCGCTGCACCACGCTGAAAACACACATACAGAAAATAAAAGCTGAAAATAGGCCATCCTTTCCTTGCAGTGAGTGTAATTAAGCTTTGGGAGAGATTCCCCAGGGATATAAAGCATGCCCAGTTGCTTGGAGAATTTCAGTCATGTCAGGTGGAGATGCTGGCTCTGCTCCGAGCAGCTCTGTGCTGCTGGCAAGTCCCCTGGGACCCACCACTGGCTTTTGGGGGCTCCAGACCAGCTCCTACTGGGGGTTTGGCAGCTCTTTGAACACCAACAGACTCAACTGCTCCCATTTCAGCTTCCAGTCTTCCCATTTCAACTTCCAGTGTTCCCATTTCAACTTCCAGTCTTCCCAGTTCAGCTTCCAATGCGACAACTTTTGTTATAGGGCCAAATCAGGGAGACTCCATTCATTACCAAACCCACTGGCTGTTTTGCCTGGAGTGTTTCATGGCATCTGTGTGGGACTGGGACTAAACTGGAGGCAGCTCTGTGGGTGTCTCACACCACAGCTGGGTCCTCTGTGCTGTGCCTGCTTGTTTTGGGCTGGAGCTCTGCTTGCATCAGCTTCTTCTGTCCAACAGAGCAACCCCAAACCCCCTGGGATTCAGCCCAGGCAGCCAGAGAGCCCTGGCCCTGCTGCAGAAATGAGAGTAGGGAACAGCCCTGCTTCCCAAATCAGGTGTCAAGCTCCATGCTGAGAAAATCTACTGGGAGGAAGGAGAAAAGGATCTCCCTGGGAAGCTCCCAGTGCCCTGGCTGTGCAGGGACCTCTCCCACATCGGCACAGGGGAGGTGGGGGGCACTGCTGTGGGTGTTTTTAAGCCTTGGATGTAAGTATATGTATTTCAGATCCCCATCTCATAAGAGAAGGAGGATATTCCCTGCCTCCAAGTCCAAGGACATCAGCCCTCAGGCTTCCTGAGCCCATGGATGTCACACAACTCCACAGGTTCCGACGCTGTTGTCACCAGCTGAGCCTCTGTCCACATCAATTTTGCTTTCTTATTTTGTTTCTAAGCTGGTGCTCGAGCTTTTTGGCTCACAGACAGATTTTCCCTTCCAAGACTTCAGTGTTGAAGGACTGTTTCCCTAATCCCCAATAGTTTAAGATTATCTCTGGCCAACTATTAATCAAAATCAGAATCTAACACTGTTTGCTTGTGTTGTTGCACTTGAGCACATAAAAAAGAAATCTTTCTCCCTCTGAAGAAACACAGTTGGTAGTTTTTTTCATTTGTCCCCGACTCCTTTAGCACCAGTTCCTCAGACACAGAACAGCCACATTTCTCATTCAATACTCAATATCGTAGCAAGATGCCACATGGACCAAGGGGACCTTTAAAAACACTGGTAAAACAAGCAAACCCCAATTCAGGAAAGGCTTAAAACAAGCTAGAAAACAACAAAGAAACTCTCTTATATTTTCTCCTTCCACAGTGTCTCCTTCGAGTGCACAAGAATGAATAGCCCTATAAAACCCTGGCATATTGATAGGCAATTAGCTCAGGCACTGACATGGGTTATAGAGCAGAAGATGGATTTTTACAGCCCCTTCCATATGCCAAGTCTCCAAAAGCCTTCCCAGAGAAGTGAATTAGATGCCACTGACTCTTTAGGGTCGGGAGCTGGAATGGCCCCTTCTGCTTCACTAGAATTTCAAGCCTGGTTGCTGTATTGCAGAAGAGGAATCCCACAGGAGCCAAGGCACAAGGAATGCACTGAAAGGAGAGTCTGGCTCCTCCACCAACCTGGGAGCAAATTTCAGCTTGGCCACACACAGGATTTGTGCCTGGGGTAGGGATTTCTCCTGTTTCTCATCCTGATTTGTCACTAAATCAATTCTGAACATCACCAAGCTCTCGTGGATGGCAGGCTGGCACCCAGGGACCTGCCACTTGGGGAGTTGCCCTAAATAATTTATTTTTCAGTGCACAAAATGCCAAGAGGTGCTGTCTCACCTTGGAGAATTGTTAAAATGCAATCCAAATTGCCAAAGGAAACCAGCATCCTTCCTCCTGTGCCGACATCTCACTGGGACTGTTCAGCACAGCCAAAGAGTCAGGGATCCCACTTTGGATCCCACAATCCCAAATCCCCCATCAAGAATTCCTGCTCTTAGTGACCCTGGAAGAGGTTCAGCTGCACCCAAACTTCCCATGCAGACCCACTGCAGACCTCATGCAAGGAGTTTTTTTCCAATCACACAATCTTCTGATGGGGCTTTCACCAGCTCAAGCTGCCACTCTGTTTATGTCTCTCCAGGCTGAAAAGCAAACCCACTTCCCACAGCAACCTAAAGCAGGGGAACTCGTGCTGCTTTGTCAGAGCTAATTTCAGGCAGCTCCTTTGCTTAAGCTGGTTGTGAACAAGAGAGGGTAATGTAGCACATAACTCGTTTCCAAAGTGATTCTCCCATGCTGAGTGCTGATCTACTGCTGTCTGAGGCACTTTGCTCAGGAGATGACAGCACGATGCCAGCTCTGGCTGGCAGACTGCACGGAGCTGAAGCCACCAAACGGGATGGCATTTGCATTTGTGCCACTCCTCGTGAGAACTGTCACAGGGAAGGACGCTGCTCTCGAGCTGGCACTCGATATCTGCTGAGGAATCCCACGTTCTCACCGCTGTCATCTCCCAGGCTGTGTGTTACATGAAGAAAGAGAGCTGCCAACTTGCCCCATAAGCCAGTAGGTATTCCTGGAGGCAAAACCCAAGCCTGGTCCCAAAGCTGTTGTTTGAGCTTTACATGGGTTTTATTTCCTTGAGAACTGGACGCTCCTCTCCCTCTGTCAGCTCACAAAACTGCAGCTTGGACCAGGCTTTGTTTCAAACTGAGGATCTGGTGTAGAGCTCGGCAAAGCCAGAGGACCAGTTCCCACTGCCACCAGTGTTTGCTGGGTCAGGCCCTGAGGATGCTGCTCAGGCTCTGCTCACTCCTGTCCCTGGAGGGTCAGTGCCTGGAGCCCCCCAGCCCTCAGCTCAGCCTTGCTTTGAAATCAAGGTGTGCTTGGACCTTCTGCTGGGGAAGTGTACCAAGGTTTTACAAGAAATCCAGCTGAAAATGGAAAGTTCACATGAAATTGTAATGTAATAACCATGAAGGGCTCAATTTATAAATGCACCGTCTGCTGGAATAGTCCTGCCTCCTCTATTTACCAGCCAGCAATTATCTTCATTTGAGTTACTTCTTATTTAGCTGCTCCCAAATTGAAATGAACTGGAATGGCATTTCCTTGCTAAAGTAGAAAATGGGAATCTTGTCTTCACTGAGGAAGAACCAGATGAGCACCAGCTCTGGCTGCATCCTCCACTTCCAGCAGTGGCATGACCTGGGCAGAGGCTTCAGAGGGGGGGAGGTTTTTAGGGAGTGTGATGATCTTTTGGTCACCAGAGACACAAAAACCCTGCTGGGCTAAACGAGCTGAGCTGCTCTAGTGAGGGCACTTCTTCATCAGCAGGTGATCCATCTGGTCATCTCCTTTCCTAAGAGAGATTTGAGGATTCCTTGTGGAACCCACAGTGCTGCACGAGCACTGTCAGAAAGAGCTGCCAGATCAAAATTAGATGGGAGTTGCACAGACAAGATAAGGAGTTATAGAAAAGAGCCATCAGCTCATTTGCAGCCAAACAGCCCAGGCATGGAGCAATTAAAGAGTTTCACAAAGGTCATGCAAAGAACATGTGGCATAGCTGAGATGAAATCCAGACCCAAGCCTTTAACCACGAGGCTTCTCTCTCCTGTGTGCTGCAACAGCAGAGATCATAATTAATCCTGAGCTCTGTCCCATTCCCAAATAAAAGTATAAAAGCTGATGAACGACTTTCACACCCCAGAAGTGGAGAGGACACGCGTGTTGCCCCTGGGACAATGAACAGCAGGGCTGCAGCCTTCACACTGCTCCCCTCTTCCAGGCTGACTTCTCATGTCCTGGTGTACAACCTGGAGGGCTGAGCTCCAGCAGGAAAGAGCCAGACACCTCTCCAATGGGATCTCATGGGGCAGATGGCAGCTGGAAGGACATCGAGGGCTGATCATCCCAGCCTTTGCTGTGGTGCAGCAGGGCCAGAGGTGCAGCCCGAGGTGCCAGAGAGCCTCTGAACCCTTCTCCGAGGACATGCTCCACCTTCACATCTCACCTACGTCAGAATTACCTCATTTTCATAACTCCAGGAATTTCCAGCTGGTGCAGCCAAGCTTTAGCTGCTAAATTAAAGTTTCTACCTCTCCCCGGAGAGTTATTTTCCCTCCATTCTTTTTTATGAATAAATTAATAATAAAGTATTGTGCTGGAGACACACGGTGGATTCGGCTCCAGGCGTGGCAGAGCAAAACAAGTATAAACATCAGCTTGTTTATGAGCACATCTGTCTGCAGGGTTTGGGTACCAGGATCAAATCCTTCGTTCAGCGCCTGCCAGAGCAGCTGGAAGGTGTGATGGATGTTTTTACAGGAAGGAATCCTCCTTCACTCTGCCCGAACCATGGCACAGAGTTCTGCCAAGCTCTGCTCCATGGGCAGTCCAAGCCATGGCACCCTCTCCCTGTGTGTGCTCGTGGGCGCTCCCTTCAGCTCCTAGAACTGGGATTTCTTCAGTGCACACACAGGGAACACCCAAATCCTGATGGACCCACAGCAGCAAAGCTCTGGGGTTCCTCACCACCCATCAGTGAGGTTTGTTTTGTGGCACAGCCCTGCTTTGTCCCTCTGCACTGCCCTATGTCAAGTTTCCAGAAGTAAATGTAGTCCATCCCTTCTGTGACTGGCAAAGCTGGTAAAAAGAAAAACAAAGCAAGGCTTGGATTCAACTTTTCCTAAGGATGCAACTCCACATAAACCATTTTGGAAACCGAGATCTATGAGAGGAGACACAGAGCTGCTTCTTACACCTTTATTTTTGTAGTCACCAATGATCAAATTCCTGAACTGTTCCTGCAAGATCGCTTCAGGTTTTGTCTTAATTTTATTTGCTGCTAAATCAAAATATTTCCTCTGTTGTCTCATTTGTAGCCCTGGAGAGAAAGCAGGCAGCTGAAATGTGATGGTGAAGACAGGGAATTTTAGGTGCAGTCAGTGACCAGGGCCTGGGCTTCGATTAGGCACTGATGGCAGCACCTGATGAGTACAAATGGGTTGGAGATTAAGAGAATGCCTGAACATTTGGAGCCTGGGCTCAAACTGGAGCCAGCCCAGAACTGGGATTTTTGCAGCTGGGTCCCATGCCTGTTTTCCCTGCCCCACACACAGTTGGTGCTGCGTGAGGGTCCTCTGCTTCCCACATGGAAGAGGGGGAGCACCTGCCCCAAGCAAACCCAGTGTTGAGGTGTGTTTATGTACAGGATTATATATCAGAGAGGGAGAGGGCAAAATAAGGGACATCAGGTGGGCTCTATGCCAAGGCTCATCTTTTCCATCTTTTTATGACACTCCACAACATGGTATTGCTGCTGGTTTCCTAATATTCATCTAGAAAAACCAGCTGGGATTTGAGATAAGGAGAAACTTCTCTCCCCTCTGAATAATCCCAGCCCAGATGGGCAGCTTTGTACCAAGAGCTGTGTCTGCAGCAGAGCGAGGTGGGTCTGGGGGGTTAATAAATCCCTGTATTCACTGTGTCAGTGAGTAAAACACCACAACACGCAGGGGTGGCCCCAAACAGCAGATCCATGGAGATGTTATCACCCTACACATGGGCACGTGTCCATTGGGGCAGGACATACATAAACCTATCTCTGGTTCCAGCTGTGAGCCGAGCCCCGATGCCAAGGGACATCACCCAGCTGCAAACACAAACACAAAACTGCCCACTCTGCAATCTGCTGCTTCATTACAGCCTATATATATATATTTATCCATTAACCTGGGACCTGGTTTTGTAATCTCTGCACAAATCTCCAGCTGAAGGTTGATTTATGGCGGTGCCTTTTCCCCTCAGCCTTTTGGGGCTTTACAAGAACCACGAGCTGACTACACAGAGGGATTTTTTGGCACTGGGATGTGCAGCCATCTCTGGGCTGCACCATGGAAGGGGTTTAATGATGTACACTGAAATGGCTGAGCACACTGGAACATGGAAATGGGAAGGGAAGAGAACAGAACAGGCACTTCTTGAACCTGGAAAGCTGTGACATGGCAGCAGCCACGGAGCTGATGTTCCCCGAAATGTCACTCTGTGATGAATTATACATGTGATGTCAGGGAGGAAAAGTTGGCATCAGTTGGTTGGAAATAAAACACCACCCTGCGTTCATTCCCAGCTCAGTGGGAATTCGTGTCTGCAGAAGGCTCATCCCTGATGTGGAAATTGGCTGGGAAAGCAGTGCCTGACACCTCCACTCTCCCTCACAGCACAGCAGGGCCTTGCTGGGAGCAGAACTTTGGATTTCCCAGCAAGAGAACTGCAGAAAAGCATCTGCTTGCCCGCTCCAGGACAGTCAGGACAAATCCCCCAGCACGTTATCCTGTGCTGCTGGCACAGCCCAGGGCTCAGCACTGGGGGTCCCACATCTGTCAGGGGAGAAGGGCAGGAGGGGAAGATTGACAGGGAACACCCTGGAAGAGCCAAGCTGGGGAAAAAGCAGCAGGTGGATGAAGTTACACATGATTTGACCTCAGCTGAGGCAGCAGCTGAGCCCAGTTCTGTGGGATTGGGGAAGGCAGGAGGGGGCTTTATTAGGAGCCCATCAGGAGAGCTTTGCTTTCAGCTTCCCGAGGAGGTGCTGGGACAGGCTGGGCTGGAGGATGGACAGGCAGAAGGACGCACCAGGTAACAGGTTCCTCTGGGTGCTGCTGAAGGCTGTCGGATGTTTTTTCATGCCTGTTGCCCCTGAGAAGCATCTTTGAGATGCTGGTCCTCAGCAAGAGCTGAAGGTGGAGGATACTCCTCTGGAAAGTGTTTGGCTGGTGGTGTCTGGGAATCTCTGGGACCAGCTCCTCCTACAGAGGATGCTGCAGCTGAGGAGAGCTCTGCCCATGGAAAGGAAGGCAAGAGGAGTTTGTGTTGTTTGGTTTTTTTTTTTTTACTTTTAGTGTTTTCATTCCTTGTACATTGGTTTAAACAAAGCCTGTATGTTTTTGTTGTGGGCCAGGTTGAATAGTGTGGTAATGATGGGATAAAATTCCTGAGTGGTCCTGTGGAAGCAGCTGGTTGAATGTTAGAGGCTGAATCAGAGCAAATCTGTTCTGACTGATCCAGAAATTAGACACACCCCTGCACGTGGCTTTAGAGGGGTGTTAATGTGGAGAAGGGCTATTTATGTGTGCATTCCTAGCATGAAAGAGACTTTAATTCCAGTACCCTTCTGTGCAAGTGACATACTTATATTACAGTAGCACCCCAGCAGTAGACTGGGATGTTATTTTGCACAAATGTGAAATATAAAGTAGAAGGTGCTTCCTTGTCCTCTGAGCTTGTAATCCAAAAGGGCTGAGGAACTGCCCAAGCCACAGTGGCTTTTGGAGAGTCAAATCCCTTGGCAGGTCCCCCCAGGCTGGGAAGAGAAGTTTTTCCCCACACTGGGAACAGGGAGGGAAGGTGAAAGGATCTTTGCTGCTTTTGATCCCAAATCCTATTCAGGATACACTCTCACCCTTGGAGTGTGTCTTTCTTGTCTTCCAATCCCCTGTGAAATGGGAGTTGCAGAGTTTTGGGTTTTTTTCACTGGGATAATGTTTGGGTTGGGTTTTTCCTCAAAGTTTTGCGGTCAGCTCTTGACTCCTGAAGTGTGTCTGAAGTCACACCATGCAGCTTGTCAGGCACAGCTCCCCTCACCCAATCAGGCTCCTCCACTCCCTGGGATGTTCCCTTTTCCCTGTGCTTTATAGATTATCCTCGTGGCTCCTGAGCTCACCCTTTCCTACTGAGCAGCCTCACAGTCAGTCTTCATTAACCACCACCAACCTTGCAGAGCTTCTTCCCCTGATTTCATGCTGAAATAATTCTTTAATCTTTTCTGGAGTTATATAGGCTCTCTACAAGTTGTTTGGCATCTCCATACTGCAGTTTAAGAAAGGAGGGAGGGATATACACAGAGAAAAAGCTTATTTAGAAACTAGGCTCTGAGCTTTGTGCTGCCAGCTCTATCCTAAATGGACATTTGCTGCACAGGAGAGCAGACTGGTGGATTCATTTCAGGGCCAGCATGGGGATGGTGCTGCATGTTATTCATTGAGCTGCTGAATTCAGTGGTGCAGAGAGGTCTTAAAGCTCCTCCAAATAATTTCCTGCCTTGTGCCATCACCCTGCTGTAAGGCAGGAGGCACAGGGACCTCCTGATTTAAAAAAATAAAGGAAAAGGGCATAAACAGGGTTTTGAAAACTCATTTATAATCTCCATCCCAGCTTGCAAAAGTGTCACCTTCTCATGTCTAGCCAAGAGGGACAAGGATGTCTTGGAGCTCTTTTCCTCCAGTGTCAGCTCTTTCCACCATGTGTGAGGGGGTTTTGGGATGTGTGTCCTCCCTCCCCAGCCAGAGATACAAGTGGAAGCAGCAACAACAGTCACTCTCAGCCCTTGCCAGCTAAATGAAAGAATTAATCCATCTGTCTTGCTCTGCTTGTTTAATGTTCCTCTTCTGCAGAGAAGTGAGACACTTACTTACACTTTCCAATATGTTGGGACAGTCTTTTGGCCTCAAAATGCTCCAGAATAATGAAAAGGTCTATTTACAGTAGCAAAAGCTCAGTCTGTTACCTCCTGGGATTAATTTACTACACTGGGATTTCTGGGAAGACTGTTTTCTGTCTCAAAATAAGTGTCTTGGCAGCCCCTTACTAATACCAGGTATTAAGTTTTTGCAAACTTACCATGTGAGTTATTTCTAAAGATTTGTGGGACCTTTTTTTTTTTGAGGGGGAAGGGAGAAACCTCTGTTCTGTGGAGATGGCAGGAGTGGCAGAGCCGCTCTTGGATTGTGTTTGCACCTGAAGAGGTTGTGGAAAGTCCTGCAGCCAGGGCTGGAAATGCTCGCAGAAGGGTCAGGCTGTGGCAGAGCTTCCCAATCCCTCCTTGCCCAAGGTATTCCCAGCCCAATGGGGAAGGTTTTGACCGAGTTGTTTGCAGGAGGCAATTGCAGCCCCAGCCCTGGGCTTGAGCCAGCACAGCCACAGCAACCTCCTTGCTGAGCTTGGCTTGATGGCTGGCCAAAATTTCTGGGAACTCCTGGGCCACTCTCCTTGCTTTGAATCACCATTTGCATTTACAGCTTTGGAACCTGGTTTGCAGGATGCTCTTTGGAGCTGGGAATGTGATATTTTGTAGGGCTGGTTGCTCCTTCAATGTGTTCTGGTGTTTGCAGCCCTGCACGTCTGGGAAGTGGCCAGGGAAGCTGGTTTAGGAGCAGCAGGACCCTGAGAGGTGCCCTTGTGCTGTGGATGTGTTGGAAGCATCCTGGGAGGTCCTGGTTGGATATTCTGCAGTACCAGATCTAACAGATAATATATGTATTAATGCATATGCAATACATATGCACCACTGCTCTGGAGACAGGCTGGGGGAGCTGGGATTGTTCAGCCTGGAGAAGAGAAGGATCCAGGGAGACTTTACAGCACTTTCCACTGCCTAAAGGGACTCTAAGGGAGCTGGAGAGGGACTTTTGACAAGGGCCTGGAGTGACAGGACAAGAGGGAAAGGTTTTGCACTGCCAGAGGGCAGGGGTAGGTGGGATATTAGGAAAAAAATTCTTTCCTATGAGGGTGGTGAGACACTGGCGGAGGTTGCCCAGAGAAGCTGTGGCTGCCCCAGCCCTGGAATGTTCCAGACCAGGTTGGACAGGGCTTGGAGCAACCTGGGCTAGTGGAAGGTGTTCCTGCCCAGGGCAGGGGGTAAATGAGTTGGGCTTTAAGGTCCCTTCCAACCTAAGCCAGTCTGGGATTCTCTAAGGGATGGGTTTTGCTGTGTTGTCCCATGTTTTGGTGGATAAGTGAAAAGGACAACACTGTGAGCACCAGGCACATCCTGTTATCCCGGGCTGGCTAAATTTGTCCCTTTTGGAAGCTGTTCTGTTTATTACAGTTATTGTTTTGCTTTGCTGTTATTTTGCTTTGGAGGAGGACTCGGGGAGGTTCTGGCTCTCAGTGCATGTAAATGCTCATGTAGCATTGAACCATGATCTCTGCTGCCCTGATCTGTGGGCTGTATTTATTTATTCTGCAAACTGGTGCCTGGAGTGGTGCCATAAAGGAGGGCTCTTCTCTGGCACTGGTGAAGAAAAGCTACCCCTGCTCATCCCATGTGCTGCCATGGCCTTGGAAGGCTCTGCTAGAGCCCAAGCAGGGCAATTTTCCTATTGTAGGTGCAATTTTACTCACGGATGTACGTTCTCTGAGTTGAAATTGGACTCGGAGCTCCTGCTGCAGCTTTGATTCACAAAACTCCAAGCTCATGTTGCTGGAGGCAGTTAAGAAAACAAAAGCCCAGAAGAAATGGAAAAGCCAGCTGTGTAGTGTAGTAGGAAGGCTGGGAGTTTGCTGTTCCAGGTCACAACTGGGATCTCACTTCTGTCTCTTGATGCCCCTTGTGGTACCTCAGTCCCTGGGCTACCCAAAGGGGTTACAGGTTTCTGCCTTGCAGCCTATAGATCCTAGAGGAAGACAGCTGATTTTCCATTACTGAGAAACCCTCTGGATCCCAGAGGGTCCCTCAACTTAATGATTCCTAAGGCTGACCAGCTCATAAATTTCACATTTCATTAAATGGATTGCTCTTGTTTAAAAACAACATCCCAGCTGTTCCCTGTGTCCATCTCAGGTCTAACAAGGGGAAAAAGCAAGGTTTGTCCAAGAGCCTTGAGGGCTTTTTCCATAGGATGACTTGAGGGGCTGGTAGACTCATTATGGTGTCTTGGAGCTGCAGGATGTGTTTGGCAAGAAGAAATCCCTTTTTCTCTTCTTGCCTCAAAAGCAAGCAGTGGTATGTATGAGAAATGCAAATAGCTGGGTGATTTTGGGAGGCAGGGAAGATGATGGCCTGTATCCCACCGAGTGGGCTTGAGCCCTGGCCCTGGTTCTTCACCCCCTGTGTGTTGTCAGCTGTAGCTGCTCTGTTGGCAAACCCCTGGACACAAATATTTACGTTGCTCCCCCACACGTACACATTCCCTAAATTCACTGTTTACTGAAAGCGATGATAAACTTGAATTTCCAAATTTTTTATGCAGGGTTTTAAGGGGCTCTAGAGAAAAGCATCTTTTTTTATGGCACTTTGCCTCTTCTTTCCCCTTTTCCCTGCAGTGCAGCAGAAGTCTTGTCTCTCACTGAATATGAAGATCATTCCACACTAACTCTGAGTTCTGTAGGTGACTGCACTGAGCTGGAAAGAGGGAATGGTAGTGCCACGAGGCAAAACCATGACACGGTGACAAGCTTCATTTCTTTCAAGCTCTGTGGCAGTAAGAGATGGCATGTTTGTACCACTGGCACAGATGTGTTTATGAGGTGGTGCCTTCTCCAGAGCACAGGCTGGGTATAATTCCCTCTAAGGCCCCCAGAAGCTGTTGCAGTCACTGTGACAGCCAGACTTGGGGAAGAGGGGAAGGCTGGAGCAGTTCCTTTTGCTTTTGGAAAGAAACCAATGGTGAGTGCCCCAGAAGGGACAGCGTGTCTAGGAAGGGCCATTTGACAGTCTGAGCAGTGTTTTGGCAGGGATGCTCCCAGAATTATCAAAAGCCATAGTAAGCTGGACTTTGCAGCCTCTCCTGTTTCTAACAAAGGCCATAGATTATCTCCTCTTCGTATTACTGAGCTTTAGAAAGGATGGGAGTGATGCTACAGAGAGCAGCTCTTTTCCTCATCCCCAGGGCTACTGATGCCAACACAGCATTCAGGGAAACAACAGAGCTCCTGTTAAACTAATAATGTTAACTCCTTGTCAGAGCAGAGCCTGGGAGGGGATGAATAACCCTGTGCAGTTAATTGCAATTTGGCTTGAGCATGATGTTGAAAACATGCTATCTATATTGTATGACCTTTACTGTGCAGGAGAAATGGCACTGATGGTCAGTTCTGGAGTGGTGTGGGGATGGCTGGAGCCTGGGAAGGGAAGGGGAGAGCTCTTTGCTGGGAGGAGAGATGCAGGAGAGGGTTGTGATGAACTCCTGTTTGCACCCCTTGCTTCTGACTGGGCTGTCTGTGAGGTGGTAAATCAGTGAGTGAAAAGGAGAGGCTCTTCTGGGCTGCTGATGTGCTCCACACACGGAGAGCTTCCAAATCCATGTAGTATTCCTGGAAGCAACATTTGCAGGGTGCTGGATACATCCCTCAGGGAGCTGCCCTCTTGAGCACTGTCTCTTAATACCAGTGCTCTCATTGCACATCGCTTTCTCAGGGCTGCTGTAACAAATCCTGCAAATAATCTGCCCCTGGGCCTTTGTGCAAATGGCCCAAACTTGCTCTTGATTCTCGATGGTGTTGTGGAAAATGCTGATTGTGCATAATTCTTGGCAAAGCTTAGTTTTGTGCATGGGAGGCTCTGCAGGTGAAATAACTTCAGTTACACTGAACTGACGTTTCGAGCAGCAAATGTTGATCTCAGTCCTGCTCTTAAATACTTTGTGCTGAACAGTTGTAGTGATCTGAGATGCTCAGTGACTCTGGAGGCCACGTTGTACTGCAAGGTATTATTCCTTCTGTATTCATGGGACTTCGGTAAATGGAAATGATAAGGAAGACACGGATATGGCTTATCAGGCTTCACATATCAGATGTTGCAGCACTCGGAGAAGTTGCAGCTGGCAGCAGATAAAACAGCCACCAGGCACATTTCTGTCCTGTCCCACGGGGAAAATGTGTGTGGTAGAATGAATCACAGGAAGGAATGAGCAAAGTGAGTCACTGCTGGGGTTGGGGGCTTGCTCTGGGATTCCAGAGGGTCCCTTTGGGAGACTGGAATCTCTTTCAGTGACTGAGAGAATTTGGACTGTAACAAGGAGAGTGCAGAGCAGCAACTGGACTTGTCTGGCTTTATTTTCACCGAGGGGATTTTGTGGGATAATGATTTTTCAGTGGACTGTAGACTTGTATTTTCATAAATGTGTTTTCAACCTGTGTGAGGAATTTGCTCAATCGCTGCTTAAACTACTGACTGGAGGAATACAGATATTCAGAGGTATTTAGTTATTCAGCTGGGGATGCAAAAATGCAGGTGCTGAAGAGGTCAGCATATATCTCTGTTGGGGAAGGACTGACCCAGCACATCTGGGGGGTTCCCTGCACTAAGACACAGTTGAGCTACTACAGAATACACCAAACCCCCTAAACTTTGTATGATGTGACTGTGCAGCTTTGAGTACAACACTGCACAGTGATGACCAGCACTCCAGAATTAACACTGAATTAAACCACAGCCCTTCATACCTGAAAAAAGCCACTTTTGAGTTTTCCCCCTTCATCCTGCCTTGGAGCAGATCAAGTGAAAAGTCACAGGTGAAGGATTAACAGGATATTTTTTCAGAGCTGCCTGAGACTGATTTTGACATGTTTGCTTCCTTTGAGGTTGGCAAGCTCTGCTTCTCTGGGACTAAACTTTGTGGAAACTTATCATTTATCTTCCTTAGCTGGCAGGGAGGAGGCCAGGTGTAAATCTGCTCTGAATCAGGTACACAGTACTGCGTCTCAAAATACCCAAAAGTTGGTGTTTTTTCCCCAAACCAGCACAGGGACTGCTGTTTAGCTTCAGTGACTGATTCACCAAGTCAGTAGAGGAGCTGGGAAATATTTTAGATTTCTTCCCCATGCCAGTGACTGGGTCAAAAGCCTCTTTCCTTTGGCTTTTAAGGGCAGCTCCCAATCCAGGCAGGAGCTTTGCTCATCTTGCTGCTGGAAGTTCTCAGCCTGGTCCCTGCTGCTGTCTCCTGGTATCTCCCAGGCTAGACTGCTTCCTGCAGTGCTAAGACAAACTAGCAGGGGATGTGGGAGAGGACTGCTTGGTTGGAGTGCCTGTCTTTACTCCCAAGTGCTTTTATTAGGAGCATTCAACTGGCTTTGGTGGGACAGGTGCTGTTCCCGCAGGCTCTGGCTTCCTCTCCTTGTCTCCTGCAAACCCCATTTCCTCCACTCACACATCTGCTTTCCACATTTGCTGCCTCCTGCTCCAGCAAGGGTCTGTCAGAGCTGCTGGGTGAGATCCCAGCTCCCCTTCATCCATGGGGGCCCACCTAGCTGAGATCCTCCGGTGCTGGGAATGGGGAATGCGTTGGCCCTTGCTAATGGCCCAAAATGTGCAGGGAGGGATGGGGATGCCAGCAAGGCAGGAATGCAGGGCTGGCTGGCCATGAATGACTGGCCTAATTCACATCCCAGTCCCAATATCTGGGCTTTTTTTTTTTGCTAGAGAAAAACCCTCAGTGAAGTCAAAGAGGGCTGAATGAGTTCTATGGACACACTTGGGTGTGACTAAGCAGAGATCACACATGGGGTCTTTAGGAAGAGGCTTGATTTTTTTTAAAGCTATTTTTTATAGAGTTTGTGTTGGACTGATTCTGCTTTGTAATCATATTTATTTCATACGATGCCTCTGGTGGATCAGATTTAGATGGTCCTGGAGAGCTCAGAGGGAAAGAAGCAGGTTGCAAATTCCCTATGGAGCTATTCTGTGGACATTGCAATTTCCAGTGGTGTATAACAAAAAATGAGTTTATGAAAGCAGGGAGTGTTTTGGGTGCTTAACCAAGCAACAAACCTCCTGTGAGTCTCTTGTTGTTCATCGGAGGCAGGAGGAGCTGTCGTGATGAAAAGTGAAGTTATTTGGAAGTTGAGGGACCCTTGCAGGTGAATGCAGCTTGGAAAATGGCTTTTTAATAATTTGCCTTCAGGAACTGAGCATCTTTTCCAAGTGCAAAGAGCCTGTTTACATGTAACAATGAGGCAATTGGAGTAAAAGCTATTTTACTCCAGTGATGCAGCAGGGCTGTAATGAAATCAAGGATGGGCATGGCCCTGAGGGCTTTACTGTAGTTATTAGTGTTGGAAGCATTGACAGGGGGAAAGGAGAGTGGGATCTGAGACTCTGCATCCTGAGAATCCCACATTGCACTGCTTGTTAAAAGCTGCTATCACCTGCAGGAACTCTGTGTGAGGCCATTTATCCCAAGCAACTGGACTTCTGCAAGGCTGCCCTCAAATCAATGGGACACAGGAGGATTTTAAAGACAAGTTAATTTTTATTTGTGGGCTTTTCAACACTGTAGAGCCTAAACTGGCGTTAGTTTCCTCCCAAAATCTTTAAATGTCAAAGGAAATAATCTGCTGCTGAGCCTCTGCTCCCTTTTGAGGGAAAATGCAATCCCAGAGGTGAAGGAAATGCAAGGAAAATCAAAAGGAACAAATGCTTTAATGACATAACGGCAGTGATGTGACTTGCCAGTCCAAACTTGGCTGGCATGTTGGTGTTGCATCCACAGGGTAAGCAAATGGTGTCACCCTCTTCCCAGATGTCCAACAACCTCCTCAATGTGTAGGCAGCACCCGCTGATCCTCATGGAGCAAACATGTCCCCTTCCAACAGGAGAGACAACACAAGGTCCTTTGATTCCTCCTAATTGCATTTCAGTGTCTGGGGCTGAATTGTAGAGTTTCTGCAGAAGTTCAGCAATTTTGGTTGCTGGCTTCCTCTCCTTGCTGACCTACAAATACCAGTTTTCAGGGGAAGATTTATGAGCAGCATGAAATTACCGTCTTGTAAAAGCACAAATCACAGCTATAAATAGGGGTCTGGAATATGCACAGGAAGCCCAGGGGAATAGGGACTCGCTTTGTCTGGGCAGGACAGCCCTGCTAACCCGAGGTTGAGGAGGAATCCAGGGCTTTGACTTCTCAAACTGGCAGGATGCCAGCCAACCTTCCCCTAATCCATATCCTCTCAAGGATGGGAATACCATCTGGCCAGACTGACAGTAGTCAGGCTTGAGAGTAACTGAGAGCTCTGAAAACTGAACCTTCTCAAGCCTTCTATGCATTTATCTTCCTTTCCAGAACATTAGCAGGCAGAGTTTGTTTTCAGTGAGTTATTTAGCAGAAAGAGGGATTAGACCTTGGGCTAGCATTGATTAACCCCTGCATGTTGAGTTGTTTAACAGCATAATGGATTAGTCATGTTTGCTGGTGACCTTTGTCAATTGAATCCTTCATCTGAAGCCTTGTCTGTCTTTTTAAATACACAGATCCTTAAAAGTGGAATATGTGCTACAATATCCCTCAAGTGAATATCTGAGCACACAATTGGGGCAAATAGTCCCAGAATTTCTGATTTTTAGGTTTGCCATTGCCTGGGTTGAGTCATGGGAGCCCCACTTATACAGCTGCCCATAGAATTGATCAGTAAGTGCTCAAGTTCTGCATGAGCTGGGAATAAATTATTGTCTGAATGTAAAAGCATTTCTGGAAAGGGATTGAATTTCCTGTGGGTCTTGGGGAAGATTGCAGAGTGAGGGTCCAGTTAGCAACAGGATTTAATGTCACCCTGGCAATGAAATCAGTCATGTCTGGTGATGGAGTAGTTAGCCTTTTGATTTAAAGGAAGGGATGGGAGCAGAGGTGCCATGAGCAGAAATGTGTGAAGCCTCATTGCCTTTGATGGAGCCACGAGCACTTAAATCAGTTGAGCATTTTAGCTCCATAAAATACATTAAAACATACATGTAATATACATACAATGCAGCTGAAGCCAGGGACTAAAGGGGAGGAAAACTGCTCAATGGGACCAATCATGGCATCAAGAAATGCATCTTAAAGGCCAAGAGAGCATCAATGGCAATTTAAAGGCTGCCAGGATTGTATAAAAGGCCCTCACACAGATCAGATTTGGACCCAGCAGAACATGTCTGAGCTGAGGGTGTCTCCTCAGACCTTCCATTCTCTCAGCAGTGCCATGAGGAAGCTGTTTTACTTGACTTCTTAAGCAAAATACCTTCCTGCTGCAGCCAGGAGCTCTTTCTGGGCTCCTTTCGCTGCAGTACAAGTCAGGTCAAGAAGTTTGTTTGGTTTACTAAAAAAGATACTCTAGTTCAAACAAAACTTAATTCATTGAAGCTCCATGGCCTCTGTGAAACATGACCCCCTCTGGCCTCATGATTTATGAATACAAAGCCATGGGGAAGTCTTGGCAGAGGAAAACAAGCTGGATGACAGGTAAATAAAGGGCATTGAGGCAGGGAAAAGGGGAAAGGCACCCATAAATGTGGAACCACACAGCTGGGAAGTGGAATGAGCTGTCAAGGGCTCTGCTGGCCCAGAGGGACTTGGCTCCTGGTGAGGGGGAGTTGCTGAGGATATTCTGGAGTTTGTGCCCTTTAGCAGAAGGTTTGGGACAGGTTTGCTGTAGCCCTGGGCTTTTGATTTGTCTGCATGGATCTGGATAGACTTGAAAGGAGAATAAATCTATTGCAGCATTTTGGGGCTGCATTTTGTGGTGTTCAGAGGGGGAAGGGACTGAGCCAGGTGGGAAGCAGAAGGTCATTTCCTTTGCCTTTTAAAGATTTTGGGAGGAAACTTCCCATCAGGATGGGTCCAGGGGAAGAGGCAGGACCCAGCTGAGTTTCTCAGCTCTCCTGTAGGAGTTGCACTGCCAAATTCCTATTGCTGTGATCACCAGCAGCAAAAACCCACACATCTGGTCCTGATCAGGACCACAGGAATCCCTGTGCCAACTTGGGAATGATGCAGATATCCACTCCTTAATGTTCAGGAGCTGTCTGCAGGCATTAGATATCTGGGGGATTCTCTGTACACATCTGCAACCCCCCTAACAAGGCCACTGCTGCTTCCCAGGGCTAATTAACCCACAAGGAGTAATGAAGCTGTGGCTGTGATTGCACTGGGGCACTCAGTTTGGTGATGCAGCAAACCTTTAAAGATATACAGGGTGATTAGAAGTGATCCTGGAGATCTCCTCACCTTCTGGGGAGGGGGCTGCAGGTAAAAAGGAAAAGCAAACCCATGCTGTGTATATCTGTTCCCTCACAGGGACCTTCTAGTGCTTCAGGAAAGAACAATTAGTGCTGTTTTTTTACTGGATAAGACCCTCAGAGGGATGTGAAATGCTGGTGGATATTTTGCACTGCTGGTCTTGAAGGTATATTGTGTGGCCAAACCTCTTTGGACTTGTTAGAGGTCTCTGACAAATGTAAAAATAAATTTAAAAAAAAAAGTAAAAATGAGGCTTTAGAATGCTGATCTGGTCTGGAACTGAACTGGGAACAAAACTATTATTTAAAAAATAATTCAGCAAGAGGTGACCAACCAATCTGTGGTTTCAGAGCCTGGGAACAATCTCAGCAGACTGTAGATGCTACAGGGAGACACCAGCACTGGGGGTATCCAACAGTATCTGAGTGTTATAGAAATGTGGTGGATATGTGGGTGCTGCATCCTGGAATCCCAGCTGAAATAAGGGATGGATGGGTGCTGCATCCTGGAATCCCAGCTGAAATAAG
>JAWWEW010000038.1:3088157-3224684 GCA_035583185.1 Anabacerthia variegaticeps | reverse complement strand
TGGGTGCTGCATCCTGGAATCCCAGCTGAAATAAGGGATGGATGGGTGCTGCATCCTGGAATCCCAGCTGAAATAAGGGATGGATGGGTGCTGCATCCTGGAATCCCAGCTGAAATAAGGGATGGATGGGTGCTGCATCCTGGAATCCCAGCTGAAATAAGGGATGGATGGGTGCTGCATCCTGGAATCCCAGCTGAAATAAGAGGCTGAGGGCTGGAGCATGAGCCAGGGTTAGGAGCTGGGGGGGACCTGGGAGTATTTTGGTGCTGAATGTGGATGTGAATTGTGTCTCTAGGTACAGATGTTACCGAGCTAGTGCCTTGTTCTGGCCAAGGTCTGCACCTTCAGCCATGCATTTTAGTCTTCCTAGAGCTCCCTGAGCTGGAAAATTCATCTGTGTGGAGAGAAGGGAGTAAGTTACTGTGGGGAACTTGTGGAAAGGTGATGTGTTTGAAGGTGACTTACTGGAAAGACTGAACTGAGAAGTGAAAATAAGTCATCTTAGAGCCCACTCTGTAGCTGGATTGGATTCCTCGAGTGATTCATCCACAAAAATGACTGCTTTGCCTGACGTTTTATTTCCCCTGTCTATTTAGACAGTAGCTTAGACTCTGTAAGACTGTGTCCCGTTGTCTGGATTGCTTTTTGATAGCTGGGTGGTGCACACAGAATGCCTGCATTCTCATAATTTCTAAACCACTACTTCAACAAGGAGGGGAAAAGACAACAAAATGAAGGGGTTTGTCACTCCAGAAGCCCTGGGTGGAATGAACCTGTAATCTTGGGAAATCAAAGGGGAATCTACAGAATGTGCCTTTTTTTTGGTCTGGCTAATGTCACAAAATTAGAAATGGAAAGAGCTGCCTGGAAATTGTGTTACGTGGTTAATTGACTGAAATATTAGAGGAGGGAAAATGTGGATGAGAATTGTTTGGTAAAGTGAAATCTTTAGGATTTAAGTTGCTCTAATGCTCTTTTTGAGGAGGGCCTAGAGCATGAGAGGACCATGAGGTGATGCAACCAAAATGTACTGGGATGCTTTAATCAGTTACTAGACCTGAGCAGAATATCCATAAATGGTGCTAATTTGCGGTGTGCTTGGACATGAACATTTTCTATAGTTTTTATTTTGTTATTGATGTATTTAAGAAGCTGCTCTTGCTGTCTTAGACATCCTTGGCCAGATTTAAAACCAGATGGGCCTTGGCCTTCTTTGTCTCATTTGTACTTAGTCTGATAGCATCTCTTAGCAATGAAAATGATCCAGATGAAAACACTGATGAGGCACCCAAGCTGAACCCCTGGAACCAGATGCTGCTCCATGATCTGGGACCTGTACAAAGGTTTTGTGGCTTGGACTCACCTTTAATCTTCAGGCATGATTATGATGGACAAACTGGAGCTGGAAAATGAAGTCTGTGATACCCAGCAAAACCTTCCTTTGAGGTCAGGGAGAGTTTGGGAACTTCTTCATTTCTTGCCCCTTGTGAAGATCATAGGGTAAGTCACAGGTCCCTGTTACTGAGCAGCCTCTTGGTTTAACATAACGCTTTCTGCAGCCCCAGGGATTATCTCCTGAAGTCTAGACAGGTTAAATAGGCTTTAGCCTGAGCCATTGACTGCAGATCCTAGGGCCTAGGGGAAATAAAACACAGGGATGTGAAGGGGGGATGGCAGCTCCTGCCAGTCCTCCAGCCTGGCAATGGGCATGGAGAGCAATGGGATGAAAGGGGAAAAAGGTCAACTGAGTTCACCCTTCTCAGTAGGCACCACGGAGCAATTTATGCCTCTGCATTTAATAGAAGGGGATGGTTCAAACACATACAAGGCTTGGACTCATTAACATGAAACTGAAGAGAAGGCAACAACACTGGAAAAAGAGGAGGAGTGGAAAGTCTGTTTTCTTTATAATGCTATTTCCTCTATTAAACAGACTTCTCTGACTATGAAACATTTAAACATACGAAAAAACAAGCCCCACCTTGTGTTGGCTGCTCTTTCCACTGATGGGGCTTGTCCTGGTGCCACCTCATGGCAAAAATCAGATTTGAATTTCCACTGGGATCTGGGAGAATTGGCTATCCAGCTCCCAGCACTGTGGCTGTTTTGTAAAGCATCTGGCCTACAAAGCCAAAATAGGTGAGATTTTTATTTGTGTTTTGTGCTTTGGCTTTCTGGAAGAAAAAAAATATTAACCCTAGAAAGAGTTCTATGTTTTTTTTTCTATTTGGGAGGTACCTCTCGAATCTATTAATCACATCAGCCAGCCTGGATTCTAATTAGAGCATCAGTTACCTGTTCTTCGTGGTATCACCTGACAGCTTGCACTATCAGTGTTGATGTGTCACCCATCCTGTTCTATAAATGCAGATTTGCGATGCCCTTTGTTCAAAACAGTGTTTTCAGGAAGGTTTTGGGCCACTGGGGAAGCTGCTGCCACTCTGCAGCTCTTCCCAGGGTGGGAATGGATATGAGCAGTCCTGGACAGTTCAGCAAACACTTTGCTCAAATTAAAGACCACACAGAGCACTGAGTTTGGGACAGTGTTCAGCTCTGGGATACCAGATGTGAAACTTCCTCTGTGGATAAATGAATAGCTTTATTTTTCAAGCCTCTCAATCCAAGATGTCTCAGTAGCATTAAATTCTCAATTTTTTTTCAAGCTGGGTTTGGGGAACAATCATTTCCAAGACAGCAGGTGTGAGACCCTAAGTCAGGATTGTGACTTTGGATCTCACTTCAACAAGGGACAATTGATAAAAACTGAATTAAGGGTAGGGATGCAACTGTGTTTATATATTGGCAAAGAGTAAAGGCAAGCACTAAGATTGTGGAGGAAAACTGTCTGTTTTTCATGTGTGCTCTTCATAAATAGTATTTGAAATCCTTCCTGAGAGCAGTTGCTTGTCTTAGTTATTTATACAACAGCTCAGGTAACTCTCATATCTCACTTTCAGTGTGTTCCCATCAGCTGGCCATGGGGTGTAACTGGTTATCAATAACACTGAGGGCCATTCTGATCCTCCCAATACTTTCAAACTACAGAACAATGGCCTTTTGGGGTTTTTGACTGAATGTTAGTGATGATTTCATAGAATATAAATTATTTTTTTTAAAAATGTATCTATATTTCTTATGCTTTTTTTTGAAAGCTCTCAAATGTCCTCCATCCTATAAACAACTGCCAGCTGTGCTCAGGATGCATTTAGCCATGAAAATACTTCTATAAACTGCTGTTCCTTAAAGATGTTTGGCCACCTGCCACAGTGTGTTCCTTGCCTGGTCAGATGTTACCCCGAGTGGTGCTGGAGGGATCTGGAGTTGGTGTCAATCTCCTTGGAGCCCCCAGCACCAGATGATCTGGCCCACTCCAGCCCAGAGGTTGGCTCTTCAACTTGGCATGTGGCTGCTGGAATTTTCCAGTTTGCCATTACAAGCTTATTTCTTTATTTCTCTGTTGTTGTTGAGGAGGGGCAAACAGGTCTGTGCAAGCTTTGAAATCACCTGGAAGGAAACTGGGAACTCAGTGCTCAGCAAAAGCTCCCCTGGGCCAGGTTCTCAGTTGGTTGAGTTGCTTTGCATCTGATGTGGGTCCAGGTTTGGGTAGTCTGGCTTGATTCTGGAGTAGGGAGCCCTTGGAAAATGGGTGGTGTGTGAGTGTGCTGCTCTGAGCTGCTGTTATTTCCTTGTCTGCAGTGGTTTGGTGCTTCAGGTATCCCCCTCTCTGTGGCTGTTCCACTTCCTATAGCTGTGTGCCTCTGGAAGGGCAGGGAATGCCAACACCTGGGTTAGTGTTCAGGGGTTAGTGGGATTTTCACTTGCTGCTGGAGAAGGCAAAATGGGGTCTTGTTCTATTTGTATGGTCAGAAGTGCCAGTCTGGGCTGAGCACCCCCAGGATCATTTGGGTACCTTTGTGTTCCCCACCTCTGGCAGTGCCTCTCAAGGACATACAGAGAAATACTGTGGATCAAGTGATTCCTTTGGTATCATAGTGAGGAGGGATTAGAGGGAATCAGAAAATCATAGAACGATTTAGGTGGGAAGGAACCTTAATGATCACCTAGTTCTGATCTTTCTGCTGTGGGCAGGGACAAGGGGAGGGTATTTGCAACCCACAGGGTCTGATGGTGCTTTTAGGTGTCCTGATTCCATGTCAATATGCCTGGGATACTTCATGGTCTGTACATGGAAGGGAGAGAGAGGGAGAGAGCTGTGGAGTAGCTTGTCTGCTCCACACCAGAGGCAGCTGGGAGCCTGTGGGGAGGACCAGCTGGGAGGAGAGGGATGTTTTAAAGCAGGAGGGAGGAGCAGTGGTGGTGGACGTTGTCACTGCTGGGTGCACCCAGTGGGTGCTCAGCAGAGGTGCTTGCAGGGCTGCACAGGTGTGGGACTGGGAGAGTTTGCCTCAGGCTCCTCCTGGATATGGAGCACCAGGTAATTTGTCTCACCAGCCTCCAGTCATCTGGTTACTCCTGAAAGGCAAGACGTGGAAGGGGTTTTCATGTGAGAGGTTTGCCCACTGGCACGGTACCCAGGCTACACGTGGCTGCAGCCAGCACATGCTGTGTTCCTCCTCCCAGCTCCCAACTCGGGGCTTGCAGCCAATCTGCCTTTCACCTCTGCCCGGTGAAAGGCTCTTTCAGCAGAGAATCTCTTCCTCTGTGTGGCTCATGCTCCAGCCTTTCCAGTTTCACAGGGAGGCTGGTAGGAGGGGGCAGGTATCTCAACAGGTTCAGAGGTGAAGGGAGGGATTTCCTGCAGCTCTTTCCCCCGGACCATTAGGAAACTCCTCTACCAGGCTACAAGCTGAGTGGGCTGGGAGCAATCCCTTTCCCTTGCCTTGATTTGGGGGATTTGGCCTCCTGTGCTTTAATGTGTTTGATATTAATTATCCATCCAAGTAACTCTCATCCCATCAGGTCAAAGATTTATGCTGAGTGAATGTCTGAAGTTCAACACAAACCCCTGTGGTGCTGAGTTCTTCCACCAGACAGCCCAAATCAGGGACAGGATGGGTGATCCCTAACTCCTTATTGCCCTCAGAGAATGCCTGGTGGCTGCTCAGGTTCTTGTTGTGCTGAGTGACCAAACCATAGACAAGGAAATTGGAGTTCAAGGGAGGCAGAGTTTGGGAATTCAAGTTGTGACAGGACTTTTTCCTCTGTGGATGATAAAGGCCTTGAGGATGATGCTGTGCAAGGAGTGGGGAGGGCTGGGATGGTTTGGTGAGGCTCAGGGTGTGAATCTGTAGGTGAAATCACTGCTCCATGAAAGGTCAATACAACTCCAGGGGCTGGGACTGTCACCTGGGGGTGTGCCCAGCAATGATGTTCAGGTGTTTTTTGGCACTGACAAAGCAAGTTTTGATACCAGCAAAGTGTCTTTGAAGCATTTTAGTTAAGGGAGGGCTCTGGATTTTGGTTTTTGTTCTTCTCTGGTCTCCAGATGACCTGATTTTGGTTTTGAGGGTTCCACCACTGTGATATCCATCCTCTTCTCCTGGGACCTGAGGGAAGGGACTGGTGGAGGGGAGTCACATCAGCTTTTTTCTACAGAATCATAGGAAGGCTTGGGTTGGAAGAGACCTTAAAGATCATCCAGTTCCAACCATCAGTCCTGTTCTAGTATTGCTGCCACACAATGCCAGAACAAGTGCAACCTTTCCAAGCTGGTGTTTACCAGTGTGATGCACCAGTTGTCACTGGTGTGTGAAGGGGGTGGGTGCTGAGTGACACACAGAGGAGCAGAGCAGTGCAGATCTCCAGGAGCCCAGCTCTCCATTCCTTCCCAGCCCCCTTTCTTGCCTGCCAGAGCTGGGGTTTGCCACCCCAGCACCCAAGGGATGCACTTTTCCTTTCCACTCCTTCTTGCTTGCACTTTTTGCACACACTTTTTTGCCGAATCCTTGATTTTTCCATGCTTCCACGAGGCTTTAGGCCTCATCTCATAAACCTGCAGAACGTCCTGAGTTGGAAGAGACCCACAAAGATCATCAAATCCAAACCCTGGACACTCCAACAATCCCACCCTGTCCCTGAGAGCATTGTCCAAAGGCTCCTTGAGGAGGGGATCTGGGGCAGTGACCACCCTTTTTAGTGCCCAGCCACCCTCTGGGGGGAAGTAATTTCTCCTGATAACCAACCTAAACCTCCCCTGACACAACTTCAGGTCATTCCCTCGGCTCTTATCGCTGGTCCCAGGCAAGACATCACTGCTACCCCTCCGCTTCCCCTCGGGGTCGGGAAGAGCTGGGAGAGAGGGAAGAGAAGGAAAACTGCCTGATGCTATTCCAGACGGGGGGAAAGGAGGGGAAAACGCTTTTTGGGGGTCCGGGACATCCCGTCCCGGGCGCGTTCGAAGATGCCGCGGGGCCGGGGCGGGCGGGGGGCGGTCGGGGGGGGACCGGGCCGGCCCTTTTTGGGGAAGGGGGGGCTGCTCCTCCCGGCCCTGATTTGCTGCGCTGCTCCGAGATTGACAATTGGGTTTTAAAAGAAGGGAAGGGAGGAAAAAAAAAAAAACACCCAACAGAGAGAGAGAGAGGGGTGGGGGGAAGAGAAGGAAAAGTTTTTCCGCTGCAGGAGCAGGCAGGGCCGGAGCGAGCGCGGCGGAGCCCCCGCAGCCCTCCGCCCGCCCCATGGCTTTATAAAGCGGCTGCTCCCCGGGGGGGGCTGGCGGGGGGGTCTGAGCGCCTCTTCTTCGCTTCTCTGTGTGTGTATATATAGATATTATATTTTTTTTTTCTCCTCCCCCCCGCCACGAGTTGTCCCGAGCCGGTGCCCCGTTTTTTGTGGACCATGGATACGCACACGCGGTGGAAAAGGCGCAGTTGGATACGGAGCTGGTCGGTGCCCGCTGCCCTGGTGCTGCTGGGTGCCCTGTCCCTCGGCCGGGCAGGTAAGGGGGGTCCCCGAGCCCCCCAACTCCGGGAGGAGGGTTCTGTGGGGATCGGGGTTGTGGGGGGGATCCTGCGGGGTCGGGGAGTGGGCTTCGGGGGACTTTTGTGCCTTGTCTTCCCTTGCTCAATGCATTCCGGCCAAAAAAAAAGACAGAAGGGGGGAAAAAAACCTCAACAAAACCCACCCAACCTCCTTTAGCTGCCCGAGTCTCTCTGAATGCCATTTGTCAAGGGGCCCGTAAAAGGGGAAAAACTTTAAAACAATACTTTATTCGCCTTTCTTGGAGCAGAGCAGCCTGTTGCCGGGCTGCTTTTTTCTGGAGGAAAAGTCAGGATGAGTTTCAGGAGGCTCTGGTTCTTTATATATCTACTTGGATATATATGTGAATGTATATTTAGTCAACTGGAAAGCTCTGGGCTTGCGTAGTTCCTCCTCCTTGAGGAGCAGAAAGTTTTTGTCCCGCAGGAATCTGCTCTCCCTCCGCACATCAAAGCGCCGGAGCTCGGGACACAAAAGCTTTGGAGCCGCTCGGCACCCCAAAACTCGTTGCCCCCTCACCAGCCCCAATCCATAGAGCTTTTCCCTAAAATCGGGGCCGTTGTGTGTGGCGGGAGGGAAGCTCTGAGGTTCCAGATGTGTAACAGCACAGAAAACCCCCTGGAATGTCATTTCTTTTCATAATCGTGCAGAAGAGGGACTGAACACTCGTATTTCCCTTTGGGGTTGTGGAGCGTGTTTCCAGAGCTCTGCTTCCCAAATGTCTGCCTTCCCCGGCTGGGCTGGGAAGTGCCAGGGGAGATGGAGACTTGTGGGGCTGCTGGAAAAGTTTTGCTGTGTGTTTGCAGAGCGTTCTCTGAGTTTGTAGTGGACACTTGGAGGCATCGGCGCTCTGAGGTCTGTTTATATTGGATTTCAAGGGAACGACTGCGGGGCGGTTTGTTGGCAAAGTTGATTTTTTTTGAAATCTGAAAAGTTAAATTTGAGAAACTGAGAAGTGCCCCGAAGAGCTGAGCTGTCTGGGATTCAGCTTTCCTGCCTCATTTCTGTGTGCTCTGAGTATTTTTCCTGGGAAGCCCTGGCAGAGGTGCTTGCAGGGTTGTTTGAGTGTTACCAGGACGAATGTCTGTGGGATTCTGTGTGGAAAGTAGCGGGATCGCGAATTACTGTCACTTCTGGGTTCTTAAAATGACATTGAGGGAAAAGTTGGGCGTAGGAGGAATGCTTTTATTAATGGTTTGCTTGAGAAGGCTGAGCAAGATGGAAAAGCAGTTGCTGGTCAATGAATAAAGTCTAGAATGTCCCTGCAGGGAAAGTTACGGGCAGTGGGAGCTGCCACAGTTGGTACTGCAGAAGATTTGGGCTTTTAGAGCATTTTTTGGACCAGCGGCAGAGCAGTGCAGTGACACCAGCTCCTCTGGAGCTCCCTGGTGTCCGGCCAGCTGCTCGGGCCCCTCGGTTATTTTGTATCAGTTGAAAATTGAGTTATTTACAGTTCTGTCCATTTCAAAGAGAAAAAAGAACAACAAACGTTTCCTTTCACTGTTGTCTGTGCTGATGCTGTAACTGTTTCAGAGCGTCTTGAAGTGTTTCCCCGTCCCGGTATATCCCCCAGTCAGTTCCAACATAAACCTTAATATATATCTTTAAAGTTACCTGGTAATTTTCTAAACTTCTGGGTGCAGCTGCCGGGGCAGGGGAATGGCTGGAAGCTTTTGTGGGGCCACTGTGCAGAGTAATGACTCTTGTGGTGAAAGGCTTTGAGTTTTCCTAATGAGCCGCCTAATAGGACATCAAATAATTTGGGTGAGGGAGGAGTCAGACTGGGACTGCTGATGGCATTGACTAATGCTCCTTATGGCTTTTTTTGAAGTTTTTTTTTCAAGTTCTCTTTGCTTGAGTTTGGCTCAGTTTGTTTCCCTTTCATTATAGCTGGTTTCTCAGTGTGGAGGGTGAATCTTCTCTGCCATCTTCAGGAGCACATCCATTGGTGTGGTCCCAAAGCAAAGGGGGAAGACACCTTGCAGAGAGGATTTCCAGAAAAATAGAGAAATAGCAATGTCAAAGGCAATGTGATCTGAACTGCCTCCAAACACAGCCCTTCCAGCTCAGATTTTCCCATATTTTAACAGATGATGTCACACAAAAATCTAACCCACAGACAAAGTTGGAATCTGTCTCTGCTTTTACAAATCCCTATAAAATCGAATCAGGTTTCTGGGTGAAAATTTTTGGATGCAGCAATTTCCTTTAGTGGCAAAGTGTAATAAGACTACATGGTGTGCCCTTAAAAATAAAAATGCTGGAAATTCTGAAGTATTCTGTTACAATCTGTTGCTTCTCCTCTTGGCTCTTCCCCAGTCACCTAAATGAGCTAAAAAATAATCTTTATCCAGCCAGTTAAAAGGGTGTTTTTTTAATACTTTGCCAATCCAAAGTGTTGATATTGTTTTACAAGAAGAAATATGACTTTATAAGTCTGGAATTGATGGCAGATCTGATTTCCACTGTAAAACCTGGATTATGCTGTCAATGTATTGCCAGATTGGAATGAGAATTTGTAACTTAAAAGCACCCAGCTGTGGGACATGCCCTGGCCAGGGGCTGCAGCAGAGGCATTTGGCTGAGGTAATGTGTTATTCTTCCAAGGGAGCTGGGTCAGGAGGAAGACCCTTTGCTGACCATTCCCTTCGAGCTGGTGTTTAAAGGCTGCTCCAGGACTCTCCTCCTGCAGGGCTGAGCTTGCTGGATGTGGGAGCTCACTTAGCACATGTTGTGGAGCTCCCTCCAATAATTTGGGGATTTGAGGAATCCCATTTCATCTCTTGTCTTCAGGGGTAGCTCTAAGGCAAAACCTGCTGAGGACTTACTGATTTTTTTGGTGTGCAAAGAGGGGCAGCAGTGAGGACTCACCTGCTGGCATTGCTGGCTCTGACCTCTCATGTGGGACCTCAAATATAAAACCTCTTTTTAATGGCAAGTTAATTAGACAAAGCTGTCTTGGTGTTAAACCTACTCCTGACTAAACAGGAGGGCCTGGAAAGGGGATGCTCATCCTTATTTCAAAAGGGTGCTGTGTCTGCCCTTTAATGATGTGGAATTGGAAATGGGCTTTTCAGGTTCATTCCTTTCTGCAATAGAGAGCAAATCTAACCAGCAGGTTTCTGTCTCCTGGTGACCTGCAGTCAGACTGTAGCACTGCAGGGGTTGTGCTGATATCAGAATTCCTATCAGAACTGAGGGGGTGACTCAGTTCTGGGTCTCCTGCTCTCATCTCCCACCTCTGGGTGATGCAGCTGTGGAGGTGGGAGCCTGTTTTACCTGGGCATACCCTCGTGGGTGTGCCCAGGAAGTTAATTTGGGTTCCTTTTCTCTGTGTTTGGCTGCAGCAGCTGCACTGGCTGGGCTGTTGAGCACAGAATCATTAAAGCTAGAAAAGACCTCCAAGATCAAGTTCAACCTTTGACCAAACACCGTGTTCTCACCTAAACCAGAGCAGATCACAGCTTTAATTCTGGAGTAGCTTTTCTTTTTTTGTTTTTTTGGCCCAGAGGCCCAGACCCTGAGTCACATATAGATGTCCCCACTGCCCTTGGCAATGTGTGCCTGGTTGCTTTTCTCCTACCACTGAAGATGTGCTCTGGTCCTGGTGCTGTCTGTCCATCTGAGCCAACATTCCCCTGCCTGTCCTGCAGCCTGGCTCCAGGGTTGGAGTCTGTGTTCTCCCACCTGCTTTGAGTTACAGATAGAATCTTTCAGATGAGACAAAGCGTGGCAGCAGATGCTGAGCAGCAGAAGGCACTGCTGTGGAATATGCCACTAATGCAGAGGCATCAGTGGGAAGTGCCATTTATAGATGTGTTTTAAGTAATCTGAGTTTTGTCTGTGCTGCAGAAATAAATCTGTGGGAGTGCTCTCGAGGAAATTTCACTCTGTGAGTGTTTTTTACTGTAGAGGTAAAGCAAATTTGCCATTAATTCTTTCAACACTTTTATGTCCTGATTCTCTGACCTGCCCTTTCTGCTCTCCCTCTCGATCTGGATGCTGAGGATGCCCTTCCCAAAGTGGTGGTGGATGGGTGCCAATCACTGTGTAAACACGGAAGTGTGCACTGGGGAAAACTGCAGGGAGCAACAAGCTGTGAATGCTTTTGCTGGAGCAGGTTGAGGATCAGGGTCTTTCTGGCCCAGCAAACCTACAGGGGTGGGGGATGAAGAAAGGAGGGACAGGGCAGGAGGAGCCAGGGGGGATAGTGATGCATTAACAAAAGGGCTCAGTAAGGTATAAATGTGGGGATTTCCTGTTTTACTAGTTGCTTGTGTGGTTGCCTGTGGATATGTCTGGGAATGGTGGGACCTGGGAAGTGTGGGGAGCTGAGACCCCTGAGGTGTTGGATGGCAGCAAGTGCTGCAGGTGCAGAGATGGGTGTGGGACCCTCTGCAAACAAACAGAATCACAGAATGGTTTGGGTTGGAAGGGACCTTAAAAATCATCCTATTCCAACCCCCTACCATGAGTAGGGACACCTTCCACCAGCCCAGCCTGCTCCAAGCTCTGTCCAACCTGGCCTTGGACACTTCCAGGGACGGGGCAGCCACAACTTCTCTGGGCAAGCTGTGCCAAGGTCTCACCACCCTCCCAGGGAAGACTTTCTTCCCAATATTCAATCTAAACCTACTCTCTTTTAATCTGAAGACATCGCCCCTTTTTTCAAGTCCCTCACCAGTTTTCCTGTAGCCCTTTCAGATACCAGCAGGGGCTCCAAGTCCTTCCCAGACAATTTGGGAAGAGCCATTCCATTTGGAGCTCATGCTCTGATGTCGTGTGAGTTGACTTGGAAGTGCAGCAGCCCCAGGAGAGGGGAAATCCCTGCTGTGTAACAAGTATAGATTTGGCTCTTCATCACCTATGTACACACTCACCCACAGATCTTCTTTCCTGATTCCTTTAGCAGGAGCTTTATCCTCAGGATGCAGCTTTTGTTCCATAAAATGGATTATTTTACAGAGCAAGGTTTTAAATGTTATTTGGGTTCTGTTGAAAACATGGTGATAACCTTGTAATACCTAGAGTTTGGTAGATGGGAAGTGCTGTTTAAAATGAGAGAAGAGTTGTCTGGGAAATAAAACCAGGAATGAACCACAAAACACACCTCAAAACACTCCCTCCTTCTCCACATGGAGGAAGAATTCTTCCACTCTCTTCTGTGCTTTTACCCAGTGGAGACTTCTGCTCATCATGTATTTAGGAAAGCCCTGACTCTGCTGTGGGTCTCTGATATTGCTACAGTTAAGGATATTTTGGGAATGTTGAGGCCTCAAACAGTCATCTGCTGGAATTGGGTCAAATTTATGATGTGCATAAATTCATCCTGCAGAAAAGTGTCAGTCAGGAGCACACATGAGCTGCTGGAGCTCAGTGTGATCATCCCCACTGCCCTCCCTGCACTGTCTGGGCAGGTCCTTAGCTTTTGGCTGCATTTTAGTGTGGACTCTGACCTCCTGTCTTGGATTTATGGCAAGTCTCTTTGATAGAAGCAGGAGCACCTGGGACTGGCATCATGTGGGAGATGCTGTCCCCACAAAGGGGGTTCCCCCTTGGTTCCCCCTTGGATCAGCTGGGGAGCCCCGAGAGAGGGCTGATGCAATCAGAGGCATCTCCTGTGCTTCCTTCCAAGCTCTGCTTCTGATGAGGTTTGGAGGCTCCTCCATGCTTTTTGTTTTTCCAGATCAGGACTGCTCAGTGCCATTTTTAGCTCTTGTTATTTTTATTTGGGTTTCTCTCTGCCCCCTTTGGAGTGCAGCTCTTGTACAGAGATGTCAGGAATAGCAGTCAAAGGTGTTGGTGGGTTTTTATTCCCTGCTGGAGCATGGTGGTGTTCTGGGGAGGTTTTAAGTGGTTTTCTGGAAGGAAAACCCTTCCAGGAGGTCACTGTCTTATTCTTTCTGGAGTGGGCAGAGCCTCCCATCTCAGGAGCCAGTTTGGTTGCTGGAGTTTGGCTGTCCCAGTTTGAGCATCACCAGAGCCCAGTGGAGTCCTGAGTTTGAAGCTTTGTGGTTTGGCTGTGGGTGCAAATATTTGACCAAGGCAGCAAAATTCAATTTTCAGACCCTTAATATATTTTTTCTGCATCCTTGTGTTGCCTTTACCTACTTATACCTTCAGCTGCTCTTTTTCCAGGCAGTGCATTCCCTCTCCTTTGCCCTCCTGGCTTGCCTGGGAGAAGTTCCTGCAACTGTCTTCAATTCCAGCCTGGCCTTGCTCTCTATATTTTACTCTTCCTACCTAGACCAGAGCTGATGTGATAGGTACTGAATTTGCAAGCTGAAAGTATTCCTTAAAAAAATATAAAAAACCTTTGTGTGAAACAAAGAAAAAGCCCATACGGGAAGAATGAGCAAAACCAGGAAAAAAAAAAGGTTGAGACATGAAAGAATGGAAACATTTTGTTGAAATCTAATGTTATATGGAAAAAACTTTGGTTGGCAATGTGGTATAATTAACCACTGGGTTACTGTTGGCAAGTTTCAAGGCTCTTGACATGCAGCCTAGCACTGAAGGAATCATCCAAATGATGTCGTGGTTTCTCTGTGGACGTGTCTGGAAAATCTGTAGAAGTAAAATAAATAAATGAAGGAGCTACACAAAAGGCATTTCGGAGCTTGGTTGCTCCAAGTCTGGGCTTTCTCTCTCCAGAAGCCAAGAGGGTTCTCAGCATCATCTGGAAGCTTTCACAATGAGATGTCACTTTTTTAAAGTAGGAAAATGGTATTAATGTATTTATAATGGAGTTTTTCTTGAAGTTGGTGTAATAAGCCTGAGAGGAGAAGGACTGGGGGCTGAAGGAGTGGAACAAGCTACAGCAGTGCTCGTTTCTAAGCTCTGCTGTGGATTTGCTCCCATCCCTCAGGCAAATCCCTGTATTCCCCATGCCCTGGGGCCTGATCGTGTCTCCCTGTGTGGAACCTGACACTGAAGTGCTGCTTCAACACAATTTTCCTGCTGGAATACCAACAAGACAGATGTTTTGAAGCACTGGAGTGTTTTAAGAGTCCCTTTCCATGGCTGAGCCTCAGGTTATGTCAGTGCCTGTGGCCTTTCTACTTGAAAAATGCTTTTCCTCCCTGGGATGGGGTTTCCCTGTCGAGCATCCCCAGTGCTTCACACTGCAAATCCAGAGGGTTATTTGGATTTTGTCTGTAAATTTGGGCAGATTTCTTGCAGATTATATCCTGTGGTACAAGACCACCAAGGTGTCATATTGACTACTCTCAGAACCCTTTGAAGAATTAGATCTATAGAAGAAATGGGGAGTAGAGGATTTCTTGGGCAGCCACACACTTCGGTTTACTGGGGATAAAACCCTTTGGATGCAAATGGAATTGGAGTTTGGGATGCTAAGCCCGTGCTGTGGGCAGGAGCAGGAGGCCAGATAAGCTGCTGTCACCTGCTCTGGGGTGGTGACATTCAGCTGTTTTGCTGATGGGAGAAGGTAATTCCAGGATGTTTTGCTGAGGGCTCTGCCATGGGCTGAGTAAATTCATCCCTCTGGGTTAGGCTGCATTTCTTAGCAAGTCTCCCATGCCTGATGGTCCAGCCCTGCTGCTCTGGGTCACTGGGAGAAGGTTTGAAGGCCAGCCCTTAGTTCTGCTGTGCTCAGGGACAGCTTTCCACTGTCTCTGGATGTCACCCAAAGGAGTAAGACACCCTGTTTTCCTCATGAGGAATGTGGTGCATGTTTGGGGGCTCTCTAGTTCTCTTTTAGCTTGATGAAGGTCTGAATTATCCTAAATTCAGTTAAATCTCACTGTTAGCTTGGGATGACCCCATGTGCCAGCCCTGCCTGGGTCAAACTGTGCATCTGATTCTTTGAATGAATAAAGTGATAAGTATTTTCCTGTCCCAGCTTTTAATCAAACTGCTTGGAGCCCTTTGCTTCCCTTGCCTTTCTGCACTCCACTGCTCTAACTTAGAGGAGTTTGCAGCTCTGAGGGAAGGGGTGAATGGGGGAAGCTCCCAGGAAGAGCAGAGGTCACTAAGGGGTCTGCTGGAGGGGGGACTGTCAGGTTTAGTGACCAGATTTAGTGTTTCATTTGCATGTCAGCTGGAGCTTCTATTTTTGAGTAAGGATATACAGGAAGGAGCTGAGCTTGTGTCTTACACAGCCTCGCTGGCCTCTCCTCCTCTGCTTTTCCTCCCTCCACCCCCTTTTTTGTTTCCAAGACAATACTTAAGTAAGAATTCACTGCGGCTGAATTCCTGGAGATGACACTGCCAGTTTCCCAGGATCTCTTGTACTCCTGCAGCGTTTTACACAGCGATTTTTTGGTGTGTCTCATTCCTTCAAATATGAATTAAGTTTGTGTGTGGGTTTTTTTTTGTATTCATCTTAGATGTGCTGGAATGAGATACCTACTCTGTGTGTGCTCTTGTCTGCTGCAGGGTAGAGATTTGGTCCGAGGGCTGCAGTTCACCAGTTGAATAATGAGTGCATTGTTTGTATGCCCTTATTTCCAGCTTGCACCATTAAAAGTGAATAGAAAGGTCAAGGAGATGAGTCACTGTGAATACAAGTGTCATTCTGCTCAGGAGAAATGGAAAAAAAGAGCTTCCAAGCGAGGTGTTTCAGCTGGTGCCAAACTGTTCTGTTTCACTGGACTTTCAGGGAGTTACAAGAGGAAATCTCAGCTCAGATCTGCTGGAATGTTCAAGCACCTAAAAACCAGCAAGAGGCTGGGGCTGGGCATTGGTAGTTGTAGCTGCAGGGTTCTCTGCTTGGAAAATCAGGGTGATGCTCTGGAAGCCTTGGGCTCCTTGCTGCTGTTTGGGAAACCAAACAGCTGGAGTGTGTAGGGTTGGTAGCTCTTGTTCTCAGCTTCATTATGTACCCAGTGGTACCCAGAAGAAAAATCTTCCTCCAAATCCACGTGGAGACTCCTCATACTGAGCCAGAGCACCTTCCTCCAACACTTAGAGCAAGGGTTAGTAATGGGTGAAGGTGCTGTATTGAAGAGGGGCAAGGGCATAGAGACAGGACAAGGAGGGGAATGACTTCAGACTGCCAGAGGGCAGGGTTAAATTGGATATTAGGAAGAGATTCTTCCCTGTGAGGGTGGGCAGGCCCTGGCACAGCTTGCCCAGAGAAGCTGTGGCTGCCCCATCCCTGGAAGTGTCCAAGGACAGGTTGGACTGGACTTGGAGCAACCTAGGACAGTGGAAGGTGTCCCTACCCATGGCAGGGGATGGCGCTACCTGGTCTGTAATGTCCTTTCCAACTCAAACCGTTTTGTGATTCTCTTGAAATTCTGGTGAGAAAATTGGGTGCACCTTGAGGGATGGGTGTCAGCAGGGTCCCACCCTGTCCCTGCACCATCCCAGGGGAAGGAGCAGGGTGGTGACATCCATGGCCCTGCAGGGCACCTGGAGGTAAGCCTGGGCCCGTCCCCTGCCCTGGCTCTAGTAAATGCCCATTTGTAAATTAAGCTTTTTTAATTTCCTGCCCAAAAGCTTGATTCAACAAGCCCCAGGCAGCTGGTTAACCACGCTGGAAATAGAAATAGAAACGTGGCTCGTGGGCTGCACGTGTGGAAGGGGGTGGTGAGCTGTGGGTGGGGTGTGTGCCAAGTGGGTGGGATGGGATGGGGACCTGGCCAGAGCTTTTGCCTTTAATTGACAGTGTAATTTCAGTAAAACAGCAGCGCTGGGTGGAACACAGAAGCCAGTTCAGGAGTTGTTAATGGGTTTTTAATGGGGTGGAGTCTCTTTAAGTCTTGGGCTCCTCTACCTGTGGGTTTCCTTTTCCACATGGCTCAGACACCCTCCCCTGGGCTAATCAAACACCCTTATCTGGCCTTAGAGCTTTGGCTAATTGCTTTTCACCGTTCTGGAAGGGAAACAGCCACAGTGCATTTGAGATCAAGGTGTGCTGTGACAGACACCCCTGCACATTGTCCAGTACTGCTCTGGTATTTTGGCAGAATTTGAGTCCTGAGAGAAAGCACACAGGAATATTTAAATTCTTGATGGCTAGCCACTGGATTTTTCTGTTCTGAAGTCACTCTTCTGGTGTAATATAGACATTCCTCTGAAAAATAGCTGCAGTTTTAGAATCTTGATTTATCCTGCATCAAAATACACCTTCGGTAGAAAACTAAGCCAACTATTTCACTTGCCCACCTAATCCAAGATCTTTTCCATAAACAATTTGGAAATGAATTTGCCAGTACAGCTTTGATCCAAGGTGGCCAAAAACTCAACACGAGTTCCAGCTGATATCAAATGACCGGGAGCTGGGACTCGCTGGCTGGTGATGCAATAGAACCACGGAAGGGTTTGGGTTGGAAAGGACCTTGCAGTGTGATAGTTGTGTGATGCTGACGGGGCTGCAGCGAGGCAGGGACTGATGGCTCACAGCTCCTGTGCCTGGTTGAGGGGTGTTTAGTCCCTGGGGTGGTATTTCATGAAGTTCAATGTCCCTGCAGATGGATGGGGTGGGGGGTGGGTGTTTTTGGCTGCTGACAGGCAGTGTGGGACCAGCAGAGCCGCTCTGCCTTGCTGGTGTGTGACTCCATGGGACAGCAGCCTCCCTGGAAGGTTTTCCCTGGAAAATATGAGGCTGCCCATGCCCTGAGGGACATCATCTGCTCCCTGACCGTGGGGCTGCTCAGCGTCTCCCCTTGGAAAGCTGTCGATTCCTTGAAGGAGATAAGGTCTGTTCGCCTGGAGCCCTGGGCTGCCAATGCCTGTCCTGCTGTTGTTTTTCTCCAGCCTGCTGGGTTTCCTGCTCCGTGTTCCAGGCAGGGCAGATCCCTGAGAATCCCCTCGTGTCTGCGATCCAAAGACGTGAGGATGGGAGGAGGAAGGTCCTTTCATCCCGACCGCTGCCTTTGGCACTCGCCGGTTGCTTCGTATCGGAAAACTGCTCGGAATGTTCTCTCGCAAGGGGTTCGTGGGGATCGGGAGAGGCACATTATCACGTCCTGTGCACTTCGGGAGAAAGTCCCTTCCTCTGCCTCTCTGAAATGTTTAAATTAAAACAATCTGTCTTTCTGCAACTCTTGGATGCTTTCCCTGCTGACCTCAGGAGCTGCGATGGGAGGAGGAGCGAACAGACCCGAACTGGCTCCGGCTTTTTTTATTTTTTGTTCAAACTTCAGTCTTGATTCCCTGCAGGATGCAAAGCAGAAAAAAACAATAAGGGCCATATCTGCTCTGGAAACATCAATTTTCCCAGTGCTCTGTAATTAAGGAGCTATATCAGGAAGCAGTGGAGCCTTTCTGCACTGGAGGTTCTTGGCAGCTGCCAGAGCCTGCACTGAGGGTTAAGTCCTCTGCTGTGTCTCACCATCCCTTTCTTTCCAACCACAGCCATTCCCACAGCAGGGTCTGCCTGTGAGATGCTCCCAGTGAGCAGAGAAAAGTGCTGGGTTGGATCAGGCCCTTACCCCTAAAATAGGGAGGCAAAGCTGAGACCCTTTGGAGCTGTGCCCAAGGATGCTGGATGTGGCTCTTTGTCCATTGGTCCCTGTGCTGGGGATTCTTCTGCCCCGTGGGGTTGAGTTTGATGATCCTTAAGGTCTTTTCCAACCTTAATAATGCTATGATTCTGTGCAAGTCATCCCTGTGCCTGGGCCAGGGTTTTTGGTCCGACCCTTCCACGCTTTACAGTGTTTGCTCTTGGCCCAGGGCCCCGTGGCTGGGCAGGGATGGGATTTTTCTGCCTCTTGGCTGTGAATCAGGCTCTTGCAGCACTGCCCTGTTGCAGGAGTCTGTCTACGTGGAGCTGTGGGCGGATTCAGGGCTGGGACCAGGCTCCTGTTGACTTTGGGAATTTAGGCAGTGAAGTAGCACAGCATCATCAGGCCTGAATCACAAAACCACCCTTCATCTCCTTCTGCCACTGCTTTTGACTTGCTGCCTTCACTGCCCACAGGCTTGCATTTTTTTGGCAGTTTATGCAGCGTTTTACAGTCCTGGTTGGGAGTCAGCACAGGAAAATGCAGTGAGATTTCTTGTGGCACTGGGGAATAGGCATGGTTAACACCAAGCTGATTCACATTTTTCCTATGCAATATGAACCAGAACCAAAACTGGAGCTTTTATTTTTTTGGGTGTGGAAATATCCATAAAATGCTCTGGGTTCCCCATTTCAGGGTTCTTAAAAATCCACACCAATAAACTCGGAGGTGCTCTGAAACATTCAGAACATGAGTTAAAGATGTTCTGCACATTGAGAGTCACTGAGCAGCCCAGTGTGTTTCCCTCCCTGCAGCTCCTTCTCCAGAGCCTTGGCCAGACAAGCCGGGGCCCTCCTTGCCCTGGGGACACTCATCCCAAATAATGAACAGCCGTGCTGCTAAAAGGAGCACAATTCCTGCAGCCTGGAAATAGCTGAGGCTCTGCTGCTGGAGCAGAGCTGCCCAATTTGTGGCCTGGGACTAAGCTTTTTATGGATGAAGCTGAAACATCTGCTTTTGGGGGAGGGAAATCTGCCACATCTTTGCTTTAGCTCAGTAACCCGGGTGGGATTTGGGATTCTGTGTACCTGTCCCTGTTGGGACTTGTGGGGTCAGGTTGGTTACTTTTCTGATGGTGGCAAAATGCCCAAACTCACAGGAAATTTTAGTCTGTGAAAAGGCTAAATATAAATGTGGGAGATGAGAGGTAACTTCTGTGAAACTGAAGTGGGTTTTCTGAGTATCAAAAGGGTACAGAAGTGCCCCAGGAAATGTATTTCGGGGAACAGTTGTGCTTCACCACTTTCCATCCTGTTTTAGTGAGCCATGAATGGCAGTGGAGGGTTAGTGCAGGCAGGTGGGTTGTGCCTGTGCAGTGTCAGTCGACACAGGATTAAATAAGGTATGTGGAAAATTCTAAGTAAAGCCTAGTGAGAAATAATCATTGGGGAGCTCAGGAGGTGAAATAACCTGCTCTAGACAAGGCACAGTCCTCTGCTGTGCCCCTGGAAGCGATGGAGCCATCCAAGTGATGGATCAGCAGTTGGAAGGCAGTGGCAGGGGTGAGGTTGGTCTGAGAACATCCTGCACTGCAGGGAGCAGCTCTGTTAATGTGCTCACAGATGTCCTGTCCCCTGTGAAAACCTCCCAGAGCAAGCAGAGGAAGAGATGGATGTGGTATAGGAGTTGCAATGAATGGATACCGTGGTGAATTTGACCCATAATATCCTGGGGTTTATAGTAAACTATTCCATTATCCATGGATGGTAGTGATGGACTTGCAGCTGGATCTTCTCTGCCCATATCCTGATGGTTTTGACAGGAATGGGCAGAAAGAGTCCGGGTGGTGCTGGAAAAGGGCAGAGTTCTTTGTAAACTCAGGGGTTTGAGTCTTGCATGCAGCTGATGGTATCTTTTCTAGGATGTCTGTCTGGATGTCAAAGGGAATGTCTCCTCCCTTCTTGCTCTGGGATAGATATCTCAGCATGCTAATGAAGGGAAAAGGAACATGCTCTAAGTGACCTCTTTGCACTTTAAGGACAAAATTTGTTTTCCTGTAGCTCTGAAAAGTCTGTCTTCCCAGTGAGTTAGAAATGAGGGAATATAAAATGTACACAGATTACTTTTAAGCTCCTGGTATCCCCTGGCACAAAGTTCTTCATGTATTGCTTAGTTTAGTGATGGAGAGAAGATCAAGCATGCTCCATGTGTAAATGTTTTCCTAAAATACACTGATAACTCAGCATTTGCCTTGTCTCCAGTTTAACTCATTTAGCTCCTTTCACTGCTCCACGTGCCTTCAGCTCATCTGTGCTGAATGGTGCTGGGCTGGACTTGTCTGCAGGGATTGAGGCCTTGATGTGTCATTTACCTTCCCTTTCCATATGTAAAAATACCAAACATTACTTACACACATTCACGAGTGGATGCACAAATGATTGGAAGTGTCAGCATGTGCTTTTCCAGATGGTGGAAGCATGTTCCTTCCCTCATTTCTTTCAAATGTCAAACTCAATGAAATTAATTACTCCCAGACTTGAAGTGACGGAGTGATTCTTGTCTCAGTTTCACCAGTGAAGCTGCACAATCCAGAGCAGGAGCCTCCAGGAGTTGAAATACAACCACTAAACTGTGACCCCCCCCTCAGGCAGTGGAAAGAGCTGGTTTTGCAGCAGGATGACCAGTTTTAACTTGGTTTTGTGGTGAAAAATGGGCTGTGTAATGACGAATGTCATGGTGGGGGAAAGATGAATTTTTATCTTGGATTTCTTCTCTGCTGTGCCTGGCAGGAATGCAGCAGCTTCCCAGGGAGGTGCCTTGGTGCTGTCCTGCTTCTTCCTGCAGCTTTGGTATCCTGACATCTCATGGCACTCCAGTGAGCTCTGTGTCTGCCCTTAATCTTTTGCCCATCTTTGTCTGTAAGGAAATAATGGGGGGGGGCTTTTTATTTGTACAAATGTCTTGGTAAGTTCTCAGGCTCTTTGGTGATAGAAATTATCCAAAAAAAAAGCTGGATTATGTGATCCTTGAGGGTCCCTTTCAACCTGGTGTTCTGTGATTCTGTGATAATCATTCTGTAATTGCAGAGGTTGGGCAGAGTCATAGGCAAGTTGCTCTGGTCAGATCCTGGCAAAGCTCCAGGAATAAACATTGGATTTAGGTGCCCAAGCTAAGGCAGGGAAGGGACTGCATTTCAGCTCAAACAGTTCTGAATGGAAGCTCTGAGTTCTCATTTGGGATTTGGGGTGGAGGAGCCTCAATCCAGTCCTGTTGCAATGGAAGCAGCAACAGAAAACTTTTGGTTGCTGCTGTTTCAGTCCAGGGCTCTGTTTGCGTCGTGGCTGTCCCAGTTCTGGGAACTCTGCAGAGCTCCAGGGAGTTGCTTGGAATTTTGTGCAGGCCCTGGGTCAGAGACAGAGCTGAGAGGCTTCCCAGGAACAATAACCCTGCCTGTAGTTTAATGTGTTTATTTTTCACCCTGCGTTTCGCTTCATACAAAACAAGCATGTTCTTGTAAGGTTTTTTCTAGAGAATTCCTCCGAATAATCCTTTGTATTTCTGACATCCTTAGTCCTCTTTTCCAAAGACACCTTGCAGCAATTATTTAAGCAGAGTGCCAGTTTGCCATTTACTTTAGGCAACTGGTTATCAGAGAATCTCCAGTTGTGCCTAATTTAGGATTCCCCATTTTAACCCCACATTCCCCGTGCTCCTCAGAATGTTTTCTGGGCTGATCCTTTCTCTTCCTCAGTGGCCATTTTTTCCAGTGCCTCTCCCAAGACTATCTGAGCCTTCCATGCCCAGAAAAATAAACAGCCCCATCTCCTTTTGCCCTCTATTGTTCCTCTCTTTTGTGCTAAGTACAGTAATGCCTCTGAGCTACCCCAGGGCTCCCTGGTTCCCATGCTTCCCCATGCCTCTCACAAAGGACCTCTTTTCTCCCTGCCTTCTGGGTGTTTGGGGCTCTGCAAATACATGCCAGCGACCCTTTGCTCTGTATGAAAATAGCCCCTGCCTTTTTGTAGCTGTCACTTATTCTTGCTCCTTTAATTAGACTTGAGCCTGCTTGTATTTTTTTTTTTTCCCTTTGACCCTTTTTACTGCAGGGAGTAAGTTTTTTGGGAAGCTTTTCAGCTCCCTTTCTACCTGTGCATACCCAGCTGTGCTGGCTCATACAAGTCTTCCCTCTTTGGATTAAGCTGGAAGGAACTTTAATTGCAGGACTGCAAACTTTCCCAAATATTTCCTCTTTGCATGCTGTAAGGCTCCCCTGGGATGGGATTGCACACTTGGAGTTCAGATTATCTTTCCATCTGCTTATGCCTAAAGCTGGCAGATATTTGTGTGACTCCCTCAAATTCTTGTCTCCGTGGATATTTTAAAACTGTTTTCGTCATTGAATGTGAAATATTCGCACCCGGTGGCATCTTCATTCATCCTGCCTGGCTGCTTTTCAAGGATCACGGCCAAACAAAGGACCTGACAGCTCCTCGTGCACTGACTGTCATGTGCTGAGACTGTTCTCTGTGTGGAGGATCTTTCCCTGCAATGAACTGCCCCTTCTGTTGGGATTTCAAGGGAGTGATGCTGATTTACCCCACGTGAGGATCTGCCCTGTGGTACCTGGCTATGCACAGCTGAGCAGTTTTCCCACCTCATCAATATCTCATTACTCAAAAATCCCTCTTCTGCTGCTGATCAAAGCCCTGGGTCTTGCCCGGGCACAGATTTAGCTGGGAAAGTGTTTCCAGCTTTGTTTTCAGTGGCCACCCTGGAGTGCAGGCTGGAGCAGCATCTCTGACTGCTTCATGAGCCACAGCCATACAATGCTCATCCTGTCCTCCACCTTCTTTGGAGCATCTGTGCAGATCCAGCTTCATCCCCTGCCAAAATGAATGCCTCCTCCTCCCTCTGCTTTCACCTCCTCAGCTGCCTGTGCTGCTGCCTTGGGTTGGTACCTGTGGTGGGCGTGATGTGGACTGGCTGCATTTCCAAATTCATCTTGGAGTAGCTGTCATAGGATCATTTAGCTTGAAAAAGACTTCTAAGGTCAAGGTTAACCCAGCCAAGCCCACCACTAAGCCATGTCCCAAAGTGTTCTGTCCTTCCAGAGCATCCTTGTACATCCCTTTGCATCTGGCAGGGTTTTTCATTCTGGATTTGCCTGGATGATGTTTTATTTGTTTGAGTGCAAGGTTGTGCTTGGAAGAGAACAGCGTTGTGTACTCTGTTTAACCACGGTGCTTCCTAAAGTAAAAAAAACTTGCAGTTGAAGGCTTATAAAGCACATGCTTAATTAACACCTAATGTCTAATAGAGGTGATTAAGGGAGAGTTTATTGGCTGGTCAAGTCAGCATGGCCTGATGGTCAGAGCTGCAGATGAACTGTCTCTTTGTCTCTCGCTGACTCCTGTGCCCTTGCTCAAGGTGTTGTTATCCTAATTCTGGTAATGGAAGGAAATAAAATGAAGAAGAAATGTGAGCCTTTAGAACAGATAAAGGAATAATGTCAAGGTAAATGTCTTGTGCTACGGAGAGAACAGTTTAAGAAGTGGTTAATATGTCAGGGTATCGATTTCTTTGCTGCTTTTTACTCATCTGTTTTTTACCTGCTGCGTTTTTGCACCCTTTGAAGGGGTGAGAATGGTGTGGGCTCTGCTTGTGCTGTGGCTGAGACAGGGGTAGAATACACATCAACACCAGTCTCTGTTTAGTTCAGCGATGTGGGATTGATCCTTTGAAGGCAAAAGGCTCTTGGGGGGCTGCAGAGTTCAGTGCAGGAGCGAAGGGTCTCATCCTTGGAGTCTGAGACACTGACTTTGCATTAGATCTTGTTGGGGTGTCTCTCTGTGCTGTGATTTCCTTGCCCAACATCACATAAGGGAGGGCTTGTTGTGCTGTGTCCTTGTATAAATGTATTTTTTATTAGCCATCTCTTAAGGACGGGTTTTGCAGTCTTATCACCTTGAGGAAATTGCCACTGCACTTACTGGGATTGCTTGAAAGTAAAGGAATATCCTATTCCACAGTGGGAATAAGGCCTGGAAGAGTTATGTGGGGAGCATAGGGCTGTGCTGGGCTTGTGCACAAAACCTCCCCTCTGTAAGCAGCTTTATTCACAAAGCTGGAGTTGAATTGTTTCCCTTCAGAGAATTCGGTTGTCTGGAAAACTGGTTCTTCAGCAGAAATCAAACCAAAATCCAAAATACCCAGGTTTTAGTCCATCGAGGTGTTTCTCTTGTGCACTTCACTGGCTTGAAGTGGGTTATCTGTATAACTCCCTGATTCGTGCCCTGGAACACTTTGAGAAGTTTTTGTCCCTCGAATCAAATTCTGAATTCCTCTTCAAATTTGGCATCATTTTAGCTTGGGGCACATCAGTAAGGTGGTCCTGTAGTGAAGTTTGTCTTTCAACATCTCTTTATCTTCTGATTTTAGTCTGACACGTGAGGAGTCTGTACTTGGGATCAAAATTGCTTTTCACTACCCACAGTGAGACTCAATTTTCTTTCTTCGATCTTTTCCTAAAGCAGCACCAAGACATTGTTTCATGTTTGCTGTTGCATCTGACCCCTTGCAGACCTCCAGAATAACTCATATGTGGATGAACCATTGTGCTTGACACCCAGAGTCCCTCTGTGTCTTCCTTTTCTATTGCTTATACTGTGAACTGCCCCAAATCCACACTCTTGGGTTGAAGGTATTACATGAACTGCTACCTGAAGGACAAGTTCACTGGAAAGCTGCAGTGAAGGGGACAATATCTTGCTGGGCTTCCTTCTCCTGCCCACTGACCACGACTGAAAAGACAGAGAACATAAAGCATGATGGGAATTGTTGCTTAATGTGCGAATGTTGGGCCAAGTTGCTCTGCAGAATTCACAGAATCACAGACTGCTTTGGGTTAGAGGGGACATAAAAACTCACCTTGTTCCACTCCCCTAGACCAGGTTGCTCCATGTTAATCCCACTGCTTCCCTTTGCCAGTGGTGTGCATATGCCACCCTTTGTGCCACCCTTTGTGCCAACCTGTTTGTTTGATCTGTTAGTCATTCCTGCCTGGGAGTGAGAATTGACCTCCATGGCAGCACCAAGAACCTCATCCCTCTGCCAAGCTCCCTTTTCAACATCCTCTAAGTTACCTGCTTGCAGTTAAGGAGCCAGAAGTATAATTTGCTGGGAGCACTTGGAGTATGTCTGTATTAGGATACAAAAAGTATCATTGTAATCCTATACATGCTAGAAACTGCTGTATATATATATAGTCTGCAAATATTACAGGCCAGGCTGATCAAAGTTCTGATTGAGCTCTTTAAACCTCCAAGTATGGTTACAAGAGGTCATGCCATGAACCAGTTTCGGGCAAAGGAAAACAAGCTTGAGACTGGAATAAATGTGGGGGTTTTTTTTGCTTACAGTCTGAGAAAAGATGTCTTGGAGACAGAACTGCTGAAATACCAATTCCTTTTCTTACCTACAGAAAGAAATGGGACACTGGTCAGCACCTGAGCTGAATATTGCAGGAGGAAATCTGCAGTTAATCCCATGCATTAGTTGGAAAGGAATGAGTAGAAGAAAATATATTTTCATATTTTTTATTGGAGCTTTGGGGCTGGTTCATGGGAAGGTTACCTGATATTTCTTATCTGTCTCTTTACTAGGAGGGAGCACTAATTGCTTTCTTTCCTGAGTTAAATGGTTTGTAGTGATCAAGTACTCCCTGGGAATGCAAATAGAGGGTCACCTCCCCATCAGCATCCCAGGAGTATCTTGCACAGGGACCTGTGTTAGACCAAGTGATGAGGTACCAGGTCTCAGCACTGTCTCCTTACTGGGAAGGCAGCAGCTTCCAGCAAAGCATTTGCTGCTGTCTTCCTCTCTCCAGGTCTGTCCTGGGGGTGGAAAGATCAACAGGAGGGGTGAGGAATTTCTCTTACTGTTCTCGTTCAGCTTTATGACCCTGGATAGCTCAATTTCTCTTTCCCAAACATGCTCTGATGGACTGTGATGTTTCCAGTTACTCAAATCTCACTCAGAAGGCCTCAGGAGCACAGTAAAACCGTGAGAAAATACAAGGAAAAATATATTTGGCAAGTGATTATGTATTTCAGCCATCCATTGCTGGCCACCAGCTCCATGATGTGGGAGAGTGAGATGGACCATCCTGGGAGCTACATCTGCCAAATGAGGGTTGTGCCCAGGAGCAAACACGGTCACTGGTCCCTCCCTGCACACTGGCAGCAAGGCAGGGATGGCAATATTGCGTTGTATCTCTCTTTCCTAGAAGATTTGGCAACATTGGGAGGGCTTAAGGAACCAGCAGCTGAAGGAGTGATGAGCCTTGGTGGCTGCACCTGCAGGGACTCAGTGAAACAACCCAGCAGGAGAAGGTTTTCTCCAGGGGGTCAGGAGTGTGAAAGCATTTATGTGTGAACTGTTTGCCCAGATTGCTGAATTTGAGTGTCTGAGCCAGGTCACAGGAAAGGGGACCATTCAGGGAAGTCCCAAAGAACCTGTCTGGGGCACATTTACAGCTTCTGCACAAAGCACAGGAGGAAAATGCCCAGAAGGAAAAGTGTCCTGGCAGGAGATGGGCTGCAGAGCTTGGCCTCTGCTGTCACTGCCTCTGCTGAGCTCCTTGTTGAAGTGTGGTCCTTGGTGAGAAGCTGGAGGTGGTGCCACCAGTTTGGGCCCTTTCCTGCAGTGGAAAGAGGCAATTTTAATGATTGGATTGATGAGAGGAACCTGCATGTGCAGGGAGCCCCAGGGATCTCCATCAGTGTCACTGGAAACTGCTCAGAGGTGGCTCTGAACAAATCTCTGGGTTGTTCCTCACTGCAAGCCAGGAGTGGGTTTTCTTATCCTCCACTTCACCAGTGTCCTTGAAACCTCACCTTCAAACCAGGTTGTGCACCTTTTTATGCTCAGGAAAGAACCACAAGGACCTTGATGTGCAATTACCCTGTTCTTTCAATGCTAAGTTTATTACCTTTGGCCACATTGTGTTTCTATGTTACAGCAGGAGTTGAGATCCACTTTGGATAGTCTGCCTGGATTCAGGGAGAGCCTCATCCCAGAAGCTTCATGTGCAAAGCAGAGAGGCATAAAAATGACTATTTGAGGGTCATAGCACAAGAACCAGCCACGAGTGGGCACTTCTGCCAGGAGACCTCTTCCCCTTTCCCCATCAATTTTCCATTTCCCAGCACGTGGTGAGCCAGCGGCAGAAGCCAACCCTGTTCCATCAGCTCATGGGAGTGTGGCAGTCCCCCCCCCGATTTTCCCAGGGGAGCAGGAGGGCTGTGACAGCCCCTTGTGCTGCCCATCACTCAAGGACCACTCCTCTCTCCCAGCAGCACCGACAAGGAGAACTCGGTGATTTTTTTATAACTGTCATTGGCTTCTAATTAGATGCTTGATGCCAAAGTAATGATAATAAAAGGCCCTTTATTTAAAACAAACCCATGTGAATAATTATGTAAATATTTGTCTGGGCCAGTGTTGGTTTGAGTCCTGGGAAAGCTTTTTGGATGAGTATCTTGGATATTTCTTGTTAGCTTTTATAGTAGCATATTTCAATTTAGATGCTATCTTTGGGTTTGAATTCTCCTTCGTGTATAATGGAAGACCTGAAATGACATCTCGGCTCTGAAGTGCAGCAGATATTTCCAAGAACAGTCAATGTACAAGTCACCTTGTAACTCGTTTAATAGGAAATAGCTGAAAGGGGGGAAATGATTATGCAGCTGTAACCCAAATTATCTAAAATCAGTCCTTGTCCCTGTGTGACTCGTGAAACACCATCGTGACAGCTCTGGCGTTCGAGCAGATGAAGCCAGGATTTTATAGGGATATTGGGACATGATGAGCAAAAATCCATCAGGCTGCTGGAACTGTAGGGAGAGGGGGATTCTGGCGTGGCGTTGCTGTCCCTAAGAGGGTTTGTATCCTAGCCCAGGTAGGATAGTGCAGGGCGGAGGGGCTGGTGATGGGTAATTAGCTCTGATTTGGCTCCTGGTAGCTGTTTGTAATGGAGATGCTGCTTTGAGGGGGTTAATGGATTGGCTTTCTCCCCTAATGACCGAGGATCAGAGATCACAAAGGTCTGTCAAGGCTGAACAGGAGTTTCTTGCTGTTGCCCTAATGCCTCTTGATGTGCTCACTTAATGGTAACAAACCCCCTTCCACTCTCCTCTGGTGCTGCCTGAACCGGGGGCTGGGTGGGGAGGAATGCTGGGCTTTTAAAGCAAAACCATTAAACCACCGAAATGTGCCGTGTCTTAATTTGGGCAGAAGGGAAATACACCCTGTGCTCGTGTTTTATTTATAATGGGACTGGAAATCGGAAAGGAATGGGAGCTGGAGTGTTGTGTTTGGATGAGCCTCTTCTGCATGTTTGAACATCAACAGATTATATATTATTCTAGCTGGTCCATAAAAAAACCTCAGCTGGCCTAAAGTAAAATAACACTCCTTCCCTGGTGATGTTAACAAAGAAATCCATTTAAACACCTAATTGGGAACAAGATCTGCTGAATAAGTGTGGATTAGAGCTGAGAAAATCACTAGGAACCGGTAAATGAAGTGGTGAATTTCTCCCTGCTCGCAGAGATCCCTTGAGGGCATCGCAGCTCCTCGCTGGGCTGTGGTGTTTGCTGAGAACGGATGGAACTCGTGGCAGGGGGTGGTTAATTCAGGGCTGTGTCTTCCTCCTGCTCTTCTTACCTTGAAAGCAGCACTTGTGCAATGAGACCGTGGGTTATATAAACTCGGGAGCTAATGCTCCTGAGGAAACTCGGGAAACAAGCTTTAGAAACACTTCTCATGAAGTCAAGCACATATTAATTTGAAATTTGCCTTCTGGCTGTATATTTGAGGAAAATCAGATATGAAGGAAATGCTAGGAGTTGGTGGGTTTAAACATCTGAGAGAAAGAATTGGTTTATAACTTCTTTCCCTGTGTCAAAATATTGAAGTACACAGCGCTGGAAATAATTGTGTTGGGCTTTTTCAAATCATCCAATAAAATATTTAAAAATAAAAATTACTTATGCTCGGTTCCATTAGCTTTATAGGCATCTGAAAACCCCACAGTGCATGAAAATGAGTCTTTAGCTCGTGAATTACTGTATTCTGGGAGCATCCCAGCTGGGCTACCTGGGTGTGGGGTAGTGCCCTGCAGTGAAGCCCTGGGTGCATTTATTCCCTTTGAAGTGGGGCTGGGATGTGCCAGCCACGGGAAATTGATCTTCAGCCTGACTGGAGTTGATTTACCATGCTGGAAATGATTGCAATTATGCAGGTGCTCGCGTGAGTGTGTTTAATTAAACTTACGGTTGGGCTGTGCACTTGCAGCACCACAACAGAAATTAAAGGGCTGGGCGTGGCTCTAGGAAGGCTGGAGGGAGGATGTTATTCCAGGGTGGCTCCTGTTCCCCAAAACTTGTACGTTTTGGCTGCTTTTTTTTTCAGATTTAGTGGTATAGCTGATAAAAGATGCTGCCTGTCCCTCTAAGTCCTCTGTGTCCTCCCACCACAGCAGCTCCAGGCATGGTTGGTGGACACCTACTCCAAAGGTACCTCTTGAGCATCTCCCACTCGCCCTGAGTGCTGCTGGAAGGTGCCAAGAGGGAATATAATCCTTTGCACCACATCAGCGAGGGTGGTCCCGTTTTCCTTGGCACGTATTTCCCTTTAAAAAAGTGGCATTGTGAGCTTTTTTAATAACCCTGATGTGTCAAGAAGGGATGTGGCATTGGCCATCCTATATGGATGTGGACTGGGGTGTCGTGCTGTGCTTCCAGTGCAGAGGAGGAGGAGGAAAAGCCCTGCCCGGGGTTCATTCTGTTCCCAAAGTGCCCTGTCGTGCAGATTTCCTGGCTGGAGGCATCTCTGTCTAGGATGGTTCCAGCCTTGCCTGATGGAACTCCCATCCCAAGTCTGAGTGTTCAGTGATATCCTTGGGATGCAGGGGGAAGGTCCCCCCCATAACTCATCCCAGAGGGCTGCAGTGTGTGGCTTTTGTAGGCAAATCACAGTTCAGCTGTTGGAATTTTGTTTCTTTCAGGGAAGTTTCTCTTTGGGATGTTTTGAGGTACCAGGTGGATGAGGCTGTTGCCTCAATCCATGAGTCCCTGGTTTCCTCCAAAGGTGATGCCCTTGTTCTTGATCCAGTGCCAGGGAGCTTTGGACACCGAAAAGGAGGAGGAAAGATGCCCTCTGATGTGCTGCAGCATCCTGGAGCAGCAGGTTGGAGCAGATGGCAGCCCTGGCTCACTCTTGCACTATCAAGGAGGCTGTTAGGTCAGGTCTCTGTGTATTGTTCCCCTTCTCTGGGGATGTTTATGCCACTTTGGTGCTTCCTTGCAGGAATAACTATTCTGCACCCATTAAAACTGACTGCAAACCTTCTGTTGACTTTAAAGTGGTGCAAGTTCAGACCCCAGTTAATTATTGCAGAGCTTCATCGAGGCTGATTAGTACTTTGAAAATGTAACTGTTGTCCGAGTGCCAGATCATCTGGAAACACGTGGCACTCTTTATGGCAAAGACAAAAGGTTGGGTTTTTCTTTTCCACTCTCAAATGCACCTGTGTGAGAGGTGTGGGAGTCTGTGTGTTCCTGGCTAAGGGGAGAGGCCTCCCCACCCTCACAGGGAAGAATTTCTTCCTAATATCCCATCTAACCCTGCCCTCTTTCAGCTTAAAGCCCTTCCCCTGTCCTATCACTGTTCCTCTCCTGGGCAACCTCAATGCTACACCTGCAGAGCTGCTCTCCAAAAGGGCGTGCCAAGGTTTAGCTTGGGAAGAAAGACTATTTGGATGTGATTTCCATCTCTTGCTGCTCCATCCCCACGTTCTCCCTCAGGGCTGAGGTAATTCGGGGCCTTGCAAGGATTTTAAAGTGGGTTTTTTGAGTGAAGGAACCAGAGCCTGGGGGCGGGAGGGAGGGAGGGGAGAATGTCTGTTCCTTTGCACAGAACTTGCATCCCTTTATGGCTGATTTTCAGAAACTGCTCCTAAAACTGAGCTCTCTTTAAGACCTCTGAGTTAGTCATTCCGAAGATGGAGTCATGCTCCGTCACTGTTTCCTTTTGTGGATCTGCTGAGTGTGTGAGTTTGGAGCTTTAATAGCTCTGGAAGTTTTAGCCTCCATTCACCCTTAGTTGTTTAAAGGGCAAAACTCCTGCCAGTAATGAAACTTCTGCTGGAATGCTTCCCAAAATGTCACAGTGACCCAGAAATACTTGCTCCAACTGGGAGGGTGATTGGGAAGCTCCTTTGGATCCCGGCTGGCTGGGCTGTGGGGGTGGCTGGGATGGGATGGGAAGGGAAGGGAAGGGAAGGGAGCAGTGCTGGCCTGTGGGCAGGGTGGTATGCGAGGCATCTGGGTGAGCAGAGGCAGGGACAGCGACTGTGGAGCTGGTGATTCACCTCGTTCCTCTGATCCTGCTGCCAGGATGGGTCCATACAATCTCCTTGGACACTGAACAGTCGCACGGAGGGCTGACATGGGTGGGGGATTGACAGGGCTTGGCTTAGGCTCTGTCCTCAAATGCTTTGTGCCTTTTGCTCAGGGCATGGGAGTGTTCCCTTCAGCGAGGAGGGGGTGGAAGGAAGGAGCTGGGTCATGGTCCCTGTCTTGGGGACAACTGGGGAATCCCATGGGAATCCCAGCGGGAGGCTGTACCTGAGCAGGGAAAGGGGTGTTGGGCATTGGCTTTGCATCCTCACACCTGCCCTTTTAGGGACCCCCCGACCCCCTTGCCCTGTGCCCTGGGCTTTGCTCATCTCTTTTTCCTGCTATTTGTGGCAATGGGGGTCAGCAGTTCCCCCAAAGGGGCAGAACCCCCTGTGGGTTCTCTCCTCTGTGTGCCATAGAGCAACAGCTTGTCCCCGGCTGCCCGGTGACAGATGTGTCACTTGGCTGCTCTCTGGCCATGGGGGGACGTGCCCTGGCTCCTGCAGTGGCTGGGGCAGGGATTGCCTTGGCCAGATCTGCTGCAACTTCAGGACAAAGCCCTTCCTCTTCCCAAAACTTTGGCACCCCCTGTGAGCCATGCCCTGCTCCCAGCCAGCCCTGGACTCCTGGATTCTCCTTTCCTCTCCCAGAGGAGAATTCAGAATTCTCAGTTGTTTAAAATGCTCTTGAACAGGGCTGGGATTTCCCCCGAAATCCTAAATGTTTGCCTCTTTCATGGGCATTGTATCTTTAAGTTTTGCATGGCATTTGCAGCAGATTGTTACTGCGTGGTTTAATTGTATTCCATGGAGGAAAGGCTTGCTCTTTGCTCACTGTTCTCTGCTCACACCATGGCTTTGTTAGAAACCCAAATGATTGATTATTTAAAAAAAAAAAAAAAAAGAGATTTATGCTCAAAGGAACAAAGATTATGTGATTCCTTGAATTTGATGTAATCTCACAGAGCTGCTCCAGTATCACTTCTGGGTTTCTTTCTTCCCCTTTTGGGATTATACGTATGATCTTTCGAATCTGACTCTGCATAAAGGTTTTCTTTGTTCCCAGTCAGGACTATTTGGGCTTTAAAAAAACCAAAAAAAACCCATAAGGGGATGACATGAGTCACTGGTGAAATATTCAGCTCTCTGGAGCAGTGTGAACTGACACAGATCTGTGGCAGCTCTTGGAAGGAGCTGAGGAGTTCTGACCCCTTCAGGAGCTGGCCTGTTTTTCCTGTATTATACCCTTTCCTAGGGAACAAAATTTTATATCTCCAATCCTGCAGTTCATATTCCTCGATTCTCCTCCTTAAAAATGCCTTTTCTCTTTGTCCAAATGAATTATTTGTTTTATTGGGCTGCTGGGATGCTGAAGAATTTAAGAGGCTGTGTTAAGTCCATCCAAATAATCCTGGAGCAATGGCAACTGGGGCTTTATATTCTTATTTTTGTGCATATTTTATTTTAGCCTCTGTCACCTTGTTTTAGTCAGTTATCCAAGAGCTGCAGCCAGGTCAGCTGTGGTGAAAACTGTTTAGATAAGGAGTAGAAATGGTTGAAATCCCACAAGCATGACATGGAATCTCATGGCTCCATAAAAACTCATCAGTAAGTCAAGCAGCTTTCACTTCTCTGTGCCTTTATCTCTCATGGATCTTGGCACAGGAACGTTTGCCCCCTGATACTTAATTCCTAATATAAGACCAGATGTTCATGTCAACCTCTGGGCAGCTGCCTGGGGAGTGAGAAACCCGGAGCCCCTGGAAAGGGCATTCTTCCTTCTGCACACTCTGTCCTGCCTTGAGCTGGGTCCTCCAAAGGCAAGAATGGAGCGTTTATTTAGGGCTAAGAATAACCTATCTTGGAAAAGTACTGAAAAGAAGGAAAAACTGGTAAAGATGGAAGGGAAAGGGTTTCTTTGGAGCAGTGGGGTTTTTTCCCCTTGTTGGGGCAACCTGGCCCTGCCAGTAGCTCCATCATGTGGATTCCCAGCTCCCTCCTGGAGGGACCTCAGCCTTGGCTGGGTTTCCCAGGCTGGGGTTAAAGCTCTGTGCTGGTGTGGGGTCCCAGATGGCCCCTCCTGTCCCCAGTCACTGCAGGGCTGCTCTGTGAGTGCACCTGCTCTGACCTCTCAGTTTGGGCTTCTCTTGGAAAAGGCTTTTCCTTTAAAACTGAATATGGGAAGGGCACAGCAGAGCCACTCCAGGCAGGCTGGATGCCATCAGGGATCTGTGTGCAGGAGGAACAAGGCAATTTAAGCCAGTTGGTTAATTGGGGGCAGATTAACTCCTTTGCTTTTTTTTTCTGGGGAAAATGGCTCTTTTCATCCTTCTGTGAGACTTGAAATTCTTGACTATTTCGATGCTACTCTCAAGATAATCTTTATTCACTTTATTTGCTGTCATTGCTTGCTATGAGGAAAGATGACAACTTGGGTTTATGTTGCTTGGTCATATAGGAAGGCTTCACTTCCCAGCAAAGCTGCTCCCCTGATCATGTGACTCTTGGATACAGATACCCAGACTGGTGAGATATGTGTTAAATGATGAGAAAGTTCCAGAGGGCACCTGGAATGAGCTGGGAACATAAATGCTTATTCATTCTTCACCTTATGGCCTCAAATCTCTGGCAATAATTGCACATAAGCTGTAGCATGACTAAGTGCTGCATCATTAAGTCCTGAAGGTCTTTGGATGTCCTTTAGCTGTTCTGAAACCAAACATGGAAGAATGGTTCTCCTGGAAGAGGGTGGTGACTCCTTCTCCAGACACCCCAATGTCTCAGTTATTGCATGAGTCCAGCACCAGCTCAGCTATGCACAATAAATTTGGGTCTCAGGATGTGGATAAGGGATTCTTTTTTCCACTTTCAAGGGTACTTTGAGGCAAAATGTTGATGAAAAGGGGATTTCCTCGAGTCTTAAATTACAGGAATGTGTTCAGTGATGATCATGGAATCACAGAATGGTTTGGGTTGCAAGGGACCTTAAAGCTCATCTCCTTCCACCCCTGCCATGCTCAGGGATGCCTTTCACTAAACCTGGTTGCTCAGAGCTCAGCTTTGTAATTTACTGGAATCCAGACCATGCTCTTTTTGAAGGCCTTACCATTTGTCCAGTCCATGTTGGTGCTGCCCAGTTCACCCTGCTGGGATTTCTGGGCAGAGCACTGAGAATGTCTGTCCCCAGCACTGCAAGGCTTAAGTAGCTCCAGCCTCCAGCTCAGTGGCAAGCTTAAACATTGTGGATTTCCTTGGGGATAAGGATTTAATTAAAGAGCTTGAAAAATGAGATTTGTTTTGAGGTTTGTTACTTGTAATTTGGTAATTTTTCAGACACAGGGAACACGGATACTCACAAATAACATATAAGCGACTTATGGATCCTGAAGTGTTTTGGGGCCCATTCCTGAGCTTTGCTTCAGGTGTTAAACATTATTATTACAGGCATAAATATGGCTTAGATTAATGACTTCTGGCTACTGCTGTGTATGCTGGGATTTTCAGTGTGGTCTACAGAAGCTGCGAATCTATTTTGCATGGAATTTCAATGTCAATATTTCCATTAGGTTCCTGGGTTGTTTTGGGTTTGGGGTTTGTTTGTTTGTTTTCTCTTTTAGGGTGGAATAATGGTTTATTTTCCTGCCGATCCATCCTGCTTTTACGAGCATCAAACTGTGGGACAGGATATCGGTGGTGTGGACCCCTTGAGCCCTCACAGGAGTGCAGCAAGCACAGGATAGCTTTCCCTGGGGAATGCATTGGCCAGGGAAGATAAAATTAGGAGGGGAAACCAAAAATTAGGATGGGGAAATCAAACTGTTTAATGTTTGCACAATGACCATGTGGTAGAAGGTGTGTGGAGAAACCCTTTAACTGACCTTTGCTGCACTCAAACCAGGGCTGGTTGTCCCCTCTTCTGACTGGCCAGTGTAATGGCATTTAAATAAAGCCCTTGTTTATTATTGCACATGTCCTGAAGGATCAGCAGGGCTTAAGATCTCTTTTGCTCTTAAAGTTTGCCTTCAGCAAGAGTCAGGGAAAGGAAAGGTGAGGATGAACAACCCAATCACATTGGGAATGGGGTTTGCCCCCAGATAGGGGGTCTGGTGTGCTCTGGTATTCAATGTCAGATGTTAATGATGCTCTGGTTTCCTTTGGAGTCGTGTGGGGATGTTTCTGCTCCTGCATCCCATGGCTCAGTCCAGGAGGGGGGTTTGGCTGTAGTGGAGGTGGCAGGGTATGGGCACACCAACTGTCTGTGGCAACCTCAATAAATCCTGCTTGAGTTGCTCTAATACTGATGTGTGAGAAAGAAAAGGTGTCTCTTGGCCATTGCTGGGTCAGGGTAGAATTATAGGTTTAATGCCAGTTGCCTCTGTTCCAGGCTTTAACAGGTATTTAAATACTTAGAAATCAGAGTATCACAGAAAGATTGGTCTCCTCCTTTTGCCACTCTTGGTTCCTCAGCAAATCTTTCATAGATTCACAGTCTAATATTGGAAGGGACCTCAGAGATCATGCATTTCCACCCCCTGCCATGGGCAGGGACACCTCCCACTAGACCAGGTTGCTCCAAACCCTGCCCAACCTGGCCTTGAACACTTCCAGGGATGAGGCAATCATTTTGTTCCACATTTCCTTGGAAGTGAACAAAAGCCAACCTTTTGACACTAATTCTTATCTGTCTGTTCCTTCTTCCAATACTCTGCTCTGCTATTTTTTCTCTAGGCTTTATGTTCAGACCCTGACATCTCTGCTCTCTTAAAATGAGAAGTAATGCTCCCTTTTGGTCTTTTTCAAGGCCTTCCCAGCGTGCTGGGTGCAGGGTTTTGGGGCAGCCTCTGCTCTGATTTTGGTCGAGTTTTGGTTATTTGGGGTTTGCCTCTCTGTGTGCTGGCTGTATTGACACAGCAGGGACTGAGCTGCCAGTCTCTTTGGGGAGCCCTGTGCACCTCGAGTAAAGAATGTTCCTGTGTGTGATGCTGCATAGTGATGTTATTCATAAAAGAGCAAGTGAAAAAAAAAGAAAAAAAAGCTTTCATAAAGCAACAGCTAATCCAGTTCTCAGATGAAGGCCAAGGCCAGTGTAAACTTGTAAGAAACACCGTGTGGAGCCTGAATTTGGTCAGTCAGGTCTCTGTCCTGTGTCTGATGCTGTCACAGCTCCTACAGGAGAACTCTGAGTTTAGACTTGGCTGAAAAATCAGGGGAAATAAATAAACTGATTAGCTTTCAGGAAGGAGAGCTGCTGCTGGGTGCAGCTCATCTTTCTGGGAAGAGCTGGGGATTTTCGTGCTGAAGACCTACTCAAATGATGCTCTTAGTGATAAAGAGCAGCCTGAGTGGTCTGTGGGGCTTTAGCTGGCTCCTCACTCCCTCTTTGCTATCCAGGAGCAAGCAGAGGTGAGACACTCCTGCCCCTCTGTGAGCAGAGAGTTCTTCTCCTGCTGCTTACCTGGGAGGTTTGCAGTTTGTTTGTGCAGTACCCAGACTGTTTTTCTACTTTAATATCTCGCTTTGACCTAATTCACCATAGTTATGGAGGGCTAGAGGACCTTCCTTGGATGTGAAGATGAACTGCAGGTTGTGTTTGGAGGCTCCCAGCAGTGCAGGGAGGCAGCAGGTGCTTGAATCATCCTTTACAAAGGAGAAATGCTGCACCAGGGCACCGATGATGGGTTGGGGTTGCTCAGAAGGCTCCAAGCAGGGGCTGGAGCTCCAAACCAGCTGCCTGCTCATGGCTGGTGGCTTCTGGAGGAGGTCCAGCTCCCCTGGGTGCCCAGAACCACTGCAGGAACACTCCCTTGCCAAAGGAGAGGATGTTAACATCATTTTTGTCATAACAGCAGCTGAGCTTCCAGACTGTGGATTCATCTGCAGATGTTTCTGTTCCTGCACACACCTCTGGATGGCTGATGTGCAGCCCTGAGCGAGGCTCAAGCCCCCTGCACCCGGCGTGGGGACCCAGCTGATGTCAGGAGTCTGGAATTCACACCCCCCTCCTCCTTGCCTTTGCCTTTCCCCCCTCTGCTCCCTAAATAAATGCTGGAGGCAGCTGAGGAGCTGGCTGCTCTGAATCTCTTGGAGCACAGGGATGGGACTGGAAGCAGAGATGGAGTTTTATTGTCATTTTAGTGGCTTAAACAGAACTTGGGCTCTGTGTGTGCAGATATTTCCGTGTGAAATAAAACACTGTGGAAGGCAGGGGGAAGATCCAAGTGGCAAGGACAGCTTAGACAAATGTGTCATCCATCCACTGTCTAACAAGAATGAGAGATGAGGAAATATTACAGCTGTGTGCTGCTCAGGCCAGGCTCCCTCAGCTCCTTTATTATCTGCAGTGTTGACTTGGATTTGCCATATGTTTGTAATCTCTCATTGAGGGCCCAATTTCTCAGGATTGTGGAAACTTTTAAGAACTGCCTAACAATGTACATGAATTTTCCATGCAAATATTAGGCTGATCTTCTTGGTAACCAAAACTTTTGATATAGTAAAAGATGTGTTCATGCTGTTTCTTTCCACTGCTGGGGTGTTTGTGCTCAGTGCTGATGGACATGGCGCAGCCCTTCCTCGTGGATGGGGTAGGGAATCAGAAAAAGTGGGGGGAAAAATAATTGTGGGTTGTGATAAAAACAATTTAATAGGTAAAACAGGGAAAGCAAAGCAAGGAATTCTCTCCCATATGGTGTGGAATGTCCCTTGGGGCCACGTGTCTCCTGGCTGTGTCCCCTCCAGCCCCCTGTGCACCCCCAGCCTCCTCACTGGTGGGGTGGGCGAGGAGCAGAAAAGCCTTTGACTCCATCCAAGCCCTGCTCAGCAGTGATGGAAACATCCCTGTGTTATCAACACTGTTTTCAGCACAAATCCCAAATGTAGCCCCACAGCAGCCACTGTGAAGACATTTAACTCTACCCCAGCCAAACCCAGCACAGGCCAATTTGCTCTGGGCGCTGCTGCGGTTGGAGCTGGATGGTTCCTATTTCTGACAGCATTTTGTTCCAACTATCAAATCAAAATTCAGAATAATTTCTTGTAAGGGTTTAAAGTCAGATCTGGTTATTCCACTTCTGGAGACTCCATCTCTCCTGACGTGAGCAAGTCCAGATTAGGAAGTTAATGAGACGTATCACTTGCATTACTTAATTGATATCCTGGCACAGTGAACATCTGGAGGTGAAGCAGCCCTGCCTGGGCTGGTGTGGGGAGCTCAGGGTGTCACACAAGGTCTCCTCATTAACTGGAGCCTCAAGGCATGAGCCTGATGGGATGTGGTGGAGAAAGGGAGCCTTTGGCTTCTTGTCAGTAGTCAAAATGCAGCTTTCTTTTTCCTCTCCTGTGGAGCACGTGTGGGGGTTTGGCCACCCAGCTGCACCCTTGAACATACTGGTGGTTGTGCAGAAATCCCAGTGTCATGGGCAGGATACCTGGGGAATAATTTGCTGGGGATTGCCTGGCCTTGGGCTGGGTTAGAAGGGGCACTTGGCTGCCTGAGCTGGAGTTGTTCTGTATCCCTGCTCTGTGTCACCTTGCTTCACCCTGGGCAGGGTGAGACCTGCACCAGCTTGATGGTGACTTGTTGATTTAATGCCTTTCTCTGAGATCATGAATTTCCTCTCTAATGCTTAATCTTCAGGATGCACTTGAATGATGGAGACTGGGTGAAGACATCCAGGAAAATATAACTCCTGTAACTAATAAGACAGTACATTCTCCTTCCTGTCCTGGTGCAGACAGCTGATCAGCTGCTCCTCTCTGCATTGCATTAGTGCCTTTGACCAGCAGCACAGCAGCCTGGCTTTGAAGCTGGTATTAACATTGTATTTGCAGATGTATTGAAAGCATATTTCATCTGTTTTTACGGTTGCGATGATTGATTTGTGTGTTGCAGGCTAAGAGTGATTTGGATCTGAGCAAGTGCCAGTCCTGTTGCCTGCTAATTCTTGTTTTCTCCTTTTCTCTTTACAGCTGACCCTGCAGACCTCTTGAAGGTGTTAGATTTTCATAATTTACCTGACGGTATAACAAAAACCACAGGGTTTTGCACAAGCAGAAGATCTTCAAAAGAAGCAGATGTTGCTTATAGAGTAACAAAAGATGCTCAGCTTAGTGCACCGACAAAGCAGCTGTATCCTGGTGAGTCCACAGCTTTTGATTTGTCCTCTGGAAACATCTGACCCTTCCCTCAAATTCTGCAGGCACACACTCTAATTCCTCAGTTTTCCAAGTGTGTTTGCACGTTCCCCTTGGCAGGGAGTGTTTCTGCTTCTTCAGTGGGGCTGCAAACCTCCAAGCGTCAAATAAACTTTGCAGTAGTTGTTCTTTCATCCTTGCAATTGCACGTGGTGGTGGGTTTCACTGCAGAAGATGTGGCCAAGGCCTACATCTGTTCCCTCCTCGGCTGGAAAGTTTCTGCTCTCTCATTATCACACGGTGACATCCAGCTGGGGAGAGAGGCTTGGAGGATGCAGAGGAGCACAGGCTGCGTTTTGTTCTGGGTTTATGGAGTGCCAAGCACAGTGGGGTCTGATTCTGTGGCTGTGCTGTCTCTCATAACACAAATAATCACCATATAAAAATAATAGACTGTCCCACAAGAACAGATGTCCCAAGGAACGTTATTTGAAGGAATGGGATGTTCATTAGAGGAAGCCACTAAGATGCAGGAGTTCACAAAGCCCTTGAAGAGCACGTGGGCCACTGACCATTTTATTTCTCACTGAGGCTGCACCAGAGTTTTATTTTTCGGGCCAAGGGATAATGGTTCCCATCAAGCCATATGTGTTTGTAAAAAGACTGGACACATGGACCCAAACTCCTCACTGCCTGAGATCAGCCTCGAGCCTGTAGTCACCATCAGAAGTCTTCTTTCCCAAGCCATGCAGGAGCACTGTGATATCCCTGTTTCCCATGGGGGTGCTGGGCACAGCCATGGCAGGACCTCCTAAGCTTGGAGAGGGAAGTGCCTTTGCTGGGGAAGGTTTAGCAGCGAGGCAGAGACAGTGCCTGCAAGTGTCTGTGAGGCAGTGGATGATTTAAGCAAAGCAGACACACGCTCTCCCTCCGTGGTTGTGAGAGAATGAATGTATTGGCTCAATCAGAGGTAATGGACCGTGGCACTATCAATGCCTTTTAATTAACAAGCTGTATCTATCAGGCCCAGCCTGTCAGTGGCCCAAATGAAGACCTTGAGGCTGGACTGCTGATGTGCTTCCATCCTCTGCTCCCGTGTTTCCTTTGTTGCTGCACTGCTTGTGTTACCACTGAGGTTATTTTCAGGCTTCATTATTGTCCTGCTGTGACAACAAGCAGGTGACTTACATTTGATCCGTGGTGAGCAGGAGCACAGCCTGTGTCTCACACCCAAACCCAGCCTGACATGAAGATAGATGAGAGCAATGTTTGACAGGCTGCTAGCCCATCATCACATGGGCAGCCCTCAGTAGAGGAGCTGCCTAAAGCGCTGTGTAAATGTCTACAGAAAGGCAGAACAGACCTTTTATTTGTCTTTATTGCTGCCCAGGGCAGGACAGTCCTTTCTATCTGCAGTTAATATCGTGTGCCCAACTCTGCCAGGCTGGTCCTTCACGTTCCATCACATCCCTCCATGTCATGTGTCTGAAATGACTCAAAGTTTTGGTCCAGCTGGTGTCCAAAAAAGCTCAAAAAGTGTTTGAAGGAAATGGTTCCAGCTTGGAATATACAACTGCAGTGGATTTGAGAGCTTTCCAGTTGCCTCTGTAGCCGCTGTGAAATCTTGCCTGATCACCTTTGTGTTAAGGAAAGCAGCAAACACTGAAGCACCAAGATACAAAGCCAAGGATGGAATATTTTGGCTGATTAATGTAGCAAGGAGACTGGATCATCCCAGTTCTGACAAAGTTTAGCAAAAAGACAGCCCAGAGAACCGAATTGTGGTCAGAGTAGAGAACTCAGTGTTGTAAGAGACTTTCTTGCCCTTGTCCCCCTTTGCTTGTCCTCACTCTGTTCCTGATTTGCATCTTCCTTGGGTGAGAAGATCTGGATGGTGTTTCCTTGATGTCATCAAGCAATTTTTCAGTCTGGACAACCATGGGGTGACTGAAGCAGCTCAGTCCCTCTCTGGAGACTTCCAGAGTCATTGAGTGTTCTCTGCTGCTCACTGAGGAAATGGGGAAGAGCCAAGGGAAGAACTCCCAGTGTTTTCCATCAGCTCAACAGATGTTTTCTCTTTACGTCTCCATAACTAGATGTGACTTCAGCTCACACCACCAAATGAACGAGAGAGGAGATGAAGATAACAAAGTAATTGCAGTGCAATGTACCAGGGAAAATGTGGTTTTAGTGATTTCCCCTTACCAGGCGGGGGGGGGGTTGGAGCATGACTCTCCCTCTCTGCTACAGAGCACCCCTGGCAAATGTGCTCTGTACGTAATATTTGGTGCTAATTAGAAGTTGGTGTTTTTCTAAGATGGTAATTTAATGGGCTTTGCATTCTGCTGCCACAGCCTGCAAAGCAAGATGTGTGTGTATATATATGTATATATATATACATATAAACTTGCTTGTTTTTTCAAGCTCTCAAGAGTGAGAAAAATCTGCTGAGGTGCTTTTTGTCCTTTCCCCCTAAATAAGTTCTGCTTCCCAGCAAAAGCCATGCTCTTCCAGCAGAAGGAAGAAGGGCAAAGTTTTCAGTGGCAGCCAGCAAAATGTCATTTGTGTTCTTCAATCAAGTTTGCAATTGCCACTTGCATTCTCAAAAATCTCTATTATAGCTTGAACAGTCGTCTCTGAGGAAAACAAGTCATTTCACAATTGAGTCTTCTCAGATGAAAGAAAAGGCCAGGAATTTTCAAAGTTTTCCTTTGAAAAGAAAAACTGGAAAGGCTTTGGAAATGGCACCACCTTGGTTCGTGCTTGTGAGAGGAACTGGATCATCTCCTTGTTTTTGCGGATTTTTCACCATTAAGCAGCTAAAACTTTCCTGCCCTCCCCAGATCAGGAGCAGGGCTTTGTTTTAGGCTGTGTCTGGATACACCTGGATTAGGAAGAAGGTCCCAGCTGTCTCTATTTTGAAAACTGTGAGACCGTACAAAAGCCTTTAATGCCTGGTCAAGGTGCTCAAGCAAGGAGAGACCCAGCCTGACTCCAGTGGTTTCTGTATTGGAGCATTGCACAGATACAGCTTGCTCCAGTGAAGCTGATGGCACTGGGCAGCTCACGAGGTGGAGGGATCTGTGCCCAGCCTGGACCTCCTTCAGCTTTTTCCGTGGCTCCATCTGCAGAATTGGGGTCTTCACCCCTTGTTGCTGCTTTGCAGGAGGTTGCGTGTCATGAGTTTGAGAGGATTTGGCCCTGGGGTGAAAGGAGGATGCCGAGCCAAACTTGTCATTGGTGCATCCATTAAGTGATGGATAGGCAGCATCTCTCAGCATGAGCTCGTTTGAAAAGTGAATCAAATATGAGGACTTAATTCCAAGCCCTGTGTTGAAGGGGTGTCCCCATTGTTTTTAAGGAGATTTGGGTCAATTTCTATGTGCTTCATATATTTATTGTGATCTATTTGTTAGTATTGCTCTCTGTGTGGATGTGTTTGCATACATCAGTCACCAGCCTGGGTCATTTCTGGCTATGACAGTGAAGGCATTGTTATTTTGCCAGGACAGCAGAGCAGTAACAGAGTAATGTCAGCTATAATTCATCCATTATGATTATTTGGGTTGAGAAACTCACATCACCATGGAGACATTTTAATAATAATGAAAAAAAAATTAAAAGCAGCTTTTTAATGAGTTGGCAGCTTGGCCAAGTTGAAAGGTACTGTATTGTGGATTCATAATGAAATTTTGGACATGAACTATTTTACATAAAAGGTCCAAATCTGTAGCCTGTAATTGGAACCAGGAAGGCGTATGGTCCTGATTCAGTGCTACAGGAGGATTTGTGTACAGCAGGAGGGAGATAAAGCTCAGGGCATCCTATGGGAGGCACAAAAATCGGATGCTGCACTTGCCAAATATCTGGGCCTGGGTCCTGGGGGGAAATCAGGCTATAATCGTGGCATTTAATTCCTGACTGCGAGTCCTCTCTGCAGAATGCTGCTTTCCAAATCTTATTTAAGCAAGGTGAGGGATATTACCTGTGTTTGTCTCTGCAGGTATCCCCAGTGTGTCCTCTCTCTGCACTGGAGCAGTGCTGATTTTGATGCAGCCCAACCTTCTCCTGCCTCCTCCCCTGCCCTGTGCCAGGCAGATAAATGCATTTAAAACACTGCTTGTTCATAAAAGTTAAAGCAACTCCCAGGCAGAAGAGGAGAGGTTGAGCTCGTGGCCTCTGCATTTGAACCCTCTAACTTTGCTGTGGTTGGAAGGATTCCCCTCTGCCGTGTTCCTCCTCCCCTGCCTGGGTCAAAATCCCTTATGCAGCCCTGGGATAACATCTAAGAAAAGCCTGAAGGGGTGAAGGAATTGTGTTTGAAGCTCATAGGCATGGACCTTGACGGTTTTTGTGGTTTATATGGCTACATGTGCAGTTTCAAAGTGATCAGTGGTGTTCCCTTCCCTGTGTGCCACCAGCTGCCACAACTCACTGGTCCCACTGGTGGGGCTGCCCCACTTTGCCCTGCCCTGCTGTGGTTGAAGATTTCTCCAGCAGATATCCAGGGCTACAATGCAATCCTTGTTTTGGAAAGCTTGGAGCTTGAAGGAAAGATTCCTTGCAAGCCTCATGCTGCTGAAATGCAGCATCTGAGGAGGTTTTGTGTGCCCTGGAGGTACCCTCTGTGACAAGAAGTGTCACCTTTGTGATTTGATCAAGGAATCTTGTGTTGTTTTTTAGGATGTCCTATTTAGGATGTGCACCCAGGCCCATTTTTTTTGGTTTGAATGGCAGAGAAACCCAACCAGAGGAGTTTCTGCAACAGGGTGATGCCCAGATTGACTTGAAACTTTAAATGTGTTTGGCCTTGCATGGATTGGCCCTTTCCCTTTGTACTGACAAGAATTTAATGGTTTTGATCCTCCAAACCTTGCAAAAATAAAGACAGACATTATCTGTGATCAGACAAGGTTGTTATCCTGAGTGTGTGTGTGAGGAAAGTAGGAAATCAGATGCTTTTTAATACACAGACAAGTTCAAATTAGCATCTCCTACTGATTGCCAGATTTATTTCTGTTTTCAGATTGGTTTTTTTTTTTTTTGGTGTGTCTGCACCAACCCTGAAAGCCAAAGCCACAGAATCCTCTATTCTCATCTGGAATGGACAGACACTGATGCAATTCCCTACTCCCTTAAATAAACCCCTTCAATATCGTGTGTGCCTACCTGGCACGGGATACTTCATTTCCTCTGGTCCTCTGACATCTTAAATTCATTTGGGGGCCTTATGATACATGAAACAAAGTTGTAGAGCACGCTAAGGAAGGGTTAGGTGTCCCCTGGGGACACTGCTCTACACTGGCTTTGCTGGTCCAATGCACTTTGGGTTGCAGCCCTTCCCAACCCTGTATCTCAATCAGCTTTGGGTGAGAGCCAGATTTCACCTGGCCCTATATAAATTTTTAGGGTTGCTGGTGTGCACACATCTGGAGAGAGAAGCCATAGGTCTCCCATGGGTTATTAAACAGCAGGATTGTTTCTGTAGGGATTAATTTTCAAGGAAACCTGACTAACCTCTTTGCTTTTCCACTCCAGCTTCCCCATTCCCAGAGGACTTCTCCATTCTAACCACTGTAAAAGCGAAGAAAGGAGGTCAGTCCTTCTTGATCTCAATTTACAATGAGCAAGGGATCCAGCAAATTGGTGTGGAGTTGGGTAGATCTCCTGTATTCCTGTATGAAGACCATACAGGAAAGCCAGGCCCAGAAGACTATCCTCTCTTTAGAGGCATTAACCTTGCAGATGGCAAGTAAGTGAAATTTTGTGCACAAAGGAAAAACAGTTCATTGTTTATATCAATACCAGCATGCTGAACGTTGTGTAAAATAGGAGTCGTGCCTATAGAAATGTATATGCACACCTCTGGCTGCTGCCAAGTGACCCAGTCTGTAATTGTGGCCTTGGGTGAAAAGATATTACCTATGTAAGAAGTGTGAATGACCAGTCAGTGCCACGGTCTGACACTGAGGGGGGATAGGAAAACTGAATTTTGGTGCAAAGGGCCTTAAGAAATCAGTTCATCTTGCAAAACCCAAGCTGAGACTTTTGCAGGACATAAGGAGGGTGGAAAATGGGGATAATCAGGGTATCGGTGTTTGGTGTTTCCCTCTGCCTCTTGTTGAAGCCAGAACTGGCACTCTCCTACCTGTCTAGGAGGGATGAAAAGTGAATGGCATCTCCTCAATCAGCCTTTCTATTTCAAATGAAATCTTTAGCTGCCCCAGGAGAATTTCCATGAAGGTTTGCAGAACATCAGTTGATGAAATTTCATTATTATACAATCATTAGTTTGTTCTGGAAAGCCCAAGGCCCTGCTTAACACATCTGTGGGCTGTGTTCTTGTAGGTGGCACAGAATAGCTCTCAGTGTGCAGAAGAAAAACGTCACCTTGATTTTGGACTGTAAAAAGAAGATAACCAAGTTCCTGGACAGAAGTGACCATCCCATCATTGACGTCAACGGCATCATTGTGTTTGGAACAAGGATATTGGATGAGGAAGTCTTTGAGGTAAGTCATGGCAAGGAACAGCTCTGGAGGTGTTCCACAGTGATGATCAACTGGGTTCTGGATGTGGAGATATTTACGGCTCATTTTTGAAGCCTGTTTTGGGATTTTACACAGTAGAACGGTGTTGGATGTAATTTTTGGTTTAAGTTTTTACTTTGACTAAGATTCTTGTAGTAAAGATTAAAATGGTGGGCCAGCTGACCTGTTGGAGCGAGTTCCTCTGGTTCTCTGGTTTCCTGCCTCTTCTGGGATTCTGGACCATCTCTGCACAGGGGGGGATTTTGTAGATCTGTAGCTCTTGGCATGTTTAACATGGGAAGGACTCACAAGGTTTTCATTCATCCCCGTGTTGTGATTTAGATAAAGCTGCAGGGGCAGTAAATGAAGGCTGAGGAAAGCAGCTCCCTTGCAAGTCACAGTTCACTCTGGGGCTGTAGGAATTTGCTCTTTTTCCATGCCTTGGCCACGGATTCTTGGTTTCTTGCACCGTGACAAAAGGGGACTCTCCCTGACAGCTTGTTTGGCAGCCCTGTCACCTCCCACACAGTGACTGCTTGCAAAAGCAAAGCAAAATCCTGATGGGTGGAATGTTCCCGTGAGCTCCTCTGATTTAAGCAAAGAGATAGAGGATTATTTATAGACAAGGTACATATGGTAGAAGTTTTTTTTCCATACTTCAGCAGCTAGTTTAATATATGCATTTCTCTGGCAATCTCAACTTTTGTGCTCTGCTGCACTTGTGAGGCTTCCATGTGGATAAGAATCTCGTTCCTGGTCTTTTTTGCAAGCCAGAATTGTTCCCTGAAACCAGCTCCAGTGCAGTGGAGTGTAAACCAAGACCTATTGATCTCTATCTCCTTACTTTTATTGAATTTATATGGAGGAAGAGCTGAATCTCCTGGGCCTTTCCAGCCCAGCAAAGGGATGGGGAATATCTCCTATCCAGGGATAATTAGAGCCGTAGCAAAGCCAGCTCTTGTCTGCATTTTACTGTCACTCAGAAGGAAAGTTCCAGCCTGTTTACTATTACCAACATCTGGGAGGTGGTCTGGTGTAAACAGAGCAAGAATGCATGGACTGAACACTGCTGCCAAAATCCCAGTCACAGACTTAGAGCTGAATCTCCAAATTGCATTAAATTAAGAGACATTCCCCGGGAAGTTTAACAATTAAAATGGAAAGTAAAAGCTGGGCTTAATGGGCACCCGAGTGTCTTTCGCAAGTGTTGGACGTTCTGCCAGATGTTTCAGCAGTTGAGCTGGATGCTGTGCTTTGAGAGGAGTTGTTATATAAAGTGCTGAGCTCCTCTGGCAAGCTGATGGATCCAGAGGTCCAGTAGACCCACTTAAAGAGCTTGGAACAACACCCAGAGTGGATGAGAAACCTGCACTTTATATTCCTTCATTTTGCAAAGGAGTGCATTCCCCGTAAATGCCTCTGAAGCTTGAGGTGCTCTCAGGGGGCTTTTAGGGCTCACCTGGCTTTAGGACAGCTGATTCCTCTCCCAGGAAGGGAACAAACACATGTTTATGGCTGGCAGTGCTCTCCCAGCTCTGCTCTTACACCTTTCCATGGGATTGGCCATGGCTCCCTTGCTCAAGGGGACTTATTTTGGGGTATGAGCTCCGAGGGGCTGTGAAACCTCCTTGGTCTTGGGAGGTGGGATAGCATGGAGTGAGCTGTTCCCTGTTAGGGGAAGATCTTACAGGCATTTACTGAGAACTGGATAATTAGAAAATACTTTTTCTCTCTGTCTTAAATGTACTGATGTTATACACTATATATATAAAACCCTCTCTAGTTCTAGTATTTATCCCTTGTTTTGTCACCCCCATCACACCCTGCTGAAGATACAGCAGCTTTAAATCCAATGTAAGAGGTTTTCTGAAGGCAGTGGACTATAACCTAATTTCCTTCATATCTCAGCAACTTCATTTCCTTTGGCCCCCCCTTTCTTCTTTCTGCAAGACTAAGCAGAAACTGTACAGGGGAAACTGTGGCTCAGAACAATGGGAAATGGGTGTAAAGTGGGAAATTTATGTATTCTTGGAAAGCTGATAACTTCTGGACTGCATACAGAACGACAGGATGGAGCTGCTGCTGTCCCATAGGCAACTGCTCTGCAAACCTCAGCTAACAAGATGTTCCCCAGTGTTTTCTGCATCCGTGGCTCTCGTGTGTTTGTCACTTCTGCTGGAAATTCAAATAACCCAGTGAGGTGGGAGTGGGGTGGAAGACAGTGTTGGGGAGGGCTGGGATTGGCTGTGTCTCAGCACAAGAGCTGTAAGTAGTGGGAATTCATATCCTCCTTGTCAGGACTGAAATGAAATCAGCTCCCAACATGTTTTGTTTTGGAAGTTGTAATTATTTAAGCTGCAGGTCGAGCTGGGGATGTGAGGGGAGAGCAGCACAATCGAGTGCTGGGATGGGAACTTCCTCACTCTCATTCTGCTGCAGAAAAAGCCTGGCAGGAAAGGTTAGAGGAGTTTCAAAATATTTCTCTAGCACAACATTCTTCCAGTGGAAAAATGACTTCCTCTCATTAAAATTCAATTAGTTGGAGGCTGTGTGGATCTCTGTATGGCCAGGGGAGCAGTGGGGAGGTTTGAAAAGGGGCCAAGCCCAGAGCCCAGGTTGTACAAGTTCAGTTTTGTGCTGAGCTGTTGTTCAAAACAGGAGTTTACAGATGTCAGGAGAGGCTCTCGCTCCAGGGTTGGGAAGTGCTGTCCGGCCTCAAGCTGTGAGTGAGGGGATGCTGTTGTGACACAGCAAAGGGCTGTTTGCAGTGGGAAAGGGAAGGAGAAAAGGAATAGCCCGTGGTGGAGGATAAACACTCCCTCTGCTTGCAGGCTGGAGGGAGAGGTGTCCCTGTGGCTACAGCAGCAGCACTGGGAGGAAGTCAGAAGACATGTGAACGTATCTCAGTTTTAGAGGGATGGACTCTTTCTTTTGGTGGGCTTTCTTAAAAACAAAAATTAGAAACCAAGTCCTGGCACAGTCCTGGTGGTTTAGCACAGGAACAGAGGGAGGATGAAACTTGGGAAAGTCCCTTTCCCAGAAAGCAAAGGATCTTCTGCCTGAAACCCAGGGAGACTTTCCAAAACACCGTGGTGATGTGCTGGCCTCACTCCTGCCTCTGCTCCTTGGAGATTCACTGCAGGATCCCTGTGGTCCGCTGCAGGAGCCACCTTTTTGTGCAGGGTCCCAGCAGCTCTTGTGTGGATAACAAGAAACTGGAAGTGTTGATCCCTTCCTTGGCCGAGATGGTCTGGTGGAAAAGCAGTTCAGCTGGCTCTGGGCTGAAGTTGTTCTGGTTTAGCAGGTGTGGGTTGAAATAAAGTTCAGCTCCTGGCTTAGGAGAGTCACTGGGGCTGTGATTCAGTCCTAGAAGTGGCTGTATTACTGCAGGGACCAGAGAAATCCCACAACCCACAGCTGCAGGATCTTGATGCATAACAACTGCTGCACAATATCTGTGGCAGGTCTATTCCACCATTTCTGGGCTGGATTAGGTGAAATTAACCCCTTTGTGATGGTGTTTGGAAGCATCTCATGGAAGAAGCTTACTCAGAAGTTTGGTTTCTGCAGTAGTGAGTGGCCCAGCCTTGTTTTACTGCTCATGTTACTCCAGACCAGTGTTTCAGTGACATGCTGATGAGCAAAATAAACTTTGTTCAGATCTTGCTATGTCATATTTCTGCTGGATATCCCATTTTGTCTCCTGGTCTGCCAGGAAGAGACTATTGAGTGCTGATAAAGGCACTGTACAGTCCCTGGCTCCAGAGCTACAGTTGGCATCACTAAATTGTGGTGGGGACATTGGTAAAAAAGGAGTAGGTTTTGGCAAAACTGCTGAGGACACCCTAGTAACAAGGGAGTACATTTGATGGGTCATCTGTTTAAAATTTTGTAGGATTGTCCCACGAGGTAACTGGGGTTTTGCCCCTCTGGCAATAACACTGGTTTGCAGCAGTGTCTGGAGTAGATGAAATGAGTTTCCCCATAAGTGGAAATGCCTGGTGCATGTGGATATTGCTTTTTAAGGTTTATGCCCTTCTCTCTTGGCTTCTCTAGAGACAAGAGGAGCTCAGTTTGTCCAGCTGAGCGCCATAACTGTGTCTCATTGGTCCAGTTGGTGCTGTAAAAGCAAGTGTTTTCCTCTGAACCTGCCAAACAAGGTGCAAAGTGAGAGGGTCTGGGACACCTGTGGACGCTGTTCTGCCAACGCTGCGAAACCCTGAGGGGCTGACAACTTGTTTGCTGTGCCTTGTGCCAGAGCCTGTCCTGGGATGAGATGTGGCACGCTGGGAGGGGGTTGGAGGATGCTGAAAGGATGCTGCTTTTTATTTTCTTTCCTCCTTTGTGGTTTTTTTGTTTTTTTTTTTTTTTTTTGATGACCACGAGTGAAATCAAGACATCAGAAATGGAGGGAAAGCAATTTGTGCTGGGGAGAGCCAGAAAGGCCGGGCAGGCTGCCAGAGGGGCTCTTAGGGCTGTTGAGTGTTTCAAGGCACAAGACAAAGCAGAATAGAAGCATCAATGCTCTCAGCTGAGACATTGGGGCCGTTCAGGTGCTCTGTTGCTCTTGGGTTGAAATGCCAACTCTCTTTTCATCTTCTGCCTTGTTTACACTTAAAAAAACCAATTATCACTGTGGTTGATAATCCCAGATTTCATTTCACTATCGTCAGGGCTTTCTCCTTCCCTTCCCATGCTCTTGGCTGTAGCATTTTCATCTCTGCAAAGTGCTCTTATTTTTGAAAGTTTCTGGAGGTTATTTTTCTCAGACACCTCTGAGGTTGTAAAATTGGATCAACAACTTGTGTTTTAGGGGAAGGTGTAGAAATGAAAATACATTCCTATACACATAGGTGAATTTTATGGTACTTTTTGGTAAAGATGGAGAAGTTTAGGAGCCTCCTCTCCCAGGCAGATCTGCTGTTAACATGCCAAACAGGCTCTGCCTGCTATAGGAAGATATCTACTCTATCTCCTCTGTCTTTGCTACAAAGATTGATGTGCTGCTGGTGCAATGAACTTGGAGAAAGCCAATTCGGTGGCAGCTTAATTTACAGACTTTCCCAGCTCACAGGGACAAAGGTACCACAGGAAGCTCAGGTCTGAATCCATGTCTGATCCACATCTAGACCTGATTTTGCCTTGGCACAGCTGCCTTTGCTGTTCCTGCTGGCAGAGGGGCTTGTGCAGTGGCAATTATTTATTCCCAGGAGAAGCATAGAAGGTTCCCAAGTCAGGAAGAATTTCTTCATGGAAAGGACAGGCAGGTGGTGGAGTCACTGTCCCAGGAGGTGTTTAACAAACAACTGGACGTGGCACTCGGTGCTCTGGTCCATTTGACAAGGTGGGGATCAGTCAAAGGTTGGACTTGATGATCTTGGGGGTCTTTTCCAACATCAACAATTCTGTGGCATCAGAACAGCTTCAGGAGCTCCGAGAGGCTTTTCACGAGCTCAGCTTTGGACCCGTCGTGCTCTGCAGGATCTGGGCTTAGCTCAGGTTTATTAAGTTTTTATTAAACCTTCCAAAAGCATTTTTAAGAATTCTGGGGTTTTTGGGTTCCTCTGTCGGGATGCACCACGAATACATGTTCCTGTTCCTTTTCCCTACCTTGGCAGACTGCTGAGAGAAGCTAATTTACAGAGCTGGCTGCCTGCTTTCCTGGCCCTGCCAAATCTGATTTCACCTCTTTTGCTGTAGAGTCTTTCAGGGAGTGCAAAGAGTCGATGTTTTACACCACCAGCATATACCGTGGTGTGAGATGATGGAAAATAAAACGTCCTGAGCCAGCATTTAGGGTTCTTTATTGAAGATGTCTGTAGCTTTCCCCAGTCTCCTAATAATTCTCCATTTGGTTGCTGGTTTTCTCGTCATTTCTTCTGCCTTTGTTTTTTCAAAGGATCCTCTTTAAGCAAAATGGTGCACTTGAGACATATGGATTAAATCACAGCACTCTGCTCTTCCAGGAGAGCAAAGCTGCCTAGAAAATGTCTACCATTATTGAAGATTATGCCTCTGGATGGGTTTGCAATTAATGGTGAGATTTTTGTGCCAGAGTCCAGGCAATGCAGTCAGTCTAATCAAAACCCAAACGTGATGTTTGGCCCCAGTTGGCAACATCTCAGACACAGCATCGTCTTACACAGGTGCCCAGGGACGTCATCTGGTTTTATCAGCATGTCTGTATCGAAGGAGGGGCAGGACCTGGTCCAGAATAAGAATTGCAAAGCAGCTTGTAAAAGTTAGGCTGAGCTTCAGGTGGTTTCATTTCAACCCTAAACTGACACCATTTTATCGGACCTGTAACTGTCAGGTGCCAGCAAGGAAAGTGAGAGCTTGGGTGGAAACATCAGCTGAATTGTTTGCATACACTTTGCTGAAACTCTTGTTTTTCATTTAGATTTGCTGGGTAATTGGGGTTTGGCCATCTGGCCTGCAGTCAAGCTTGGTGACTGGGTCAGGGCTGCCTGTAATGATGGAGCCTTATTAGTCATGATTACAAAATACACATATTTAATGTTTCTAACTTGTTTTTTTTTGCTTTGGAGTTTTGGGTTGCTGGGGCTTTTTTTGGTCAGTGGTAAATTTCGTTTTGTAAACTGTAAAAGAAACTGCATTGGCCTGTGTAGATAATTAGTGGAGCTTGTTGGTATCGAATGCCTCCAGGCCTCTGATAGCTTACAAAGCACTTTATTGTTCAAACAGATCATAAAAGTGCTTTTATCGATGTTTAACAGTCATTCAGTCCATCAGTTATCTTTTAATATTGCCAAGTTAAACCTCAGCCTAGGAAGCTGCAGGGTCTTACAGCTTCTTCCTCCAGTCTTACAGGAGGACCCTGCTCTCATGGAAGGTGTTCCTGCCCATGGCATGGGGTGGAATGAGATGAACTTTAAGGTTCTTTCCAACCCAAACCAGTCTGGGATTCCATGACCCCACTCAGGTTTTGCCTCAGGATGGTGCTGTTGGGGGTTACCTTTGAGAAAATGGGTGTCTTTTCCCCCCTGTATGGTCCTTATGCCCTCCTGACCTCCCTTAGGGTGGTGACAATGAAAGCTGTGGTTATCCAAAGCACTTGATGTTCCCGGTGTCCATCAGAGGAGATAAAAGGATTCTGCATGGAAGGAGATGGGGAGACAGCAGAATCCCAGGAAGCCTGGCAGTGTGCAATAGCAGTGTGTGCTTGGCTGCCCACCCTGGCCTCGGTGCTGGGCTGGACTGTCTGTCTAGGAAGGGAATTTAGGCCTTTTGATGTCATTGTAAGAACTTCTTAATTGATGCTTCAGTGCTGGTGTCTGTGAATGGGAGAAAACACCGAAACCAGAACAATTCCATGTGGAGAGTCTCTTCTCACATTTTTTTAGTAAAACATGGTAAATGCTGAGCATTTGGGGCACTTGGCAGTCCTGAAATTCCAGGATTAATGCTGTGAGTGGTGGAGGACTTGGGACCTCATCCCTGTCTGAGGGACCCTTGACTTCCCTGCCTGCTCCTGGACTGTGGCCACAGTAGCTGTGACGTGTCATGACTCCAGCAGCTACAGAAGGGGAAATTCAACACACTGTTTGTTATTTTGGTTCAAAGAGACAGCTGGGAGCCTGATGGTTGCCTTACCAGGGACTCCTGCAGGCAAGTTGGTTTGGAGGAGTGTTTTCCATTTTGGAGGGCATGGATGCTGAGGGAAAGTGGGGGGAACTGCCATGGGCAGGGCTGCTAAGCTGTACCCAGCAGGGCTCTCCATCCCTGCTGTCTTGGGCCATGGCATGGTGGTTGCCCAGCTTTCCCTGGCCTGGGGCACCTCCTGCAGAGTGGGGTAATCAGCTGAAACTGCTAATGAGGAAAACTGAGTGATCTGTGGAAGGCAAAGCTCATCCTTCAAAGCGATTTCCATCCACCACAGGGACTGTGGGGTTTGGGGAGCAGGGTTGTGTCTGGTTGTTCCTGACATTCACCTGGCAGAGCTCTGTATTTAAATGCAGGCAGAGACCCAGGCAGGCTCGTTAGATGATGGATGCTCTTAGGTGTAGGGTCATTACTCTTCCAGCTGATGGCTTCGTTTGTAGTTTGCTTCCCCTCCTTGGACAGTGGGAGGAAGAAGGAGAGGGCTCAGTTTCTTCCATGGAAACTCTGAGGAGCAGAAGGCTGATTGCTGAACCCAGACAGGGTGATGTAATGCTGGAAACCTGCTCCTCTCTGGTGACATCATGCCAAGGTTTGCAGTGCTGGTGTGGACAGGGGTGTCTGCAGGGAGAAGGACGAGGCTTCAGGAGCAGAAAAAGCACCACAAAGGGTCTTGGAGTGTCTTGGAAAGACACTGAAAGGAGAGCAAATGGAAGTGTTTGGGAAAGATGATTTTCCTCAGCTTGAGCATGGGGGAAAAGCCAAATACTTGTGCTCTTGGGGAGAAGTTTCCAGCTGAACTTTATTTGGCAGCATGGCTGTGCAACATGGAAAAGTGATTACTGAGAGCAGAGCATGACAGTGTGTCCCCAGCCCAAATCGGGCCATGTTTCCCCTTCCCTGCTAATTTGGGAACCTTGTTCTATGTGGGAGGTGACTCACCAATTAGCCTTATTTGCATAAAAGTGAATTTCTGGAACAGAACCCTGTGAATAGGAAAAAATCCTCTCCTATACATAAACAGCTTGATTGACTTGCATTGTTGAAGTGAATTTATAGGAAGCAAAGGCTCATCTGGGCCAAACTCGTGGGACTTTGAGGAAGAGGATGGTGAGCACCAAGCTCTGTAAAGCTGGTCGGGCAGGGAGGTGGGATTTGTGTCCTTGCTGACCTGGCAGAGCTCAAACTGATGTTTCTCTGAAATTTAGGTCTTTATTGCCATTGTTTGCACTCTGTCACTTCTCTGAGCAAAGCTTTAATTCACATTCACTGCACCAAGGACAGACTAAACCCAGCAGAGAAAAGACCATCCCAACCCAGAAACCTCTTTGCTGACTTTGTGTTCAACCCATTCCCTTGTCACTTAGGTACGAACAAATGAAACACGCGTTCCTCACACATGGTGAGGTCTCTCTATTTCTTCTTTTTTCCCTTTTTTTTTAATTTTTTTTTTTTTTTTTGAGGCAGTCTGGGCTGTCTGCCAAAACCCAAAGGAAAATCCTAAGCCACTCCAGACATCCCCAGTGTGCAGGTGTACTGCTGACTTTGACAGGGCTGAGCGGGATCGAATGTATATGTTCACAATAAATACATCACCCTGGGGATGGGAGCTGGAAGAGGGTATTCCTAATGAGTTGTGCAGAAGATTGGATGGGATTGGCGTGTTTGTGTGGCTGTGTGTTTTCTATTCCCTGCAAGAACACGGAAAAAAGTCTCTAACCGTGGGCTCGTTGCTCTCCACACGTAGCCACGCACTGGCTGGGGTTCAGGAGGTCAGGCCTGCTTGAACAAACAGTGCCTTGGCCACTGAAGAGAAATGTGTGGGGAGATGAGAGAATCGGTGGTGAATATTACTTTTGTGCACTGTTCTCTGTTCTGGAATGTCTGCAAACATAGCAAGGTTTTCCTGAGGCTTTGATGCCTTGCATAAGCAAATTTATCTGCAAGTTGTGTTTACCCTCTTCCAGCCTTGCTGCTCAGAGCTGTGAAATGTGAGCTGAGATGCTCAGCTACCTCTGGCTGCACCGGTCATGCTGCATCCATTCTTAGCCCTTAATGGATAACCACAGTTCTGGGCTGAACTTCTTTACGTCTGCTGCAAAGTGTTCAAACCCAACTCCCTTTCTTGGGATGAAAACTTTAGGCAGTGCCTAATTAGCTTTGCTAAGGAGCTACACAGATTTTGTGCTGAAAGAATCACAGAATATCCTGAATTGGAAGGGAACCCACCAAGGGATCATCAAAATCCAACTGCAAGGCAGGATTATTTTGGAATGCTGAATTTGAGATGGCAGATGCTGCACGGAGATTCTCTTGCAGGAAAAATTAAAACCCCAAAGAATTTTTTCAAGGACAATTAGCACTATTGAAGCATAATTGAAAAAATACTTTAGAGTAAGAAGGCAAGAGGTGTGTGAACACCATCAAAGGACACATTCTAGTTTCCTGGAGGAGGAGGAGGGAGAGAGATGTATGGACCAGAGGTGTTGCACACTAGCTCAGCTTTCCATTTCCAGCTCTTTCCTGAGCAGCCAAATTTCCAGCAATGGTGGGAATTAGCAGTAGGAACCTGCACAAAAGCTCCTTCTCGGGTGGTCCCAGCAGATGTGTCCTGCTTGGTGTTCCATGGCTTGGTGATTGTCGCCAGCCAAAGGCAGGAAAATACTTTTCCAACCAAAATTTGGTGTTAAGTTAAATTCTGAGTGTGTCAGCAGATACCCCCACGCCTGAGCATGTAATCCCACTTACATCCTGAGATAACTTTGGCAGCCAGGTCTATTTTCCCCCCCATTCCCTTTAATCCATAAAACCTGGATTCTGTATTCACCTCCTGGGGCAGAAAACATTCCAAGTGCTGATTAAAAGCCTCTGTGCATACAAACCCCTTGATCCCGAGCCACCTCGGTGTGGAGGGCTGAGGAGGAAACCTCAAGGTGGATCCTGGGGTTGTTCAGTCAGGGGGTGGAAATCCTGTCTGTGGGGCCGAGAAAGTGGCAGCTCCACTTCCAGATTAATTGGCTACGAAAAGAAATATGGAGTAAAAGCAAGTTTTTAGGTACCTTGGAGCTCAGAAGGGCTCCAGCTGCCGTGGGATGGGAGCAGGAAGCCCTGATGTGCTGTCAGGAGCAAAGGGCCACGCTTTGCCAATGGAAATGAGCCCAGACTGGGGGAGGCCGAGTGGTTCCAACAGGACTTGTGGGCTTTGGAACTGTCTGAGGGCTTGCTTGGTGTTTCATCCTGGAGTTTGGGAAGTGTTTAGGGAGTAAGAAAGGGAGAGGATGGGAAAACCACAGGGAGGCAGTGTGAGGCTACCCCTGCTTGCTCTTCCTGCCCTGTAGCAGTGGTGTGAGTTGTTCCATGGAGCTGTGAAATGCATCTGCTGTTTGATGGTCATGGCAAGAAGTTTGATGGAGATCTGAGGTCCCCAGCCCAGGGAGGGCATTGGCTTATTGGAATGAGTCCAGAGGAGGCCACCAAGATGATCAGGGGGATGGAGCACCTCTCCTGTGAGGAAAGACTGAGAGAATTGGGGTTGTTCAGCTTGGAGAGGAGAAGGTTTCAGGGTGATCTAATTGGGGCCTCCCAGTACCTCAAGGAAGCCAACAAGAAAGATGGAGAGAGACTATTTACAAGGGCCTGGAGAGACAGGACAAGAAAGAATGGGAGAGGGCAGGTTTAGGTTAGATATTAGGAAGAAATTCTTCCCAGTGAGGGTAGGGAGGCCCTGGCAGAGGTTCCCCAGAGAAGCTGTGGCTGTCCCATCCCTGGAAGTGTCCAAGGGCAGGTTGGACGGGGCTTGGAGCAACCTGGGCTGGTGGAAGGTGTCCCTGCCCATGGCAGGGGGTGGAACGAGATGTTCTTCAAAGTCCCTTCCAACCAAGCCATTCCATAATCTAAGGTTGGATTTCTTTCCTGCACCTCCTTTTCTGTACAAAGATCAGCTGCCCCTCCAGTCTCTCTTGTTCAGCACCTTCCTCAGACCCTCTCTTTTGCATTGCATCCTCCACCTCCATCGTAGGCAGAGGTGGGAAGGAAGCCCAGAGCTCTCTGGGTCACTGGGACTAACACCTCCCAGGCAGACACTGCGACCCTGTTTACACAGGGCTGGGTAAGAACTGAGCAACTACCTCCACTCGGGCTCAGAGCAGCTCCAGCAGTAACTCAAGCCAAGAGCTTTGCTTTCCTACATATTTTCCATGGTGAGAGAGCCCCCTTCACAATCCACTGGCGTATCCGTCTTCACGTGGGCGGCACAGCCAGCAGGAGCTGCTCTGGTTCCTAATTTTCCGTATGTGAAAGGGAAATAAATCAATGTGAAACCAGAGCAGGGAAACGGCGTCGTTCGGCACGGAGGGCGAAGACACAAAGGAGCGACGGCGTGATGTGCCGTGCCACAGCTTGTAAGGAGGGAGAATCGGGCTGTAAACTATCCCTCACGGTTCACACATATGTCATTGAAAAATAAGTCCTGTAGGAAAAAGCCAGCCCTTTTTTTTTGCTCGGTTATTAGTGGAGGTTTTGATTTGGAGGGAGAGGGGAAAGTTGGAACGGCGGGATCGGCCCTTGGTAAAGCGGTGACATCAGGAGGTGAAGTTGGATGGGGAGAAATGGAATGGTAAAGAAAACAGGGAATTTGAGAACGTGGTCAGGTCTGCCTGACCACAAGAGGGAAAGTGAAGGCTGGGCAGCCTTTGGCAGCCTTGCAGCCTCTAATTTGGGATTACGTGGAGTTTTCAGAGACTGCATATTCCCCTCCAGGCTGTGTCTCCTCTCCAAGGAAAACTACAATTTCCTCGTTTCCTATGGAAAAGGTAGCCTGGATAACAGGGCACTGCCCGGAGCTGATCCCTGGACTATAGAAAGGCTGTGGGGCTGCAGTGGGGATGACCTTCAGGAGGTGACAACTGGGACCTGGAGAGTGGTGGCACTGGTTGGGGACAGCCAGGCTATCCTGGGCTACCTGGTGCTCAGAGAGCAGGGGAGGACAAGGGAAAATGGGGCCTTGGGTTTCTTCCAGGGGTTCCTAATGAATGCAGTGAGGAAAATGGAGAAAATGTGGGGTTTGAGCCTGTCCTATGGAGCGCAGGGTATTGAGTGTGAGCTGCAGAAAGGCAGCGTTCTTTGGAATACACGGGAGACAAAATGAGGGGATTATTTCAAAACTGCTTATGGGTTCATCTTCTCACTCTCTCAGCATTATTAACTGCTAGTTAAAGGGCTGGCAGAGTGGGACAGACAATGACATCCATTCATTTTGCCCCATTCATTTCTCAGAGGCCTGGGCTGCTGGGCTTTTGTGGATTTTTCTTTTCCCTTTTTTTTTTTTAATTTCCATGCTGGACACTGAAGGTCAGGCTGACCCTCTGCTCCCTTTATGTAAATGCCTCCCACAGTGTGTGAGCCATGAGTTAATGCAGCTTTCCAGAGGGTCTGAATGCGTTTTGTGGGACGCTGTCCATGGGTCTTGGCACGCAGGACGCTCGGGATGGCTCTCAGGGACAGCACCACCATGTCACACCATCCCATTGCTTTGTCCTTGCATGAAAATGCCTTTTCTCGACCATCTAAACTGCCAAATCCCATTTCCAGGTGCCTCCCGAATCACCCTGCTTTAGCATATCCAGGGAAACCAGCTTTCTGAGCAAGCATAAAGAGATTTTTTGGTGAATAGTCTAATTTGCCGCTTGTGAGGTTTCAGGAGCGTAATCTGACTTGATGCTTCAATTAGGGAACAAAACCACACCGTGTGAATGTACCTGAGCCAAATCAGCTCCTATTGGAAAACAATTGGGAAGAACTGCTGGAAAAACTGCTGCTGTGGGGTTATAAACACTGGTGCTTTTGTGAACGCTTTGGGAGAGAGAATTACTCAAAGAAAGGGCAAAAAGGAAGCCATGTTTGAGTTCTGGAGAGATATGCGAGGGATAGATTTTGGGGTTTTGAGTAATCTCTTGCTCTGCAGTCACTCTCAGCGGGTGGTATTAATATTGTAAACAGATGGTGGGTGCCTCGATTAAAAAATACCTGGGAACTTGGTGGTGCAAGTTTTAAGCAGATTTTTAAAGCATTCCTTTCGAAGTTATCCTATAGATTTCCACTCAGCATTTACAATCTGGAGGGGGAGAAAAAGCCCAGCTGTTTAGTGACCACTCTGTAAAGGTTCTATTTGGGCTACGTGTAAAACCAGTGACAACACAGCACATGGTGATTGTGGGGCCTCTATTCTTAGGGCTCAAGGCTGTAATTTGTGTGGAGTATGACACAAATGCTGATTTTGAGCTACCAAATGAGGAGTTTGAAAGCAGAAATCACAGAGTGACAGGCTGCTGTGTGGTCATAGAGGAAAAAAATAACTCCGAGGGTTTGATCCTGGTGTGTTTGGAGAGCCAGTAACAATTACAAGTGTGTTGTGCAGATGGGCGAGCTGCTGTCCTTGGGTAAAGGCTCATCTGAGGTTGCCTGGGTGGCACTGCCAGTCTGTTCAAGGCCAGCATCTGATGGCAGGTATCAACAAACCCTTGGGCTCTGCTTCTCCCATGAAATTCCTTTGGGAGCTGCCAGGGGAGCTGGTTTTGCTGAGACCTGGAGCTGCTTTTCTTCTCCACTTTTTTTTTGGGTCTGGAAAATTGAGGAGAAGACGGTGTTTTCCATCTGTAGGCAGAGATGCAAGAAAACCTGCTTATTTTGTGGTGTTTCAGCTCATCTTTTTCCAGTCACTGTGGGAATTGGGAATCTCAGAGATGCTTTGAGATTAGGCAGGTCTAGATTCCTTCTAATTTGTGTCTCGTGGTTGCCTAAACTCATGGTAGGGACATTAAAGAGAGGGTAGGAACATTAAAGAGGGGAGCTCTGTGCGTGCCTGTATCTGATGAGATGTGAACTCACCACAGAACCTCCCCAGACAATGCACTTGCATGATGGATTTTACTGAGCTGTCTGTTTCCATGACATTTATAGCAGTTTAATTATCTTGAGCCTTTTCCCTCTGTCAGAAGTGATTGAAATCTGGTATCAGATTCAAGAGTTGTTGAGGTGGACGGACACACCTGCGGCTGCACAGAGAGATCACCCAGGGCTTGTTTTTTGGGGGAAACCAGCCAAAAAAATGCATTGCTGTCCTAATGAAGTCATTAGAGGAGAATGCTTCCTCATGTGTTAGCTTAAACCTTCAAAATAAATAACTCTCAGTGTGGTTTCTGGTACCCATGAGGTCAATATTTAGGTACTAGCAGTTGTAATCACAGAGTTGTAAACGCAGAAGGCTGAGTTGTTGCTTTGGTGAAGATGTTTCCTTCTAGCATATCCTACAACTCCAAATATTTCCTCTGAGTAGGATCCTTGTAGGGAGAGATCCGATTCCTTGTGCTGGCAAAAAACTGCGAGAACTGGTTCTGACTGGAGGCCACAGTTAAGATCCCACACAGGAGCATCCAGAGAGCAGGTTTGCTAAGGATCTACACCAGGTCTGACCTGAACTTCTCACACATTCCCTGGGAGCTGGTGTGAGTGTGCCAAGTCCTCCTGCCAAGCTGGCCCTGCATGCAGAGCCTCAACCTGCTTTTCTCTCATTCCAGCTCTTCTCAGAATTGAGTTTCCTATTTTTCAGTCAAAACTGGAGAGGGGAAAAGAAAGTCAGACTATTTACCATGTTCATGGGAGTTTTGGAGCAGCCAAAGAAAACTGAGTCACCTTGGAAGGGCTCTCTGCAGTCAGGTTTTTTACCTTTTTCTTTTATAATTTTCCCCTGAAATAGAAGGGACACCTTTGCCCAGCCAGCAACTCGAAAATAAGCCAGCAGAGGAGTTATTTCTTCCAGTCAAGCCTGGTTGGTAGCATGTCCTAGATAACCTTGCTATGGATCTTTCATCCTATGGCTATGAGAACCTCTGGTGACTCAGTCCCAGCAAGCCAAGGGACTCCAGCTCCTGTCCCATTTCCTGCTCTTGGAGAAGGTGTATTTTCAGGAGGCCTGTAAATGGTTTCTCAAGAGGAGAGTGTCAGCTGAGGGTGGTCCCTGCTGTAGGTGATGCAGTTCTGCATAGAATCACAGGGTGGTTTGGGTTGGAAGGGACCTTAATGACCGTCTTTTTCCACCCCACTGCCATGAACAGGGACACTTCCTTCTAGACCAGGCTGCTCCAAGCCCCATCCAACCTGGCCAACAATTTTTCATCCTCCGGGACCTGGGGTTTACCAGCTGAGGGTTTGGGCCTCTTGCACTGCTTGGGCTGAAATCAGAGCACTGGTAGGTACCATGAGCAGGTCTTGTGGTTTGGCTTTGCATCTCCTGCACGTGATGGAAATCCCAAAGGTTATTAGGGCTTGGCTTGAGTGATTGATGAGAATGGTAAATGGGTCCAAGCTGGGTGGGATCAGCCCTTCAGAGGAGGGTGGGGGTCAAGGCTGGTGGAGATCAGCTTCAGCTACATGGTCATGATGCCACATTGACATCTATAATGCTTGTCAGCAAACAGGGGACATGCAGGTATGGGCAGCTGCATATACATATGTGCATGTGTACATATCTAAAACATCTCTGATGGGTAACCCACCAAGCAGCTGCTGCTTTAGAGAGAAAATATTTACTCCAGTGTGATGAAATCTGAACTAAAAGTCATGCAGTTTAATAAAAGCGTGTGGTTCAGATTCCTTGTTCTTCACATATGGTTCTAATCTGCTGGGGGGCGTTCAGACCATCTGCTCAGAACACACAACTGAAAGTTTAAAAATGCTCATTTTACAAATAGAAAGACTGGCTTTACAATAGGCGAATGAAATTTGAAAGCAATGTTCTCTCTTTATTGGGGTGGAGAGAGGTGGGACTGTCAGGGGGTTCTTCTTTTCATTCTCTCTTTCTTTTCTTTTTTTTATTTCCTTTTAAAACCTGAACCCTGCTATTATTTTCCCCCTCTTTGCAAAATAGCTGCAGAAACCTCTCATATTATTTTTGCCTCTGTTACCACAGTGCTTGGCCAGGCTGTAGAGGAGGAGGGAATATAAAGCAGCCTTTTGTCACACCAGTCTATGCAGCCCCTCTCCCAGTCTGTCTGTCCTTCCAGGCTGGGGCCACAGAGCAGGGGAAGCCATTCAGTCCCATCCTGCTTTTCATGTCCATAACTGATTGTTTTGCACCCAAAAAATCCTAGTAGATAGATTGTGGTTTGTTTAACAGACATAAATATATAAAAATAGCCAGCAGTGTGTCTGAGCATGACGGTTGTTGATTTAAGGATATCTGTCTCTGGGTGTTTTTAGCAGGTCTTTGTATTTGCTTTATTTTTTTAAGGCACCTTGGCTGCTTTTTCCCTTTCCTGCAGTCCCTCCTTCTTGGCTGCTTTGCCCTGGGCATACCTCTCTGTCCCATAGAAGAGGTTATGGTGTTTGTGCTCGCTCAGAAGAGGAGGGATGCACACAAATCCATGGACAGCAGTGGTTCCAAGAGGGTCCTGGCTGAGCAGGGGGCTTGAAGTGGAAGGGAAAATCCAAGCTTGCAAATATTTTGTCCCAAAGGACTCCAGTGTGTGACGATGATGCCACCGTGCTGAGGGTGGCTGATGTCAGGCTGCCCGCAGGGAGCTGCGAGGAGAAACAGAAGCTGAGGAGTCATTTCTCCTCTGGGTGGGTCCTGCTCCCCCGTGTCATCAGCTGCAGCAGATATTCCAAGTCCTTGCCTGCTCTGCAGTGCAGCACACAGCCCTTGTCTGGGGGTTTGCAGCACCAGACATGAGTCAAGGGAAAGCTGGACACATCCCTGTGTCCGTGGGTGGGAGGGACCCTGCCTGACCCGGGATGCTCCTCGTTGTAAAGGCAAGAGACTTAAACCACAGGCCAGTTTTTCCTGGTTTCTTTTTTTCGTTTAGCTTAAATTTCCCCATTTTTTGGAGCAAACCCCCCACCTTGGCACCAGCAGCCGTGGCTCTTGTGCAGCCTGGCACTGCCCCATCCGTGCCAGGGTGGAATGGCTGCATGGGGCAGAGCTGCTGAGGGATCTGTGCTCTTCCCACAGTGCCTTTTCCAGCTTGGAAACAAAGCCCCTGGAGAAATGCATTGCTGAGATGGCCTTGCAGTAAATACTTTGTAGGTTTGATGCTTTCTGTGCTTCTGCCAACACCACCTGGTTTCTGAGCTGCCTCTGTCTCAAGGATTGTTTTTCTCTCTGCCCTGTGTCCCTGAAGTTGCTGGATCTTAATTAAATGGCAGGTTGCTAATTTGCCTTAGCTGGGTTTTTCCACTCACTTGGTAAGTGTTTGAACGAAAACTGTCCTCCAGGGTCTAGGCACCAGTATTTAGGTAGGAAATATGGATTGGAAAGCTCATTTATGGGTCACGGTGGGAGACACAGGGTAACCTTGTGTGAAGTGCGTGTGATGCTCCATCCGAGCACTGCAGCCCCCTCAGCCAGGCAGGGTCAAGGTTGAGTAAGGTGAAATACAATTGTCTCAAAGCATAAAGCAGCCCCAGAGCTTTTGGGGATCTTTAAAGTGGTGATTAGATGTGTCTTCTGAAAGAATGGAGGCTTCAATTAGGCGAGGTGCCTGGGGATGAATCAGTGTTGGCAGTGAAGGGATGGGGAGGATGTGTGGGGAAGCTGGAGCTTGGCTTGAGCTCTTGCCCCATCATTAAATGTCCATTTGAGCTTGGTCAGGCTTTTGCATCCTGTCTCTTTTCTGCTCTCTTCAGAGCATTGCTGGTCCCTGCACGAGAAGCTCCACCACTTAATGTGATGTTAAGTGGAGCAGGGTAGTAGAGGGCTGAGGAAAGGGTGGCTTTAGAGATGTTAGAGGGGACTGGAGAGTGCAAAGGGGCTCTGGGCTGTCAGGATTTCATGAGGATTCCAGGGAAAGTGGCAGGAAGAAGCCAACCATGATTAATGGGTTTGACAAACTCAGCCATTCGGAAAGGCAAGAAAGTCTTTCACAGCTGAGGGTGGGAAGCTGGAATAGCTGATGGATCCTCTAAAACGCTGCCGTGTCAATAATCCATAGTGTTGGTGAATACTGTGTATGTTGTCTTTGGGAATTAGCTCTGTGTTCACAAACAAAGGAGGACTTTGGCATAAGCTCTGGCTTCACCCTTGCTCCGGCGAGCCCAGAGGGTGCTCCGTGCTGTGCCAGTGGCTGTGGCTGCTGCTGGGGGATGTTTGCATTAGGGCAAGGGGTTATTTACACTGGGTGGTTATCAGGGCTGGGTGGGAAGTGGCCACCTGGAAATAAACCTCTCTGTAGTGTCTCCTGCCCTGCTAATGACTCAAGTCCTTCACTGGTATTTGGGTATTGGCAGAGTGACAGCTTCTTCAGGAGAGCTTTCCAGAATTAGCAGAGCCATCTGGCTTTTGTTCTCCTCTCAGGGAATTGCCTGTCCTTCCCTTCCAATAAGGAGTCCTTGCTAAACTGCTCCACAGTTGGGTTGTGATATCACACGGACAGACCTACAGCGTGCTGTGGTCTCTGCAAGCATGTACAAAATGCAGCCCTTTGCCCCAAAAAGCCTCTTAATTTTAAGAAGTAGCCATGAGGCTGCTGACTCGAGGATCCAGCAGTTAAGGATGGAATGATGTGGTGTTGCCCAACTCTGTTTCCATCTGTTGGAGCAGGGCTGGGTGTTGGGGACAGCTTGGAGCAGAGAGTACCAGGATTCAGGGAAGGGGAAGAGGAGAGGAACAGCACTTGAATGCCCCACTCCTTCAAATCCAGCAGCTGGAAGTAGCAAAGATTTAATGGATCCTCATGTGATAGGAAATTGGGTTCCTTCCTGGGATTGTAAAATAAAAAGGTTGAAAAATTACTGGGGAGGTTAATTACCGTTGAGCCAAAGGGCTTATTTTCTTCTCGTTGCTGCGGTCAGGGAAAGAGGCTTGTGGGCTGTCCAAATAATTTCGGTGTGTTCTGCAAGTTTGATATCAGAAATGCTCATGGCTGATCCACGGGTGGGGACGCACAACTGGGCTGATGTGTCATGACAGGGAGGTTTCTTGGGGTCCCCAGATCGAGGTGCCATTAGGAAGAGAAACTGTTATCGGCCCTTGAGAGGGTCTCCTTGAAGCCGTATTTAGTTCCAGTAAAACTTCTATCCCTATCCTGCTTAATTAAACCTGGTTTTGATAAAGAAGGCTTAGAAGATGCTGCTCTCTGAGTGCCAAAAGCCAGCAGGAGCCCTTCTTGTGGAAACTGGAGCCCAAGAGGGGAAATAGCAGAGGCCTCACAGCAAGGCTGCCCTGGCTGATCCCACAGCCCCTCTGTGCTGGATGGGGACACAAACATCCGGTTGGATTTATCCAAACCGCCAAGTGTTTGTAGCTGACTCATGGCTGCATGTGAGTCAAGCCTTTTCTTTTTTTGTATTTAGCCAGACTTTCAACAATTGCCTTCCCTTTTCGTAGTGCCAGAAGCTCACTGCTCTTCGTGGTTGGCCAGCCAGAGGGGCTCAGGATGCAGGTACAGGGACAGGTGGGCACGAAGAGGCTTCGTTTGCCTCTGTTGCTGCGATTTGGCTTCTTTTTCTGGAGCAGCTGTTTTGCTGAGGGATTCTGGGATGGTGCCAGTACAGCAAAGGATGCAGAGATGCTCTGAGCATTCAAAGTACCTCTGACTTTTGGGGTCTCACTATGACAGAACCAGGAGCACGGTGAGTCCTGGGTTCCCCCTTGCTTTCCTTCTTCACTAATGTCTCCAACACCACTCTTGCTCCAGCCTGCCTAGAGCCCTGGAGCAGGGCAGCTGGTGTGTCCATAGCACTGAGCATCCCTGGGCAAGCGCTGATGACAGGTTTTATCAAGTGGAACATCTGAGGGCTGGCAGGCTGTCTCTGAGACAGGGATTAGGCTTTTTGGAAGCTCACTTTGGAAGCTCTCTAAGCTTCCACTTCATCATAGAGCTGCATTGAACCCCTGCCACTCTTCAGCCTGGCTTTGGGTTTATGGAACCACTGAGTTTGTCATCATGTAACTCAGCAATATCTCAGTTACTTCCAATGATTTTGAAGGGCTTTTTTTATGATGCAATTGCACATCCCAGCCCTGTGATTATCCAATTTTAATGCAGGAGTTTAAAAAAAAGCACATCAAGGAGTCTTTATTCTTAGGGATGCTGTCTCTCAGACTTTTGGGTAATGCACTAAACCAACAGTCCAGTTAATTATCAGTGCATTGCAGTGAGAGCCCTGAAGAATCCCAGTATTTATGGAGCTGCTGCCAATGCCAGATGAAGTCACTCCGATTATCCTCGCCAGCTGGTTTTTTTTGTTGAACCACAACGATTTCTCCAAGTTACTGAAGTTGATGTCATTGGAAGTGATGTGACATTTTTTGCACGCATATAGAATAAGTGTTAAAAAATTCTCCAGAAAGAGCTTTTCCAGTCTTGTCTGGGAGCTGGCTGGGGAGTTGAATTAAACTGGCTTGATGGAACTTAATCCATAAAGCAAATGAGTCATCAGGCATAAATGGCTTTACCATAAATGTCAGACAGATTCTTACTGGTCCTGACAGTCAGCACTTACATCTGTTTGGTGGAGCAAATAAAAGCCTCACAATTCACAATCGTTTTCATAAATGGGCTGTCCTGCTTCTTCCTCTTCATAAGAAGCTCTAGGAATAAAGGTCAAAAAGTGATTTATTCCCCTTTTTTAAAAACTAGCTCTTCTAATGGATGAAATAGTAGTTATTTTCAGGCAAAAAAAAAAAATTGATCTTTTATTCTCTGCTTGAATTTTTTTATTGAACCACCAAAGCACAACTGTGGTTTGTGCACAGGTACAGAGGCTGTTGGGAGTGATGAGGCTTCGTGTGACCCCATTGCTGCAGCTTGGCTTCTTCTGTGGAGCAGCTGAGTTGAAACAAGGGGCTCTGGGATGATGCTCTGAGCACTTATCCTACCTCTGACTTTTGGGATCTCACTGAGAGAGAGGGGGGCACAAACATCACTGTGCTTTGCCTCTGCATGCTACAAACTACCCCAGTTATTGGAGGACTTTCCTGAGTATGTGCCAAGAGGGAACTTTACCCACTGCCCTATGTGGGTGGCTGAGGCTGGAGGACACCGGTGAGCTCTCCTTCAGAGCAACACCAGAGCATTACTGACTTACTCCCTGACTTAGATCCCTCTTTGCTTGAAAATAAGTCTTTAAATGATTTGGCTGGTCAAGTCTTTAAGTGGCTTTATTGGTGCAACTGTAAGGTCTCTCTCTCACAAAGGCTCCATGGAAAACCCGCCGCTCTGTGTGTGTGTTTGTGTGAATTAATGGTATCTTCGTTATCGCCGCCGCTCTTGCTGCGAAAAGCAGATGCCGACATGGGAAGGGGAGAGGCTTTGGGTGGTTTGTGTAACCATAACAGGGAAACAAATAGACACTTGAGTGAGGAAGGGGAGCGGGGCTGGCTGCCCCTTTGTCAGCCCAGGCTGGGGCAGCGATCTCCTGTGAAATTTATTAGTGACAACACACTTGAGAGGACACAAAAGGCTCGCGAACCTCCCAGCGCGGCTCGCTCCATTTAAACTCGGCTTTTTAAATCAAAGAAATGGGGCTCTTGACAGCACAGCTCTGTGCATCTTTTGTGCAGTTCAGATAGTGGGGCTTTTTATTACAGGCTAAATTAGCCCATTTTATTGTTTTGCGCCGAGGGATGAGGTCAATTGACTGGGAATCTTGCTAACAAGGTTTTTACTCCTGTCTGCTTTTTACAAGTGTTAACACGGGGTATCCACCAGTGCTGTGCACTTGCTGTTAATGAAACAAAGATGAATGGTCTGGTGACCCCCTGAGCTCTCCTCCTTCCCCCTCCACTGAGCTGCTCCACCCATGTCACTGTGCTGGAGCTCGGATGCTCCCTGGGGCTTTCATTCCCCCCGAATCGGGTGCTTTGGTTTTCCTTGATTTTCACGCTGCTGCTGGAACAACAAGAAAAGGATGAACTTTGGGCAGGGTGATTGATTGGGCTTGAAAAGGAAATGGGAAAAGAGTGGGCATGTGGAATGATGCTCGTGAAGCGTGATGAGCTCGGAAGGAGCTGTCTGATGTGGCTCATGCTTTTTCCTGGCACTCTCTGCATACCAAATTTATTCAGTTACGCACGGATTCTCTCAGGTTCTTGACCCAAAACGAGCAGGAAGCTTCCCCTCTTCATCCTCCCCTGCTCATTCATCAGCAACTGCTGGCCCAACACTGTCCTTTGTTGTGTTGAGTGAGTCTGGGGTTTCTGCCGTGGCTCCAAGACTTGAGCTTCTGGCTCCTGGCACTTGCAGGTGGTTTTTTTCCCATGCACTCAAAGGCACTGCCAATGCCTTGGGCCATCAGAGCCAGAGGATGCTCAGCTCCTGCAGGGAATCAAGCCAGGATTTTTCCCCAGGAACTTCTCAGGAGCTGCCATCAATTGAGACTAAAAGCAAACTCAGCTTTAGCAAATTCTCCTCTGCTTAACCTTTTGCACTGTGCTTAACCAACATGCCTTTCCTTGCTTTATCTGTTCCTTGAGGAAACACAGTTATAGTCCTGGTCATTCTATGATGCAGACTATCAGCTCTCCTTGAGGTGTAAATCCAACCTTATCAGGAAGAAAAAGCTTTTTCAGCCTTCCTTGCCTCTTGCAGACAAGTACCAGGTCTCCTTTGTGGCTGGTTTATTTCAGCTTATCCCAACAGTTCCAGACACTTCCCATCACCCTATGGAAAATGGGGAGTTTTAACCATCTGAGTGAGAGAAGGGCATGAATGGCTTAACTCGGGTGTCACTGAGGGGTGACTGAGGTTCCGTGTGCAGAAATAGCAGCTGGAAGGGTCTTCACATCATCCACTTGAAACAAAAAGCCTTGGCCAGGTTGGGCATTCCCCACTGGAGGGAGCTCCCAAGGAACAGCTCTGCACTGCCTTGGAAGACAGGGATGGTGATATTTGGTGTGAGGAACCCTGTGACACCCCCAGCTCCCTCCAGTCTCTGCTCAGGGCTGGCTGATGTCCTGTAGGTCACACCATGGCCAAGTTCCCCATGTGGGTCCCATTGGCAGGTGGTGGCCAGAGCTGGTTGGAAATGGGAAATGTCCTGCAAGACAAAAACCTGGCATTTTCTGTGTTCCCAATACTCCATTTCCATTTTTGGTAGTTACACTGAAAAAGAAGGCGGCAGAACAGTAATGATAGAACTGCTCTATGAATTCATTTAAAAAGGGAGAGGGAAGGAAAGACTGTTTCTCTTTCTTAAAATGGAAAACTGAAAACCACTTTGCAGACATTTCTGTTAATTTTGTGAAGCTTATTCACTGGAAACAATGACTTAGAAGCTTAAACCAATGCTCCATTTTAGGGTAACTTGTGTAGTATCTGAGAGGTGCCCAGATGTTACAGTGAAGGTGTTGCAGAGATGGATGGGATAACCTGGAATTTGAAGAGGGAAGCTCCATACAGCCTGAGCTGCTCCTTCCCCTTAGAGCCAGGCAGGGTGTGGCCAGGTCCACATGGTCCTTGCAACCTTTTTTTCCCAGCGGGTCTCCACCAAAAATGGGAACAGCGCCTTTTTGTACTGAACTCAGTGATCCGTGTTCCTGGTCCCATGCACCCCACTGGTGGCTGGACCATGCAAAGCTTGTGCGTACCAGGACAGATTTGTCCCATAGTTTCAAAAATATCCTTTGTTTTTCCATGGGGATGTTCACCGGCCTGGCCAGGCTCCATTTGGAGCTTCTGGTTCCTATTACATGCCCAAATCATCCTCCCAGTTTTGCTGTAACGCTCCTGCTTTTCCCCCTGGTGCTTTAGCCCTGTTTTTCTATTATTAAATAAGAATTTTTTTCCTCCCTAATTAAAGTATCAGCTCTAACCATCCAAGTAGTAAAGTCTTATGTAACTCTCTGCTGACTAAACTGGGTTTTGGCATTGCAGTTAAGCAGCGTGGTGGTTCTTTAGGAAACTAAAGAGCAGTTTCTGCTCTGACCTTCGGGCTTCGTTCGCTCTGCAGCGAGTGCCCCATTAACCAGCCTCGGTGCCTAATGAGCTTCCTCTGCACCTGGATTTTAATAAGCCACTGCAGCCCCTCCTCGGCCCTTTTCTTACATGATCAGATTCATTTCTAATCTCTTTCTGGGTCTGCCGTGCTGTTGCTGGTGGAAAGTCGAGGTGAGGCAAGATGTAGGAAGGGTGGGGGGTGATGTCTTTTGTGAGACCAGCTGGTGGGGTGGGAGAAGCGAGAAGATTTGAGGCAAATAAACTGCTTTTTGGACTGGACAGGGCAACTTTGAAGCCCTGCAGAGCTGCACAGGAGCAGGTGGAAAGGACTTGTTTTATTGTCCTCAGGACACAGCTTATTGGGGGTGTGTAGAGCCCTTTTATTTTATCCTCATCCACCTTGCCCAGGACTATTGGTGCTGTTGTGCTTTAGGCAGATGTGGTTATCTTTCAGGGAGGTGCATTTGGGACTGGGGATGAAGCACAGCACCTTCACACCTCGTGAAGCAGCCTGAGATAAGTGGCTTCTCAACCCAGCCCTGGACACGGGGGGTTTTCTGCTGGCTCATCTCAGGGGATGTGACCCTGCCAAGTGTTTTGCTTTTGATTTCTTGGTGTTGTTCATGTCCCAGACTGAAGCCTTGGGCTGGTGGCTCCATGTGCACCACCCATTCCCTGACCCTCTGTCCTCCCTTCCCTGCAGGGTGACATCCAGCAGCTCCTGATCGTGGCAGACCCCCGAGCAGCCCTGGAATACTGTGAACACTACAGCCCTGACTGTGACACCGCCATCCCCGACTCCCCCCAGTCCCAGGACCCCAACCAGGATGAATATGTAAGTATCTCACAGGTTTGGGGATGTTTTTTGGGCAGCAGCATCTGGTTCCACGCTGTGGTCACAAAGACCCTCAGCTTATTCCTCAAGCTCAGCTTCTTTCATCTCTAACATCCAAGACAGAGCTTGTTTTTAGGATTTGCAGGTTCTGGTCTTGGCTCTTGCCTTTGGAAGTTTCCCTTCCTTCTGCACTCCTCCCATTTCCAGAGACTGCAATGAACATTCACTTGGAGCTCAAAAACTTGCAGGAGAGGCAACGTGAGCCGAATGTGAAACACTGACCTTCCCTGGCAGGTCGAGTCCTGTCCAGAACAGGCACCTGCTCCTAAATTTCAAATTATACTGTTGAACTTGTAAAAGGATTAAACAGTTCTTTTCCTTTATTTTTTGAAGCAACAGGTGTTAAAGGAGGAGAAAACATTTCTGCCCATGCATTTGACATTTGAATTTCATTTTGGCAGAACTGCTCCTGATTCATCCCTGTAAGCTTCTGCGCTCAATAGTTTTACTATGAAGAATTAGCCTCAGGTGTTTTCTTTTATAAAATAAGAAAACAAAATAAAAAAGGCTGGTGCAGGTTACATTTTAATTTTTGCTGCCCAATTAGAAATGTCTGGGTGTGGCTGATTTCCAGAAGAGCATCACCTGAATTCTGCCCTCGTTTAGGAGGTCTCAGGCTCAGCTCCCAGCAATGGGTGTCTGGCATCCTCAGCCCCTTCTCCACAGCTCTCTTGGTCTTGGTTTGCTTTCAGCTGATCTCAGACCTGCAGGTTCCCGTTGAACCCCCACAAAACTGTAATACCCTCAGCCCTCTTAGCTTACCTTTGGAGTTGAATTAACCCTGCACCTAAGCAGGGCTTTGGGGGACAGTGCAATACTCATGGTTTGGCACAGCCTAGCGAAGAGATGTAACCGCTCCACCAGCACTTGTGGAGAAACAATAAATAAGAAAAATAAAACACACTTTGGTACGGTTGAAAAATGTGGTAGTAGGAAAATAAAACTCTTCTTTTGGAGCCAGCAGCTCAACAAGAGCCGGCTTGTCTTAGGGCTCTGTTGCTCCACGTAAGAATAACTCCTCCACGCGCCGCCGCCGGCTGCCAGCGAGAGCGATGGGCTGGCCGAGAGATTTGCCATGCCCGGCTGTAGCCAGCTGGTTTGGTTGGATTTCATGCTGAAGAATGACTGACGCCTTGTGGAACACGCTGAAAAGATCTTGTTTTCAAAGCCCTTCTGCCTGCGGGCTGGGGGTGGATGGGAAGTCACACGGATGCTGTTAGTGCAGTCGGATGAGTGGAAACAGAGTCCCCGCTCCTCGGAGTGGCTGAGCTGCTCAGGTGCGTTCTTCTCTTCCCTCAGGAGGTCAGATGGGTGACCTGGGAGGTCTCAGCAACCTGAGTTTTTTAAAAAAGAATCATAGAATCACCGGTTTGGATTGGAAGAGCCCTAAAGCCCATCTCATTCCAATGAGGCAGGGGCACCTTCCACTAGACAAGGTTGCTCCAAGCCTCATAAAACACATTCTTGAACACTTTCAGGGTTGGGGCAGCCACAGCGTCCCTGGGCAACCTGTGCCAGGGCCTCCCCACCCTCACAGGGAAGAATTTCTCCCTAATATCTCACCCAACCCCACGCTCTGTCCATTTGAAGCCACAGTGTCTCAAGGAGCTGGCAGGAACACGCTGAGGTGCTTATTTTCTGCTTCTCGTCTTCTCTCCGCAGTACACGGATGGGGAGGGAGAAGGTGACACCTACTACTATGAGTACCCCTACTATGAAGATGTTGATGATTCTGTAAAACCAGAAGCCCCCACCACCAAACCCAGCTCTCCTGAAGTGGCTGCTGGAGAGAGACCCGAAACAAAGCAGGTACACCGAGGAGGGGACCTGGTAATGATGAGGGTGATAAATGGTGCCTTTATAGAAGGGGGAGGTGGAGGATGATGGTGAATTCTCCTTTGTGATTCTGGTATGTTATTTCTGCCACAGGACTATCCTGCTCCCACAGCATCACCAGAGACAGGGAACCCCGGGAAGCCACCGAAGGAGGACGGCACGGTGGACGACCCTCTTGTTGATGAGTACAACTATGAAACCATCAACGAGGAGTACTTCACCCCTATGCCCTATGAAGATGTCAACTACAATGAAGAAGTAGATCCCCAGGGTGGCCTCACTGAAAACGCCGTGGAAGCCGAACTCCCCACGAGCACCGTCATCACCTACAACGAGACCGATGTAATTTCAATGAATTTATTGGTTTGTTATTTCTGGGGTCCCTTAGCCCTGAAAGCAAAGGAGATGTGAGCATCCAGATGGTAAACCCGTAAGTGGTTTAGGCAGCTGCTGGAAGAGGAAGTTTCTTGTAAAATATTTTCACTCCAGATATTTCAGGGTGGGGAACACAGATACTTAGAGTTAAGGATTATTCCCCTGGAAAAATCTGTTCATGTTGACATCTGCATTTCCTTGTGTGAAGTGGTTTTCTGACAAAAAGAGAAATGAGGGTTGATGTTAAAATCTAACTGAAAGCGTTTTACTTCCAAGTTATTAATATAAATCCTTAAAATGTTGATTTGAGGGAGAACATCAATATTTTTAATTTTGACAGTCCTACTGAATAGCATCTTTGTTTTTCAGTTTGTTATTTAAAAAGGAAAAAACCACACATTTCAACACTGTGAGAAACCAATGATTTCAAACTACTGCATTCACCCAGCAGGAGCTCCTCTGTTCTGTGCCCAGAGCAGCTCAGAGATGAGATCACTGCAGAGCCCACAGCTGAGGTTTCTGTTGGAGCACGTACACTTTTATCTACCCACATTTTAATATGCTTCAGCTGAAATATGTTGCACTTGAGACTTCTCTATCCTTAACACTTGCCCAGTTCTTGCCTTTTATATTGATGCTCAAATAGATGAACGTTGGTCTGATGCTTGGATGAGACAGAGATAAATTGTTGGGGAGCTGCAGTGCTGTAGAATTCACTGTGCAAGGGAATAAAGACACTAGATGAGGCAAATTCTTCATTATCCAGGGGTATCAGCATGGAAAATTCATAGTGGGATAATGTGGAAGTGCTCAAGGCAAGGCTGGATGGGGCTCTGAGTTTGGTGGAAGGTGTCCCTGCCCGTGGAGTTGGAACAGGATGGTCTTTAAGGTCCCTTCCAACCCTCACCATTCCCTAATTCCGTAACGTTGCCAAGCCCCATGCTACCCCCCAGGAAGAGTTTGGTGGTGGTTTCTCAAATGGAGAAGAGTTATTTGGTTATGGGGATGTCAAAATTCCAGGATTTCCGGGAGGCGCTGGAAGGTGGCAAAAGAGACAGCAATAGTTGGCCAAGATATTTGGAGTTGGACCTGGAAGTTTGAATGAAAAGGTGTCGGGGAAAGTGTCCAAGCAAAGAGCTGAGCAGCTGGAGCGAGGCAGGCTCTGATCCAGCTGCCCTGAGGGCTGGGGTGTGGAGGGATCCAGTCCAGCCAACTGGGGATGAAAAATGGGCTGGAGGAGGAGGTTGAGCAGCTAAAAAAGATACACAGAGAGAAACAGAAAAGGCTCCAGCGTATCGAGGGAGCGAGCGCCAACCTGAGGGAGCCCGTGGATGGGAAAGTTTTCTGTTTCCTGACAAACAGCCAGAAATCTTTGGCCAAGCTGGAACTTTCTAATAGAGAGGAATTAAAGATTGGAGAGTGTGACCTTAAAAAAAAAAAGATAGGAAGAGGAAGTAAGAGGCTCAAGGGCCACTTTAGTTGTTAGGAAAAGGAAACAGAAGAGGAGGGGAAGTTCAGGTAGGGAAACACACGGTGTGGCTTTCCGATGGGAAAGCTCAGCCAGCTCCTGGCAAAGCCTCTGGCAGCTCCAGAGGAGCTGGTGTTGCGATGGGAAGGGCTGTAGGAATGTTCCTGGGTGGGAAGTTGCTCCAGTGGATCTTTCAGCTGATGAGCAGAGAAAAGGACACAACCTGCCTGGCTGAAGGAGATTCCTGTGCACTGAGGCGAAGGCTAACATGGCGTGACATAGGGAAGACTCCCAAAAAGTGCCAGCCTGAGGGACAGATACACAGCATATCCAAGAGGATATGGATTTCAGATTTCAGGGAACTAAGGGTCAGCCACAAACTCCTGGGGAAACCGAATCCTTTAGTCCAGCAGAAAGCCAAGCTGCTTTGTGAGCGATATGGATGTGAGGATTAGGATTGTACATGCAATTCCCTTCCCAATACCTGTCATTTGGAACAGGGTCCCAGCAGGAATACAGCCTGCTAGAGTGGTTGGAGAAGTTCATGTGCTCTTCAAAATAATGATTATTAAAAACTCCTAAGTTTTTTGGCTAGTTTAGGAAACAAAACAGTGCTTTTGGGCGTGAATAAGTGTGACATAATTTCAAGTTGTCCCAGGTTTCTTTCAGCAGTTGCAGACCTTGGACTGCTGCACGGGGATGTGGAGGTGGGCTGGGATTCTGGGCATTGCCCACAGTGCCCAGCCCTGGCACTGCTCAATTTTAGCCCTGGGATCAAACAGGAAAATATTGGTCTGATGCAGAGTGACCATTTTTAGCCTCCCTTGACAGACCTGTTGCAAGATCAGGGTGTGTCTGTCACTGTTGAAGTTCACCTGTCTGTATTTTGGGAAGACTCCGATTCCTACCACAGGAATTAAAAGGGGATTTAGTCCTACACAAGCAAAACTTTGTGGAGGCTGTGAGAGAGGTTTGCAGGCAGGAGCAGTCACTGACTCTCCTGGACTTGGGTTTCATTCTGGCTGATAACCCTGTGATAAATGCCAGGGAAGCAATTCCAGGATTTAATAGGCAGCAATACTCCTGTGAGCAGGAGGAGCTGGGGACAGATATATTTTGTTCATGGCCTGCTGTTCTTCAGGCAGTTTTTCCTTTTCCTCATCCAGATGTGATCACTGTGTTTCATGTGGACATTGCTGCTCAAAGGGAGAACTGAAAGGGGCTTTAACTGAAGTCGTTACCAGCCAAGGAGAGTCACAGTATTCACACACTGATTTTTGGGCCTCCTCTTTTCCTTCTTGACTGTTTTCTCATTCAGGTTGTAGAACAGCATTGTTAAGGAGTTTATTTTTAGGCTTTTGGTTTGGTTTTTCTCCAAAGCATCCACAAATCTCAGCATAGAGAACTTTCCTCCTTCTCTGCCCAGTTATTCAGAATATCATCTTTCTGTGCAAATAGACTCATGAACCTCAATTAAAATATCAAACCAGACATATTTGATATTCATTTCAAGACATGCAGTTTTCTATGTTATCCCCAAACCTTTATAGCCAGATAAACAGGTTTGAAAGTTTCAAAGTGCAAAACTAAGTAAAACATTCCAAATAGGATAAAAGACGTGTGATAGCACTAGATCCATTTGAACAGCACAAAGGAAAAATAATGCTGACTTTTCCAAGCTTTCTAATTGAATAATTGCCAAATTATAATTTCTGCCAAGGCCAGTTGGTATTTGCAGAGGTAAAAGAAGGTGGGGTGATGATTGCCTTAGCCCTAGGCTTATTCTTACTTTAGAGCCTCCTGAATTTAGATCCAGATGCTCGTGCTTATGGGTTCTGAGCAGTTTTGGCACAGAAACAAGGTCTGGATGGCATTTAAGTGATTCTGAATTCATAGTAGTGAAGAGATAATTTCTCCGGGAAGCACTGGAAGTGATTCAATTTCTGGGCTATTTTGGTCATTACCTGGATAGGAAAGAAAGCAAATAAATATCATCAGCACATGTTGTTCTTTGCAGTGCTGCTCTGAGAAAAGGATGCCAAGGGACTGTGCCTGCCAGGCTGCTGGAAGCACAGGGATATGGAGAGAAGCAAGGAAATTCTGATACTTGTCTAGATGTCCTTGCTTGTGGCCCATAGCATCTGTTGCTGTAAGGATTGAGAAAGGATTCAGGGATTAAGGCATCAGCTCTGTAAGAATTTCTGCTTCTGCTCTTTGGACGAGCCCAGTCGCAAATTGGATCCCAGACTAAACAAACAGGAGGTTTTCATAGAAGCGAACTTGGATTTTTCCACATTTCCTCCTGTAATTGGATACTCACAGTGACACATTGTGGTTTTGATGTGCATTTTAAATATGGGAACGGATGTGTGACTTCTTGTGCTTGATAATCCAGGGTCTCAGATGCTGAGGCCGTGAGAGATGAGGAGGACTTGGAGTTTGAAACTTCCATTCCCTCTTTCTTTAGGCATCCAGAGTTTGCAGGATCCTCCTGACAGGAACTCTTTCTTTGTGCTGGGTTTTGTTTTCCTCTCTCAAACTTTTATACTCACAGTGTTTTGTCAGGGATCAGCAAAGAAATCCTAGGGAAAGCCAGAGTGGACCTTTGACATAAAGATTCTCCCATCCTTCTTGCCTGCCATAGGAGAAGACTGTTGGAGATCACTGGAGACCTTAAAACTCCAGAATTTAACTTTCCTAGTTTTTTTACTTGTAACTGTTATTAAAAAAAATCCTTACTTTGCACAAATCATATCCCTTAATATAATATTATTACTATTATTAATATTCCAGCATGTGCAGCCAAGAGAGATTTGCAGCCTGACGCACTGTTGCTCTTTCCCTTCCAGGCTGCTCAAGGAGGAGATGACCTGGATAAAGATTTCACTGAGGAAACAATAAAAGAATATGATGGCAATTATTATGAAAACTATTACGACCGGACGGCCTCTCCCGACATCGGCCCCGGCATGCCTGCAAACCAGGACACCATCTACGAAGGGGTAAGAGGGTTCATCCTCCATCAAGGAGAAGCCTAGCTCGTAATGTTTGCCTTTCCAGAATGTAGAGCATAATTAGCAACACAAAAACCAGTGTGAGAGCATCGTCTCGCTTGGATTCACCCACCTGCAACAAGGAGAGGAGGAGCTGCCTTGTGTCTTTCCAACAGGAATCTCAGCAGTTCCTTTGTTGCAGCTCTCCCAGGTTCTCCAGCTCCACTTCCTGCTCGGATTGGGGATGCTGAGGATGAAGGCAATGTCCTCTCTGACCTGTTTTGTGTTTCCCTTGTGTGCTGCAGATCGGTGGCCCACGGGGTGAGAAGGGACAGAAGGGGGAACCTGCCATTATTGAGCCGGTAAGGACCATCTGGGCTTTTGGTTTTTCCCTAAGGGAAAAGGTACAAGGATTTAGTTCAGTGTGTCTTAGTGGTACTTGGTGGTTCAGTATTGTCTCAGTGCTACAGCTGGGAGGAGAAATTCCCATGAAAGAATTACTTGCTTCATTTCAAAACTTCTAATATAAAATGCTGTAATTACATATATTCTTTTTGAACTTCAAGAAGTGACCTAGATTATGAAGGGAGTGCAAAATTTCCTGTGAAATCTCTCATTTAGCAAAATAAAAGCTGGAGCATTAGGCAGAGAGAGCATGTCCCATCCCTCCAGAGGGCTGGAAGTGCCCCTGGCTCCACAGTGAACCCTCTCCCTGGAGTACCCACAGCCAGTGGCCAGGTCCTATCCTGACCTGAACTTGCAGCCTGGGATTGGCTTTAATTGTGCAACTAATGGGTTCATCCCTCTGGAAATAAAAGGGTTCTCCCTGCACACAGCTGTGGAGAGGAGAGGTTTGCTCCTGCACCAGCCCCAGGCTCCCACCAGACTCCACTTGCAGAGAAACCCTGTGTTGTCCCAGGAGTGGAACCCAGCACACTCTTTCTGAATACCTCAGCCCTGGGCTGTTTCTGAGACTGGTTTCCCATTCCAAATACTGGTTATAATCTGCCTGTGCCCTTGGCACTTTGCAGAATATGTGGGTGCCACCTGAGCATCCCTGAGGTGAGGATGGAGCCGCTGCCCCGTGATGGGAATGGCTGGGGCTTGCTCAGAGGCTCCTGTTGAGCAGGCCAAGAGGCTGTTGGTTGACGTCCATCTGTCTTGTCCCTTGCTGTGTGTCAGGATGCCGAGGCACCTCCTAAATGGGGCTGCGGGTCCTTGCCCCCCCCTCCCCGGAGCGGGTCCCCGGCAGGCTGAGCACATGCTCTGCTCACCAGCGGCTCAATTAACCTAATTTCCCTTGGCGGAGGGCCAGTGCAGCGCCCAGCATTGCAGCAGCACTTCCCATCATCCCGAGGCCACTATTTTCCTTTTAATTCTCCCTTCTTTTCCTCCTTTGCCCGAAACTCCTGTAGGTAGAGGGGAGGGGAGCCAGGGATGCAGCAGCGGGGCTTGAAAAACCTCATCGAATTCCTTATAAAAGCATTCCCGACCTCTCCCTCCTTCTCTTCCTTTCTGGGTCTCTCACTCTGCAAACAAAAGGAAGAGAGAGAGATTTCCTTATCGGAGAGGTGGGAAGGGAGGGGGGGGAGCAGCCAAAACCCCACGAAGGCGATGGCAGAAACCCAGCGCGAAACGCTGCAAAGCGAACCAAATAGTTAAGTTTAATCATCCAGAAAGAATTTGGCCGCCTTGACTATTTCCAAACACTGGAGCACGTACAGCTTTTGCCAGAAAGTAAACAAGACCAAATGCCTCCTGGTCCCTCTCCGTGCGGTTCTTTTTCGGCAGGGAAATTCGGATTTGCTGCGCTTTTTAGCTCTTTTTTTGTGAATTTTTTTTTTTTTTTTTTTGATGGGAGCTGCAGGAGGATGGAAATAAAAAACAAACGCAAAGTTGGCTTCTGCTGGATTTTCTCTCCTCCTCGTTCAACCCGCCCGTCCTTCAATCCTTGCTCTGTGCTGACACTTGCTGGAGGCAGCGGGGCAGGACAGGGGCAGGGGGAGGAAGGATGGAGAGGAGGGATGCGCTGTCCCCAAACATCCCAGATCTGGGGCCATCAGGCTGCTGTCACCTTCTCAGAGCCCTCTGTCCCTTTGGGGGGACCCTGGTGCTCACATCTACTTTTTGGGAGGGTTTGTTCAAGCTTTTTACAGCACGGCTGGGCATTGCAAGCAGAGGTTGGGCTGTTCCTCTGGCAGTGGCTTCACTCGTGGGTAGTGCCTGGGTGCTGACTGAGGGGAAGCAACACCCTGTTTTCCCCTGGGACAATCCCAAATCCATGGTTTGCCTGCTCTCCCCAGGGTGATTGCCCTCGGTGGCATCACCCCATGGGTCCTGTCCCCAAATCCTCCCACGTTTCCATTGCTCCCGTTGATGAGAAATCGTGTAAACACTGGAGGTTTCTTGCCAGGGAGACTCTCCAGATGTGTCTAAGGCTGCAGCTCAATATAAACAAACAGATGAATGTGGGAAGATGCCAAGGATGTTTACATCCCAAATCAGCTAATTAGCCCAGACTCTTCCCCCTGTGGAGGAGTGTCCCCAGGCTCTGAGGTGGCCATGGGAAGCAGAACCTCAGTGCTCTGTGTGCTCAGACCCCGTTAATGCCGGCATCCAGCAGCCCAAAACTCTCCTGGGGAGTCTTCTCTGAGTTATGAATCTCTGCCCCAGCCCAGACACCGATTAATTTTGATTTTAGAACCTGTCACAGAAAAATGTGTCATCATTGATCTCAACAGGGATGGATTTGGGGGTTTCCCTGAAACGTCCTTCATTGTGTGTCTGGGAAGGGATCAGTGCTTAGTGGGTGTCCCTGGGGACACTTTCTCCATCAGCAGAACTCACCTCTTCTGGGAAACCTCCAAGAGTAGCTCATACTTGGTGCAGGTTGGAGGGAGGGGGTGTGGAGGTCACCCCGAATTCCCACCTGGAGGAGAGCAGCGTCTCCATGGCCAGCAGGGAACCCACTGTCAAAATATGGGCACAGGGTGAAGTCCCTGACCTAAATTCTTTCCTGGTGAAGAAGCACTGCAGAGGCGCTTCTGTGGTGGCAGCAGCAAATTTCCCCTCACACATCCAGCTGAAGGGGAAGCCAGATTTTAAATGAGATTTTAAACGAGGTGGTAACGAGTAGTGTGGACACTGGAAAAGTCAGAAAATAGTACTGGCCATGCATTAGCCGTGCAGAAACCTGTATCCCACTGGTGGAAGCAGGAATGGTCCATGGCAACGTGTTTTGTGCTATTTTTTGCTCCTCTGGGCTTAGAGACTGTGGCTTTTGAGGCAGGAATGCCTGGATTTTCCTCTAGACATTTCAGATTTGTTCAGCTCAGCCCTGTCTGCTGGAGTGGCTGCTTTGGGTCAGCCAAGGCTTTTGGCACCGGACCCTGAGAATGGTTAAGGGTGACCCAAGACCAGTCCCTGCACTTGCTCCCTCCAGGCTTTTCCCACACGAGCCAACTGCTTATCTACAGATGTTTAAAGGTGGATTTCATCCCCTAGGAGAAATGTTCTGTTTGCTACAGATGAGCTGGGAAGTGCTGGGGCTGCTCTGGCTTGACCTGGCTCTTGCTGAGGTCCAGAGATAAAAGGGGCAGTGCTCTCTGTGAAGCTCTTCCCAACACATCATCCTGATTCTTTCTGGGAAACGTTTGCCAGGTTTACTGGGAGAGTGTTTTTTTTTGCCTCTTACATGCTCATAAGGAGAAAAAAATCCCACTTCAATTCTCCTGGGTACATGATAGATCTGCTATAATGTTATGACAAAATATTTAGATTAAAAAGGATGGAGTAGCATTATTCTACCATTTTGCCCACACAGTGATTTCCTACATGCACGGAGTAAATCACAGCGTGCAGTGTGCTGGAAAAAATAATTTCCAAAAACACCTTGCAGTTTGATTGCTAACTTCTTTTAAGCTGTTTGGGTCTAGAAACAGCTTTTTTCCTTGAAGCCTCAACACCGTCAAGGCTGGTTGTGCTCCAGGGTTTGCCTTTTGCCTGGCCATGAGTGAAGGGAGAAGGGTTGTGGTTAGGAAGGTGACCCTGGGAAGGGGTGAAGGTGGACCTGATGCTGTTGGTAAGGGCTGTTTGCCATGCCCTGATGGATTTAAATAGACTTTATTTGGCTTTTCAATGGGCCTTCTGTACCTCTGGCAATGGGACACAGGAGATGTCATCCAAAGGGTGGAAACCCTTCATTGCTGGGATGCCTCAGCATAGCGACAAGACCTGAAATATTTAAGCACACATAAAGCATTGAGTTTTCTAGCCCTGTAATCAAAGTAACTCTGAAGATGTGCCTTGCTAATCACTTTTTTTCCTTCCTCTTGCCCAGGGTATGCTGGTGGAAGGCCCACCTGGTCCCGAAGGCCCCGCAGTAAGTGGCACTTCTCCCCTTGCTCCGGGTTTGGGATGCACGTGGAGGGCTCGGCACACGGCTGTCCCCGGGCTCTATTGCTTCCATATGCCACACATGTGTACAGAGTGCTTTGGGGTGGATTTTCTGGTGCAAAAATAAACAGAAAGCTCTAAATCTTTTCCTGCTCATTGTATAAATCTGCTACAAATAATAACACATTTGAGTGGCTTATTTTTTTTCCCCGTCTTTTCCATGCCAGGGCCTTCCAGGACCTCCAGGACCAACTGGGCCCGTGGGCTTAATGGGTGACCCAGGGGAGAGGGTGAGTATTCATGTTTTTCTGCTCTTTGCTGAAGTTTTGGGTGGGTTTGTGTGTGCACAGTGGGACTGGGGTGTATGCCTGGAGCCCTAAAATGCTGCTCATCCTGTGATAGCATTTTCCTCTGAGTCAGCCCCCAAAGGAGCTTATGGTGGGTATAGGGCTGACCTTTGTATTCAGGGGCAAAGGGCTGCCAAACAGCCACATTAGTCAAATATATGAAGCCATTTTCAAAGTTAAAACCAAGAGTAAGGCTGAAAACTCTCTGCTCTCTGTGCCCTTTGGCTGCTCCTTCCAGTGCAGGAGCTGGGCTGTGGCACTGGGAAAAGAGGATGAGCAAACACCAAAACAGTCACTAACACAGTAAATTGAAGCTCAGTGACAATTCTGCATCCTCGTTCCAGCTGGAGTCCTGGCAGAGGGTTTGGGTTTGGTTGGGTTCAGGATGGCCCTGGGGTCACATCAGCACCACTGCTGTGGGGCTTTCCTTGTGTTCACTTTGTGTCCCAGTGGGAAAGGGGCTCTTGTGCAGCACTTCACCTTTTCTGCAGGTGGACTATTGGTCTGTCCCAGCGTGCACCAGAGACTGATTTATGTGCTTTAGCAATGCAATAACTTAAGTTTTGATGTTCCTGTAAATCAGTCTTGTCCCTGGCAGCCACAGCTTTGTAAACTGCTGCTGCAGAAGCCTTCAGGATGTCTCATCAAAGGCAGCTGCTCCCAAGTGCTTTTGTGGATTGTGACCCCCAAATCCCGTAATTTAACACCACACTTCAGTCAGAGCTGTATATTTATTTATTATTGCTGAGTCCCCACCCAGGATAAGGAGTGACTTGTGTTTTGGGAGCTGCTGAAATCAAGCCTTGGGTCAGTGAGTGGTGCACGAGCACCATTCCAGCTGCCATTCCAGTGCGTGGCAATGCCAAAAGTTAAAACCCATTTTCCTTATGCCCTGAGCTGTCTCTGAAATGACCCCAGTGCCAATACACTCCTCACTGGCTTTTGTTCACCCACAGTCCAAGCCTATTCCTCCTCCTGGGCACAGGCAACCAGGTGAGCACACCTGGGCAGATGTGGAGCCCAGCTTCCAGGACTGGAAGCCCACTGCTTCCAGTCCTCCTCCCAGCAGGAATTTTGGCCTGACATCTAGTGGAAAATTCACCATAGCACAGACAGGCTCTGGCTTTGCACAGAGGTTGAGGTGGGATGTGCTTTGGCTGGCAGACCAGCTCAGCTTGGTGCTGAGACTAGAGTGGCACACACAGTGCTCTTGAGCAGTCCTGGGTTGGGTGATGAAACACCAAAATTGGGCTGTTCTGGCTGGATTAGAGCAGTTCCTGCCTCGCTGCAGCTCAGCAGAGCAGGGCATAGGGCTGCAGGTGGGAGCAGCAGCAGTGCAGGGGACATGTGCCAGCAGCAACCATCTCACATGAGGAAATCCATCAAGTTCAGACCATTTGTGTGAGCAAAACACAGGGAGTTTGGAGCTTTACACCATTTTGGTGCCTTGGTGCGTCTTGATGCTGAGGGCAGTCAAGCTTTTGAAATAGGTGCGCTGCTCTTTGACCTGGGAATGGAGCTTCCGGCAGCCCCAACACCAGGTTCCACGTGTTGCATCCCAAAAGGGCAAAAAACTGTGCCTGCGGGTGGGTGTGTGAAGGCAGGCTTGGTTAGAGGTCTGTTTTCCCCGGGAAACACAGGAGGGAGGGGAGCAGCAGTGACACAGATCACAGGAGATGCTCTGGAACACACAACATCCCGCTGCTGTCACTGCTGTCACCCAGCAAATGCAAAACACCTCTCTGGGGAAGGGAGCACTTATCAGCAAACTCTTCCCTAATCTGATCCCTGAGGTCCTGAGCACATTTCCTGGCAGATAAGGCAGCTCTGTGCCTGTGGCAGGCTGGTGTGCACTGCAGCATCCCCCACTGATCCAGCAGCTGATTTCCAGATGGGGACCCACATCCCCTTCGCCTCCTGGGTGCCCAGGAAGGATGAGCTGGGGTGGCCAGATGCAGACTCGCTGCCTTTGTAGGGCTTCCTACTTTTCTGGCAGATTTTTTGGCTTGGAAAGGTGGGAAAAGACAATGGGAAGGTCTGGCTGGATCAGGGAGTTGTGTTGTTTTGATGTGTCTTACACATCTAATCGCTGCAAATGCTCTAAGTGTTTGTGTCATGGACTTGATTATCTCGCTTTTTTTTTCTTTAGCATTCTTTATTTTTGATCTTAGTTGAGCAACCTAAGACCCAGAAAGAGTAGGAGGGAGAAGTCACTTAATTACAGATCAGAACAAGATTTCTGTGCTCCCAAGGATGTCCCCTTAGCCTTGTTTTGACTGTTGCAGTGATGCCAGAGGTTTGCTGTGGCTTTGTCTGCACTGGCCCTGTCTGTGTCCCCTTTTCCTTCCAATGCACCCACGTTGCAAAATGCAGCCACTGAGAGAAATGAACTCATTGCTGGCCTGCACTGGGAAGTGTCTGCTGCGGTTTTAAGATGCACTTGAGGAGATTCCTCAGGTGTGGGGTCATTCCTGTGGCAGTGTCCCTAACCTGAGCTCCTGAGTGCTTTTAGTAAAGGTTATTTGGTGCCTTCCTGGTCCCTGGGGAATTGGCTGGAATCTGCTGGCTGCTGCATTCCCCCTTTCCCCCGGAGCACTGCTGTGGTGACCCTCACCTCATTTACACTCCTGCTGTATTTATTGTGTTTTTTTGATGGCACAGTAATACCGTTCCTTGTGGTTGTGACATGACTGAGAACGAGAGGCCCTGACTGTGCTCCATTGATCGGTGCCTGCGAGCTCAGAAAGTCAATACAGGCTGTGGGCTCAGCCCGTGGCTGGGAGCCAGGACCACTGTTCATGGAGCTGGGCTTAACTCTTGTGTCCCTGTGGCCCTGGATCCTCCTGAAGGCCCAAGAAGGGGCTCTGCATCCTTGGTGTTGGGTTTCCCAGAGGATGCGTGAGCTGGGCAAGGACCCAGATGTGTTTTGCATCTTGCAGTGGTCCAGGATTCCCCATAAGAGCTGTGTGGCTTCATCAGGTTCTTGGTAGGTCTTCATCCTGCTTGGGTTTTGCATGGTGCCCAGCTTTCTCTTCTCGTCCCCTTGGTGTGCTGTATCTGCTCCTGCATTCCTGGCAGGCTGGATGCTGCCCCTGGTGACAAGGGAGGCTGTTTGTGTCATTTGTCCAGGCAGATGCAGACATTTGCTGGCCAAGCTCCTCTTGAACAGCCCTGCAAAGCCAACCAGCAGCAGACACCCTGTCCCTGATGATGCTGCTCCACACCCTAAAATGAAAGGAATAATTTGCATTCTAGCACAGACGGCACATCCCGCTTTTCCAAGTGTCCAGAACAGAGTGTGATACAACATACTGTGCACAGAGAAGTGATGAACTTGCAGAGCCAGGAACTGCAACTGTATTGAAATACTCCTTTTCAATTAGAGCAGCTCCTCTTTTAATTTGTTTATTATTAACCCTGCGCGTGGCTCATGAATTTACATGACTTGTCTGTGTACAGTGAGGAACGTTCCCTCTGCCTCCATCTGATAGAAAGACTTCTTATTTGCAATCAGGCAGGTGCACTGAATTAATATACCAGCAATATTCAGCTATGTTAATATTGGCCAACACTCATTTAGCTCTGGTTTATTCATCACGTCAGCTCGTTCATTTTTTCCCAGTTCTTTTACAACACGCAGAGGAACTCGTGTCAATGGCAGTGCTGTGGAGCAGCCTGTTTGTGGGAGGTTTCAGAGGGCTCAGCTGAGGGGAGGGCGGTTTGGGATGACTTAGGCATGTTTCTTTGAGCAGTGGGAAGAAGGAAATATGGCACTGAGGAGACCAGAGTGCTGTTTCATGGGTACTCCAGACTGGAATGAAGAAAGTGGGAAAATGTGTTGTTTTGAATGAGATGAGATGCAGCGTTCAAGCAAATTGCAGCTCCATCACTCACCCCACTGTGTGCTTGGAATTTTGGGGTGTGTGGATGCTCTGGGGCGGTCAGCACACCTTTGGGGAAGGCTGCTCACAAAGGAATAGCTGTATCTTCCAAGACCATAGAGCCATTGAGTCCCAGGGGACTTATTCCCCTGAGGACAGTTTTGCACTTCAGAAGCACAATAAGATCCCTAAAATCCCTGCGTGGCCTCTGGAAGGCTTGATATTTTCAGGGTGCTGTTTTTCCAACCAGATGGCAAGTGCTGCCTTACCTAGGAGATCCCAAGAACTGCAAGAAAGACCTTCTATTACATAATTTTCTGACCAGGGCTGAAAATGGCACAAAAATAATCCGAGAGAGAGACACTCAGTGAATTTTGAGGCTCCAAACCGTGGGCTGCTGGGTATCACTCAGTGCCTGCCACTCGAGGAGCCCCAGCACTAACACACTGAGGTTTCACTTCAACCATTCCCTTGAAATATTGCACCAGTGTTTGCACTCAGCGTGGCATTTTAGAGCACTGCACCAAATGAAAGTTGAAGTCCCCATCCCTGGCTGCCATATATCAGCAAATCCCTATTTACATAACGAGAGTGACACAGATTTACACCCAGAGCCTGGCAGGCTGCATTTCTTCAAGGCATTCATGAATTTAAATTTACAAAGTGCTTTATGGGTTTGATTTTCTTCCCTTGCCTTGCCCCCCGCTGATCCACCCCACAAGGAAAAGACCTCCCGCACCCAACCTGAAACAAAAAGAGGCATTTATGGATAAAAGCATTGCATCAACATTTGTCAGGCAGAGTACACACGGAGAGATAAACAAGCTCACTCCTGATCCATCATAGGCAGGACTGGAGTTAAAGGAGAGGAGGGAGAGAAAAGAAAGTTTATTATATAAAACAAGTCTGGCCTAAATTATTTATGGTTCTTCTGCTCCAACAGATGGGACTGGCCTGTGCACCTCATCAGCAGGGTCAGGGACTCCAGTGTCAGCCAGGCTGAGTAAACAGTGTGAACGCAACACCGCGAGCTTGTCTTGAAAAATGGATGGGCTGGTGTGTTCTGCAGCCTCCCTTCGGTGCTGTGGGAGCTGCTGGGCTTTTTTTCCCCTGTATTTTTTTGCTGATAAATCACTGGCTGCAGCTCTGGCTGCTGCCGCAGCGCTGGGAGCAGTGTTGTTATTCCAGGCTGGTTGTGGTGCAGAGCTGGGCTCTGGGTCCCTCTCATTGTGGTGAGGGTCCCACCACAGCCCGGTCCTGCCTGGGACAGGGTGGAGTGGGGAGGTCACGACTCCTCCTCACCCCCACCCTGGTGCTGGGCTCTAATTTAGTGCTTGGAACCGGGGCTTGGATGTTTTGGGTTCCTTTTGAAGCGAGAGACAATAAGGGGATTGTTAAATTGGACAGGGTGTAGAGGGAATGGAAGGAGAGGGAGCAAAGAGGTGTGAGTTGCAAAGAGAACTTTCTGGAAAAGAGTGGGGCAAGGATAACACACCACATGTTTTGGTTTGATGGTTTGGTTGGTTTTAATATTCTGATTTTTAGGGACTTTGTTACCTATTTCACTTTGCCTCCTCCTTTTCCCCCCTTTATCCACCTCCCTTCGCCTTGTGGGGCGAAGCTGCGACTTCGGCTATTCAGTGTCCCTGCAGTGTGTCCATCTGTGCCTGAGATCTCTGGAAGGTTGTGGGATTTACTTTTTGGTGTCTGAACAGGCTTCAGGCAGGTTGATGGGAGTGAGAACTAACAGAGGTGTCTGTGCTTGACATTCCAAGCGTGTCAGTTCCCTATAGATGGGTTTATTGTTTGTATTTACTAAATAAAGGAGCATCCAAGTCCTCAATCTTGAGCTGCTGGCCAAGCAATCCTGTCTGTCTGGCCACAAAATGAGCACCAGGATTTCTCTTGGTCCCACTGGACGTGGTCAAGTCACTCCTGCCTTAAGCTGGTGTGAAAATTGCAATTAGACACCCACAATGAGTAGCTGGATGTCATCCTCATTTGCATGTAGGATCGCTGGATGGAGATGTAAATTGGCATTAACTTAAACTTTTTGCCCACTCCACAGTTGGGAATACAGATAATCCATGGGCTGTCTTAGGATAATTGGCCATATTTGATTATTTATAGCTTCATCAATAGATCTTTTACTGCACACTCGTTTCTTTAGTAGAGCTAAAGATACTCCACTGATGTTAATCAGCACGGCTCCATTGAGATCCACAGAGTTTGGCTGATTTACAGCTGCTGACAGGATCACTCCTTTGGAGATGGAAGTAGCCTCATAGGACTTAAAAAAAATAAAAGAAAAGACAGAAGAGAGAAAAATGGAATGACCAGGATGACTGACCATGTACAGAAATTAATTGATCTTTCCCCATTTCTCTGTCGCCGACCCTGAGTTATGAAGTTTCATTTCTTTGTTTTTAATAGGTTTTTTAACAGATCCAGCTAAACGTTGATTCCATACACTTGGAGCATTGCAGAGACTTTTATTGCTCACTCAAAAATCGCACCTGGCAGACCCTGGAAATGGGGGGGTCAGGATGAAAGACGAGGGAATTGCTAAGAAAAATCATGTGGGGTTACAGATGTACTTGCACAAAATTTGCCGTGGCATTGGGGTGCCTGCAAGCTCAATCCCTGTCGTGACGATGTCATGACAGATCCCTTTAAAGCCACAGCTGCTTATGCGTGCACATGACCAAAACGATGCTCCAGAAGTTTATTTTTATTTCTTCTTCTTGTAGGGACCACCTGGTCGCCCAGGTCTTCCAGGAGCAGATGGTTTACCAGGACCACCAGGGACAATGCTCATGTTGCCTGTAAGTACAAACATAACTAAAAAAAGCATTTCAATGAGTCAGGTTTCTTGGCTTTGTTACTTGTTTAGTGCCTGTTCTCGCAGAAGTCTCCCATTTCTTTCACACCAAGGACACGTTTTCCTTGAGGTAAAAGATGAATCTTGATGGTTTTCCTTGTAAATTTACTTTTTGCAAAGCACTGTAATTTCCTCACCGGTTAAAAGCACCAGATTCGAATTTTCAGAAGTGAGGAGTAATCATAGAAATCATAGAATTAATAGGATATTGTGAGTTGGAAGGGATCCACCAGGATCCAACTCCTGGCTCTGCACGGGACACCCCAAAAATCCCACCATGTGTCTGAGAGCATTGCCCAAACGCTTCCCGAACTCTGAAAGGGCTTATGTTTCTGACTGGGCATGATGCTGGAGAGAAAAACCCCTGAAGAAGCAACTGAAGGCACTTCCAAGGGGCCAAATTTCCATGGAGCACCCTCCCCACTGTGGTTAGGAACCTCTAACAGCTCTTCAAAGGAGGTGCCAAAACTTTAAGCACCTGAACAAATTGGTCTCTTTTGATGACTAGTGGTTAATTTACATTGTTCCCCCTCCCTGCGTGAGGTCAAAAGGTACCAAATTACCCTCCTTTGTCCTGCGATGCTGGAGAAATGGTTGTATTTTGTGTCTGCTTTGATGTGAGAAAACCCTACAGGATCCAGCAGCTGAAAATAAGTGGTTGGGTACGAAAGGGCAGGAGTTTTTAGTGGCAGAACCTCAGCCCACTTGTACGGGCTCCAAAGCACAGGGTGAGGCTTGGGTAGGGTCCTGGCAGGGTGCCTGGGACAGGCTGGGCCAAGAGCTCAATGTGGAGCTCAGCTGGCCATTAGAATATATTTTTTGGTCCCTCCAGAACCAGCCATAGCCCCATAAATTGCATGTCTTTGAATCTCCTTGCCAAGTGGTCGCACACCTGTAGAAATCCAAGCAGAAGGCCAAGGTGAAATGGAGGTGACAGAACTGTCCAAGTGGGTTCTGTAACCAGGAGTAACCTTCTTCCAAAACCCCAAACACACAGCTAAGGCAGGGGAAGGGTGTGTGCCCTGGAAAGGGGAGCTTTTGGGAGTGGAAGAGGCAGAAGGAAGCATTAAATAAACTCCTTCTCTTTGGAAATAAAACATTAACGCTTGGGGTTTTTTAAAGCCTTGGAGTGCTGAAGGATCCTGGCTTGAACAATAAGCCAAACTCTGTTTTTTGGAGCAAACTGCCACGCTTGAGAAAGGCAGCCTTTGTCGGGGCAAACAGACAGCTACAGCCAAATAACCTGATCCAACCCCATCTCCCCAGGGTCTCCTGACCAACAGCATCCACAGAGGGCATATGAGCCCTGCGAGAAGCCTGCAGTGAGCTGGGAATGGTGGTGGTGTGAGGTCCTCACGTGCAGAGCCCACAATCCCCCTTATTGTGTGTGGCTCCGAGCTGGCAGGGCTTGCTGGGCGCTGTTGGACGTGGGAAGCGACCAGTTTGTGGCTCTGAGCTGGGTGACCCGAGCGTGCTGGTTAATGGGATGGTCTGGGAGGACAGGGATGGATCTGGGTCAGCCACGCTGAACAGGATTGTTTGGGAGTCAGGCTCCTGCCAAGGTGGGGGGACAGCACCCCGGTGACCCGCTTTCACCGTCTTCTTCCCACCAGTTCCGCTTCAGCGGAGGAGGAGATGCTGGATCCAAAGGACCTCTCGTGTCAGCCCAGGAGGCTCAAGCCCAAGCCATCCTGCAGCAGGCCAGGGTAAGTGATGGGAGGTGGGATGTCTCCTGCAGCAGGTTCTCGTGGAAGCAGATGAGGACCAGAACAAATGTGGCAGAGGAGATATCTTCACACTTACCCTGTTCGTGGTCATGGCAACAACTTCTCATCTGAGATGGAATTACTTGTGTGGCTTGAGGTGGTGGCACCCGGATGATTTGGATTTTTGTTAACAGCCAGCAATGATCCAGGTCCCAGAAAGATGGTTTTTGCATTGCCTGCAGCCCTTGGGTCAGACCTTTTGCTGGTTCCAGGAGACACACAGACCTGTTGGCTCCGGTGCTGTTGGTGCTCACAGCTTAGAGAGTCCATTTAAACAGTTGTGAATGTGCTCTGGGGATTTTCTTTCTTTTGTCTGTGTTTTTTTTCCCCCAATAAATCGTAGTAATTAAATGTATGTCTCAGATGGAAGCTGTTCCCAGCTCCACAAATCTCAACAGGCAGATTTGTAACTTTCTGTAATGCATTTATTTGGAAATACATCACGGTTATCCATGCATCATTTTATTCTATGGGTGACTTTATTGACTGAAGATCAAACCATCCCTGGTTGGCTGGTGAAACAAGGTTGGCCATGCACATTCCCATGCACATTGGCTGTTTAGGGAGCCAGTTCCCAAAGGGACATTGCATTTGGGGACAGAACTGAGATGTGCTCCTCAGGTCCAAAGCCCACATCTGTCTGCAGCTGGAATGTGCTGCCTGTTATTCAGAGCTGTTTGCAGTCACTTCAGCGCAGACTTTTTGGGGCTGGGCTGCTGAAACAGGCTAAAAAGCAATTTATTTCACCCTGGAATGACATAAAATCCATTGGGGTCTCCACCCAGCTGGGTGACACTTGCTCCTTTTGGATTTATATCAAGGAATTTGGCTTAGCTGGGGCTATTCTGGTTTCCATCCAATTCCCCTTTTACAAAGCAGTTTGATTTTGTACTTTTCCAGGTGGAGTACAGGGCCCTGATTCCACCAGCCACTGCATTTTCCTGCCCATTAACCTTGTTCTAGAATAATATCAGTGGATTATGTTTCTGGTGTTGTCCTGTCAGTCTTAATTTCAAGCCTGCCCATGGTTTTTCTGTCAGCATTTTATTTTGCTGGGAAATAGGAAGTTTGACCTGATAAACCTTTCATGAGAAGCACCTGCTTTCTCAGCCTCTGATTTTGATCTTTTTTTTCTTCTGCCATTTGAAAATTGTGACTTGTGAAAGAAAGAAGCTCCCTCCCCTCACTCAAAGACCTTTTCTTTTTTAAATTTTCGGGCTTGGGTGTTAAAAATGGAAACCCAAATAAGTCCTGGGTAACATTTGGGCTCTGGATGAAAAGTTGGATATTTTTATAAAGGAAAAAATTCATTCCTTGGTTAACTTCAACATTTTTGGCTGAAAACCAGGGTGCCAAAACAGAAAGGGAAATAAATCTATTTTTCTTTGGTGGTAAAGCTACAGGATATGACCGGGATGGAAAAGAAGTCCTGCAGGGGGGAGAAGATCTTCTTTCCTTTTTTGGGTTTGTTTTTCTTGTTATCACTGCTGTTAATTGCATTATTAGGTTGATTTATTCCCTTAAAATTTGGCTTTCATTAGGCACCAAACGCCATCCCAGCCAGCAGTGGTTCAGAGCATCTCCCTTTTAATGGGGTGTTGTAAAAAGATGCCACATAATCCAGCATTTGTGCAATATTTATGCCATTCCAAGTGCAATCACGGGTAGATTTTAATTACTGGAGTACACAGATAATTACAACTCTTTGCAAGTGTTGAATTGTCACGAGGGAACAAATTGTCTGAGTGATGTTTTAAAGTGTGGACCAGCTCCATTACCCACCATGGAAATTACTGCCTTGATGCATGGTTACATGACTCCTTAATTATTGAGCTAAAAGCCCCCCGTTGCAAATAGAATTGTAGTTCAGTTTGCAGGATATTAAGTAATAACCAAAGAAAAAAGAGGAGAAAATTCCTCCAAATTTCTAGGACCATAAAGAGAAAAACTCTCCTAAACTGAAGTGGGGTCATAAATATTTAAGTCCTCTCAGCAGACTCATGCACCATCCAGGGCGTTTCATAGAGTCATGGAATGGTTTGGGTTGGAAGGAACCTTAAGGATCACCCAGGAAGGTGGGCAGGGACACCTTCCAGCATCCCAGGTTGCTCCAAGCCCCATCCAACCTGGCCTTGAAGACCTCCAGGGACGGGGCAGCCACAGCTTCTCTGGGCAAAGAGTTCTTTGCCCATTTTTGGATGCAGAAAGAGCTGGTGGGGCCGCAGATTTGAAGCTCTTGGGTAAATTCCTTGAGGACGTGGACATTGCTCCGAGGGTTTGTGGTTTCAGGGCATGGAGAGAACGTGGGTTTGGTGGTGCAGTGGTAGCAATGGAGCAATGGAGAGGGGACCCCAACTGAGCTCTGTCTCCCTTTGTGTTGCAGCTGGCGCTGAGGGGACCAGCAGGACCGATGGGGCTCACAGGGCGCCCGGGCCCCATGGTAAGTGAGGGCACAGAGAGGATGGGGCCAAACCCACCCGGCTCTGGGACACCTCCATGAATGGGTCTTTTTAACATGGTGTGAATCTAGTGTGGGAAAATGTAATTAATTGTGTTCTCTGCCCAAAGGGACCCCCGGGCAGTGGAGGACTAAAGGGAGAGGCTGGAGAAATGGGACCTCAGGTGAGTATGGGCAAATGGGGGGGACTGAGGGGAAACAAGGGTGTGGAGAAGCCTCAGTCCTGTTGGGAAGGAGGGATTCAGTAATCCAGGGCCAATGGAAAGTAGGAAGGTATGGGAACATCTGCTTTGCACGCGAAGGTCCCTTCAAGTGTCCTAATGCAGGCTCTATAACTTTAAGCCAATAGTCTAAAAGCTTGCAGGTGGTATTCCCTTCCTGCAAAGACATCCATGGAGGAGCCCCGTAAATACAAGGCACTTTGGAGTGCAGGGAGTTCACTAAAGCTCAGGAAGTTATTCTTCCAAGCTGTAAATCCTGCATTAAGAGAAAGTTCCCATTTTCTCACAGTGGGGGTGTGATTTGTCTGCCCTGTGTGGAGCTGCTTGCAGGGCAAAAGCTTCCTGGTGGATAAATGGCCACAATTCCTGTCCAGAGATGCTCAGTCCTGAGCTCTCCCTGCATGTTTGGAACCATGGGCTCTGCTTGAGGGCTCCACTCTGTAGCCCTGGTGACTCTGACAGCCCCAGCAGTGCCTGGTGTGGGCACTGATCACCAGCTCTGCTCCTCATTCCTCTGGGGGATGGCATTTCATCCTCTCTCCTTGCTGCCTTGCAGGGTCCACGAGGCATCCAGGGCCCTCCCGGTCCAGCAGGAAAGCCCGGCCGCAGGGTGAGTGTCCTGGCAGCTGCTCTGACACTGCATTAGCTGCAATTCCTGCTCAAAACTGCTGCTGCTGCCAAACAATCCCGGAGCCCCGAGAGCGTTGCACAAGAGCCGGCCGGCGGCCAGGCAGGGGCTGGTCCAGGACCTCTCCGGACATCTGGACAGACAGGAATGAGGAGGAGAGAGGAAAAAAGCTGGGCAGTGTGGGGAGAACTGGGAGGCCACAAGTCCCACTCTTTTATCTCGGTGGTGTTTTGGTTTTTGGCTCTGTGGTGTTGGGATCGGAGCTGCCCGAACGCCTCGAACTGGTTGGACAGTGCCCAAGGCTGGGAGGGTGTGAGGAGGATGCAGTCCCTGGGGGTTCTCAGACTAGTGTATATATATTCAGACTGGTATATATATTCAGACTGGTATATATACAGACTGGTATATGCTCACTTGCTCTGTCAACATCCCCAGTGCTGATTTTTATTTTACATCATCCTCTGCCCCATCGTGATTTGAATTGCCAGTGAGCAAGTCTTGTGTGACCCACTTCTGGCTTCCTAAAACCAGAAATGATCCTCTTTCAACTTGCAGACATCATCATTAGCACATCTTAGAGCGTGCTGGAAGATAACTAATTATAATAAAAATCAGTGACCATGGCCCAGCATCCCATGTAGTGACGTAGCTTTGCTGCCATTTGTCTCCCACCCCTCGTCAGCTCCAGGCTTAGCTTGGATGTTGCTTCAAACACAGGGCAGGATTTTTTCCCTCCCCAGCCCATGAGATCCAACTTAAATAAACCCTCCCTCAGCCACAGATGTCCCTGTGGCCCTGCCCTCCCCTTTGTGTTTGACTTTGCTTGTCTCTCTTGCAGGGACGAGCTGGCAGTGACGGTGCCCGGGGAATGCCCGGCCAGACAGGACCAAAGGTAGCACCACATATTGATGTGTCTTGGGAATCTGCATCTGCTCTTTAGCAGGAATGACCTGAGGGACCCCTGGAGAGGGAGCCCACCTTGCTTGGAGGAGGTTGTTGAGCTGGTCCAGAGACTCCTGTGAAGTTATAGAAATTAAAACACCCTCCTAGAAGGCAGAATAGCAATTTTTCTTTTCTTTTCCTAATTTTTTTTTTTAAATGTAACTCTTTTTAATTGCTGGATCCACTTAAAGATGAAATATGCTCCTTTGCTTAAGAATGAAATATGCTGCAGTTGTAGAACAAACACTTTAGAATGCCAATTACAAAAACCAAACATGTTTGAGTGGTTGGAAACATCCTAGACTATAACTACCAAAACCATACCTAGTAAGTGGGTGAGGAAATGTAGGAGGCGTGGTGAGGAATTCTAATCCCCTGTATTTTCATTTGAGACAAAATCCCTTCATTCTGCTGGTATTATCAAGCAAGGGAGAAGCTGCTCCACTGAAATGGAATGCAGAGAAAGTTTGCTCAGGGAATCATGTCTTAGAAGGTTTAAGCACTTTATTATGTAGATACTTAAGGCTGGAATAGATGGGGGGTTTTGATACAGAGACAGGAGACTGCAAATCATTTATCCAGTAAAGTGCTTTAATGAGCGTCGACTGCCCTCAGAGGAGGGGATGCCAGGCAAGGAGGGAAGCAGAATAACGAGCAGTGCTGGGAAGGAGAAGGAAATTTGCTGTGAGCAGAGGCAGAAAGATGCTCTAGGAGCTGCCAAAAGGAGGGAGCTGGAGGATTCCCTGGGTGCATCCCAAACAGCCCAATGGGCCCTCCCATCTGCCCAGGTGTAATGGAATTTCCTTCCCTTGCTTTCCTTTCCTTTGTAGAAGGGAGGGACTGGTACTATTTTAGTGATTCAAATCTCATGAATATGTGAAAACACAAGTGGCTTCGCCCCTTTACAGACAAAAACTGTCACCCACGATTTGCAAACACCCCTGTGCCTTCTCTCTTCTCCAAAGGTTTGAGGTACTTGGGAAAAGATTCTCTCTGCGGATTCCTGTTCTGGTTTCATTTAGACTGTTTCCAGAATTTCTTTTCTTGGAGTGTCCAGAAAGGTTAAAAAGGATGTATGGGATGGATTGCAGGAAAGCTCAGGATGGTGTTCGGGGACCTGCTGGGAAGTGTGGCAATCCCAGTGTCCAATTCCCTCACCATGGAATTAAAACTAAATAAATAATTGGACTAGAAGAACCTGGCTAGAAGAGAGGTGCTTTAGATCACGGAGAAGTCACCCAGAGAAACTCTGAAATCCACGTGGAAAAGCATTTAAACTGTAGGTGTTGGGAGGAGTTTGACTCCAAATGACTTTGAGGGGCTGGGTTTTTTTTCCTGTATTAATCCATAACTTTGAAATCATCACTGATGGGATGGAAGGTGAAGGCTGAGTGTCTGAGGAGGAAAACTGATCCCTCCTCAACACTGAAAATAAACAAATTGGAAGGATATTGAACTGCAGGTGGAAATGTGCTCTAAACTGCCTTTTCTTGCAGGGTGACCGAGGGTTTGATGGCTTGGCTGGTTTGCCTGGTGAGAAGGGAAACAGAGTAAGTTTTCTTCCTCTTGTCTTCTGAGAACTGGCTGGAATAAAACCTTGGCAGGAGGAGGTGTCTGAGAGGGACTGGGAGGAGGGCAGCTATTGCTGGGGATGAGCCACAGTGCTGTAATTAAGAGAGGCTGAGTGTCCCTAAGAGCATGTGGGATGTCACAGCATCCCTCCCAGCATCCCCATCCCGGGGAGCTGCAAGATTCTTCTGGGACTGCTCGAGGTTGGAATGGGGGAAAAAAGATGCCTTAATAAAATGCAAACCGAAAAATAAAGCAAGAAACAAGACCTGCTGTTAGACAGTGCAGTTGGGGATGGAAATTGCCAGAAATTACAATGGCCTTAATCTCTTTGCTTTATAATTAAGCATTGAGGGAAAAATGGGAGGGGGTGTTTACTTTGGCAGGCTGTGAGTTCCTCCCCTCCCTGGAGAGTGCAGGCACTGCTTTATAAAGCAAGGGAGTGTTTGAGCAGCAGAGATTGAATCGTGATTAAAAGTTACACAGGGAAAGGGAGATGATGCCTGGGAGAGATGTTTAATCAGCCAGTACTGGAGTGGCACAGCCTGGGCACAGCAATAAGTGTGTGCAGAGCACGAGTCCTGCTCCTGAAGGACTTCCTTCATTCCCAGTCTCCTGACAAAGTGCCACCAGCAAATCCCATGAGCTCCAGCCCCATGGGATGAGTACGGGGGTGCTGGAGGGCAGGAGTGGTAGAGAGGGGCTGCTGCTGCTTCAGAGAGCACAAAGACAGCAACTATGAGGGTACAAATGCCTTCAGCAAGTGCAGACAGAGAAGTCAAATCCATCACTTGGTTTAGCACCGCTCCCTGATGTTCTCCATTGCCAGAGTGTTTCTGCCTTCTCTGAAGCATTCTCTGCCTTTCCTTTATAGGGTGAGCCAGGCCCCCATGGACCCCCAGGAGCACCTGGAGAGGATGGGGAGAGGGTAAGTCTGTCTGTGGATTCAGAAGCCCTTTGAATTCATAACGAACCCCAGTAAACCAGAAGCAGATGCACCATCAGCCAGAGACGTGGCAAGAGCAGCCAACACATGAGAGCTCCATCCTTGTGCCCTGGGGATGCTGCTCGTGGCCACAGTGGGAGGGAAGCAGAGCAAGGAGATGGGAGTAAAGTGACAAGAAGAATTTGGGTTTTAAAGATCTGGTCAGAAAGCTCAGGTTTTGTTAAGAGGAAAAAAATATAACATGAGAAAAATGTTCCTCCTCTCGGTGAGCAAAACAGCTCTCCTGATTTTCTGAGATCCAGAGAATTGCAAGCAAGACTTGGGGAACAGAAATTCCAGACAGACGTGGGAATCAAAGATTAAATTGTTCACTTCTCCTTCCACTCTGTTCAGTCAGTAATCAAATGTCTCTAGCAAAGCTCAAACTAAGTGATTACAGCTCTAGAGCTCCTGGTTTAAGGGGAGAGATTGAAAATGCTGAGCCCGTGGGTGTGAGGAGCGTGTAGTTTAACCGGAGGAGCCACTATGGATTTCCTGGGCTCTAATCCCCTTCCACGATATTTTCTTTGCACCTTTGGCTATTTGTTTCTTCTGTAAAGCTCAGATAATAACACCTTCCTCACCACAGGGTTGGCAGGATTAATTAGTTGCGGCTCTAAAGTGCTTTGAAGTTGAACAGAGCAAAGCCGTGTCTTGCGGGGGAAGAACGAGTGTCTGGAGAAGTTTAATCCTAAAGACGAAAAGAAACCATTCGAGGTGTGCAGGGAGCTCAGAGGGCATAACTGAGAAGAAGAGCATGAATTTTATCAGCAGAGGATGAGGGTTTACAAGGCCTGGCTGCTGGGATTGGTTTCCTAAGAGGGAGCCTCAGGTCTGGGGTGATTTAAAACAACTCCGAGGAAGCACCATGTAATAATTCTGGGGTTTTGCTGGGATATCAGCAAGATATGGGAGTGGAGGGATGAACCCTCCACTGCCTCTGGCTTATCTGAGGAGCCCTAATTTGGCTAAATCACATTCCCAGGGTGTTGCTCCCACACTGCCTTTGCCATTCAGTTTGGTATTACATCTTGTGGCTATTGTCTCACATGGCCTTAATTATTTCTACAACACCTGGTCTGGTAGCAAAATCGATCTTTAGAACCGTCCACATGAATTATGAAGTATCCTTGGAGCATTCCTAATCCCAGGTACATTCTGCACACACAGCATTAGTCTCCAGACTTACAAGGTCTTCCTCATGCTCAGATACCCCTCCTGTCCTCCAGGGAAGCTGCTTTGCTGTGTGAAGATTATTTAACAAGAACAAAACACCTGTGATGTGACTGAAATATAACTGGTTTATTCTCTCTCTTGCTGCTTCTCTCCTTTTCTCTGCTGCTGAACAGGGAGATGATGGAGAAGTTGGACCCAGAGGTCTTCCTGGAGAACCTGTGAGTATCTTCTTCACTGGTTTCATGTCCTGCAGCACTCCTTTGGGCAAGGTCTTGATGTGACAGGGGTGTTTTCAGGTGTCCCATGGGGCAGCTTTCCTGGTACTAAGCAAGACCCTTGAGGTCCTGCAGGAACTGAGCTTCTCTTGCTTGAAGAGCCACATGAAGAGTTTAGAGAGTGTCTGTGCTTCAACAGCTCTGGTTTGCTTGTTTTCACTAGGACACCCACCACAAAGAGAAGATGCTCTGGGCTTTTTTGTTTGGTTTTTTTTTTATCGTTTGTTTGGGTTTTTATTGTTTGTTTTTTTTTTAAATTGATTTTGTTTACTCACTGGCTGGTCATTGAAAAAAAAATGTACCTGCAAATGTAAAGCTTAGCTTAGATTGGTCTTACAATTTCCCTGCCTGTATCCTTGTTCCTGACTTAGGACTGAGGTAAGTAGGCTGGGGTAGAAATGAGATACGATACAAAGATGTGAAATACAGGTTTTGTGAGCGTTCCTAGGAAATTTCAGTGAGAAAAGCCTTTGTCTGCTATGCCAGGGCAGTGGCAGCTTCCCCATGTAGCCCCTGCACACTTTGTCTTTGCAGTGTCAGTGGACCCTTAAAAACCTGAGGATGAAATCCTGGTAGGATTGAATTCAAGGGGACTTTTATCCCTAATGCCAGTGGGGTCAACATTGTGCTCACAGTGCACAAAACCTCATAAATCTGCAGTCTGTCAGGGTTTGGGTCACAGCTGAACCAGGTAGGTGGGAATTCCTGCTATCAATAAGGTTAAAGGAGATGTCAGTGGTGTTGGACAAAAAGCTTTGGACCAACCCAAAGAAATGCTTTCACAGAGTGTCCCACTGAAAGAAAAACAGTTGTGTTGTCAATTAGATACTGTGAACAAGCTTTTCTTCCCCTAACACTGAGTGTTTCTTACTTCATTGGCAACAGCAAGCCCTGCTTCTGGCTGGCTGCAGATTTTTGTGTGTAGTACAGTTGTTGGCTGCCTGTTTCATCCAAAATGCATTTCCTTTGTTATGAAAAGGACATTATCTATCATTTACCGCCAGCTTTGCTTTCAGAATGTCTTCTTTGGTTGTTCTAAGGCCCAGCGTGGTGGCCCGAGAGTAATTGATGAGAATTGTTGGACACAGTTCATGTGAGAAGGGGAAGGGTTGGCATTTACAGACTCACTGGAACTAAATTATAGACAAGATGTCTGATTAACTTCTGGGAAAGATTAATCAACTCAGCTATCTCCTTAGCACACATCTAAGCAATAACTTATGGGTTATTAACTTCTTAAAAGCGTTTATGTGCTCAGGTAACACAGCAACAAAGAGGAGCTTAAATGATGATAATACATGCAGGGAAGTTTATTTCTGTTTCAGCAACATGAGTCAAAATGCCTGGGATGGCCAAAATCAAGGTATAAATTGTATTGCAGGAAACTTTGTCATAAATATAAACTCCTAAACATGGGTGTTTGTCTTCTTCTCTGCCCTGAGCCAAAGGAGGGTCTTCCCAAATGACTGAAACTGGTGGTGGGACTTCAGAATGGGTTTTCCTTTGTTCTGCTCCATTTCCTTCCCGTTCCCATCACCAGCTGATCCCAGCAGAATTCCTGCTCTCCTGGGGTTAGTGCAGGGCTTTAGCCCATGAAATTTTCAGTGGCTGGGGCAGACTGCTTGGTCTATTAATCCATTTTATTTCTGCAGACAGCATTTTTTGCAGGATCAAAATCCCCCACAGCCTCCAAGATGAGACTCTTCATTAACATCTCCTATTTTTTCCTGTAACGTTTCATTTTAATTCCTCGCTCCTCTCTGCATCATGAAAAGGGGGACATACAATATCAGGGCAGACAGATAAAACTGCTCATCAATCATGAACAATTTCCTTCCATGACAGTGAATGAGCGCCATCCATACAAATTCCCAGCATTCCCTTATGGTCCCTCGTTTCAGAAAGGGTCTGTGTTTAAAAGATGAGCTCACAGACCCCATCCCTTCCCTCCACCACAACCCCCTCTGAAGGCTCAGGGTACAGGAGCTGCTGGGAGGAGGTGATTTGCAAAGTTTCCTACCACAGCAGTGCAATTCTTCTGCCATATTTCTGCTTATTCAATGTGATGCTCCAATCCTAACAATTTCCCTGAAGATGACATGAGGTTAAATCTGGTGAGAAAGCTGGAAATGGAAAGACAACACCAGGATACCAGGAGTCCTGACTGGTTAAAGCTGAACTGGTTAAATGGCTTTGAAAATGTACATTTATGCTGCAGGCTGAAAACCTTTCCCAGCCTTGCTGAGTTGTATAGATTGTTGATGATAAAAGCTAAATCTGGAGAGATTTTGAAATGCTGACCCTAAAAATCCATTAGTGTTATCAGGTCATCCTTCATAATACTCCCCATCTAGGATGACTTGCCTGCAAAGTGTTTTGCATCCTCGTGTGCATTACAAGGTAATCCAGGAATATGATTAAATTAATAAAAATAACTTGGTTCAAGTGGGTTTTCTTTCAGTCTAAAGAATCAAAGCCTGTGCCTGTGTTATTTATCCTTACAATCCAAGTCTGTGTGCACACAGGATTTCTTCTCCACCAGTTTTTAAGTCAGGAAAGCTGCTCTTGCTGCAGACCCAGCGAGGTCACTGCCAGCCCTGACGTGTCCCTGGGCAGTGCAATGCTCAGCCGTGCACGAGCTCATCCAAATCCATGCTGGGGGGGGCACTGGGAATGCTTAACCCTGTTTGTTTCCCCCCACAGGGACCCCGAGGACTGTTGGGACCGAAGGGGCCACCAGGACCCCCAGGGCCACCGGTGAGTTCCCAGGGCTGCTGCCCTGCCTGAGCCTCCCAGATAAAATACCCCATCCCCATTAGGCAGTCAAGCAGATAATCCAGCTGCATAATTTTCTACATCTGTGCAAGGCAAAGCAGTGGTATTCAAAAAAAAAAACCATAAAAAATAGATGGCTCAAAGTGTCTATTCCCCCCCATTTTCAGTGATGTCACGTCCATTTAGGGCAGCTGAAGATTTGCCCCACCTGAGTAAATATTAATGCCTCGCTCAGGCTGAGAGGGAAGAATGGGAGTTATTAACACAGTGGCTTTGCTATTAACTTTTGCCTCGGGGCTGGTGTGGCTTTAAAGCAGTTTGTTCATATTTTGGGCGAAAGCTGAGGAAGGAGCATGTTGGTTTGTATTCAGGAGACAGTCACCTTATCCCTGGCAGGGGCTCTCTCCCTAAATCTCTGCTGCTCACTGGAGTCCCAGAACTTAAACACCCAAAGCCAGGCTGCTGCTGGAGCTGAAGGGGTCAGTGTTTAATGGGGAATGTTGTGAAGCCCTTCATCCCTCCTGGGACATGAAGGCATCTTTGCTGTGAGCTCCCAGACCTGCTGAAATTTAATGAGGGGAAATTTAATGCCAGATTTGCTCCAAAACTGTCTCATCTCCCACAAATGTGATGTTACACCCAGATACCTTGTGCTGCCCCACAGCAAAGGATTAGCCTCGAGAAAAGGGGGCTCAGGGAGAACTTCTTGCTCTCTGCAACTTCTTGAAAGGAGGTTGTAGTGAGGTGGGTGTCAGTCTCTTCTCCCAGGTAACAAGTGACAGGATGAGAGGAAACAGACTCAAGCAGCAGTGCTAGGGGAGTTTAGATTGGTTATTAAGAAAAATGTCTTCATGGACAGAGTTGTCAAGCATTGGAATGGGCTCCCCAGGGAAGTGCTGGAGTCACCATCCCTGGAGGTGCTCAAAAAGTGTGTGGATATGGCACCTGGGGACATGGTTTAATGGTGAACATGGTGGTGGTGGTGGGTTGACAACTGGACTTGGTGCTCTCAGAGATCTTTTCCAACCTCAACCATTCCCTGATCATAGACCAGTGACTGGGGCACATCTCCAGTTGACCATGCACCGTGTTGTCCCCTCAGTGACGATGCTCAGGGATTGTCTGACCCCAGTTAGGATTTATTTTGGCTCAAGGCAGCTCAGCCCTGTTGCCTTTCCCACGTGCCTTGCTGAGTGATGCCTTGTATCCCAAGGCAGGTGTTTTTCCCCATTTTCCTTCTCTGCTCTGGGCCTGTTTGCTGTTGGAGCCAATCCAGCTGTGCTCCTTAGCCAGGATTTGCTCGACCTGGTGCTCATTCTGCCTCCCAGGCAGGTTAAACCAGTGGGGAAAGCGCTGAAATGACTTTTCAAAGTGTAAACTGGATCCGTGGAAGTGGCTGCTTTACCAAACACCTTTAGAAAATTGTTCCCTTTCCATGTGGTCCAAAGGGCCTCTTGGTGTTTTCCTATTTTTTTATGGCAATTTCCCTACTTTTCTGGTGCAAAATAACGAGAAATTTTCTTACTGCTCTTTTTTAAATCTTTTCTCAGGGTGTGGCTGGTATGGATGGACAAACAGGTCCCAAAGGGAATGTGGTAAGTTCTCACTGCAAATTTTTACAGGCAGCTCAGATGTTATATAGAGCAAAATGTAAAATGTACTCTATTAGATTAGATTTGCTAATTGCTTTTTAGCCTGGTCTAGATTCCTATCAGAGCCCGTGAAAAACACAGAGAGTATCTTCCTACAGCAAATGGATGTTAATTTATTATAATTTCTGATGGAATTACACATTATTTCCCCATGAAACATGAAACATTTTCATCGAGATGTGTGTTGGTCTAAAGGGTATCAAAATACAGTAATTTCACTGAGGGGAAGAAACATCTTTCTGTGCCTCATACTTTGCATGGATCAGATGGAAAGGGTTCCCTGGAGAGGAGCTGATGCAGAGCCAGGTAGTGCCAGAGCCTTGCCCAGCTCGTTTGGGCTGCAAATCTCTGCAGGGAAATGAGTGTGCCTGGAAGTAACTTCACCCCTCCCTATCCCAGTGGGACAGAAGCTCTTTCCAGGAGCTCTTGGTTACTGGCAGAAGGTCACAGAGGGTTCAAGGTGCTGGGAGGGTGTAGACTGAGGAGCTCAGGTCTACCCAGGCAGTGGGAATACAGGGACATGGATGGGGGGATCCAGGGCTCTGTGCAGGGCAGGAGTTGTGGTGCCTTAGGACACACCGGCCCCGCTCTCACCTTTGCTGCCTTCATCTCTGCCCTTGTCTCCCTCCTCACAGGGTCCTCAAGGTGAGCCAGGTCCTCCAGGCCAGCAGGGTAACCCAGGTGCTCAGGTAAGACCAAAACTCCTTTTCCATAGGTAGGAAAGAGGAATGAGAATTGAACACAAGCTTCACTGCCCTGCCAGAGACAGGACCAGCAGCATGGTGATTTGCTGGGAATTGGCTCCATGATACATTGCTGGACCAAAATCTTCCTGAAAATGCTCCCAGTTTCAGATCCCCCCAGTTCTCACCTGGCTTTTGCTGCCTGTTACAAAGCCAGGCCCAGGTCTGAGCCATCTCTTTGGCCAAGTCACACCTTGTTGCTCACATCTGATTTTTAGCATCCCACGGTCCACTTGCTCCGGAGCCAGATGGGTAATACAGATGTCCAAGCCTTGCTGTCAGCCTTCTCCATGCTCTGTCAGCCTTCTCCATGGCTCTCAGAGAGTCTGGTTCCTCAGAGCATCTCTGTTTCCAGCCTGGGCTGAGCCTGGCTGCCCATGGCAGGGCAGTGCAGCTCCCCCTGCTCTCCGGAGGAGCCCCGCTGTGCTAAAAGGAAATTTTATCGTCCCTCATAAGACATTTTGAGAATGAATGGAGCTGGGGAAATCCCCAGCCGTCACAGGCACTAGAATAATGCTCAGCTGAGACCCTGCCAAGATGCATTTGGAAGGAATAACTTGTTCCTTAATGACTCTATTTCTTTTCTTTTTTTTTTTTTTTCTGCCTTTCACAGGGTCTTCCAGGTCCACAAGGCGCGATCGGTCCCCCAGGAGAGAAAGTAGGTTTAAGTATTGCAGCTCTGGCCTCAGACAACTGTTGCCATTGATATGCATTTGCTCCTTCAGCTGCTCCTTTGCCCCATATGTGACATCTGGTTGCAGCCGTGTCCATGAAAGTCTAATGCCTCTCATTCCAGACAGAGGAGAGATCAAGACAGCACGGTTTACCTCTAATTCGTAATATTTGCATTCATTTCCCCTCTGAGGAGAGGCATTTTGAAGGCAGCCTATGGTAAAACATCAGGAGAGGATTGAAAGTTGTCTTTTTCTGGGGGCTGGAGGGTAATGGGAAGAGCCCATGGATTTGGCTCGCTCAGCTGAGTTCCCCTCCCTCTGCCTCCCTGAGTTTCTGTGGCTGTTGATGTGGGGGGAGTGCTGGCTTTGGCTCCCCCAGCAGCCCTGGGACCATCAGGATTTAGAGAAGGGGAAGTTTTACCTGCAGAGGGGTCATTCTCCAGGGCTGTGCTCAGCTCCCATTGAGCAGGGACAGACTGTGTGTCCTGGTGTGTGCACTGGGAGAAGCCTCTGTTTGTGTGGAGTGGACCCAGGTTATCGATAATTCTCCTGCAAAGGAGCCCATTAAGACTTCTGTCAGATAAGTGGCACTTCCCGGTGGAGTGAGAAATCAGGGGCTGCTTAATTAAAAGGTACTCACTGAGGAGTGTTAAACCAGCAAGTCCAGTCAGCTGGAGCAGCTCCTCTCCTTTGCCATTTAATCACCCTGAGGTTTGTCATCAAAGAACGGGCATTTCTTGAACCTGTGACCCCACAGTTCAACATCCTCCACCTTGTCCTTGTGCCCCTGAGCAGCATCGTGTCCCCTTGGCAGGACCCAGTGCCCTGAGCTCTCCGTGCTGCATGGTGTCTGTGTATGTGAGGTGCCAGCAGGGACACTGCAGCATCCCAGCATCCCTAACCCAACTCTGCCCACAGAAATAAGCAGAGTCCCTGTAAACTGTGGCAGCTTTTCCAGCAGGCTCATGTCTGTGCAGCCTTTCAGGGATAGGAGAAGCAAGAAATGTGGCTGCAAAGCCCCGTCCTCTGATGCTCTGGAAGTTCTGACTGCTGAACTGTTGTCTTTCTGTTTGTTTTCAGGGGCCACTGGGCAAACCTGGTCTCCCTGGCATGCCTGGTGCAGATGGGCCTCCGGTAAGTCATCTTCTCCTGGTTCCCTGCTTGGCACTGGGGCTGGTCCTGCCCCATCCACCCTGCAGCGGACCTTGGGCTTGTGAAGTGTGGGGAGCCCATGTGGTGGTTTAACCCCAGCCAGCAGCCAAACCCTACGTGGCCACTCCCTCACTCCCCCACCAGTGGGATCAGGGAGAGAATCAGAAGGGTAAAAGTTGGAAAGCTCATGGGTTGGGATAAAAACTGTGTAATAGGGAATAAAACAGCCCAGCCCACAAGATCAGGCTCCCCCTTGCCCCTGTGTCAGCTGCTTTGGGAAGTTTGTCTCTGCTCCCAGCTTTGCTCACCCTGGGTCCTTCTCACCAACTCCTCAGGTCTCTCTTTCCTTTCCACTTGTTTCTCCTTTCAGTTCTCCAAACTTTGGCAGTTCCCCGAGGCAGGGACAGGCTCCTGTGTGTTTATGCACATCACAGCACGTGCCTGGGGTGGTCCTCACCTCGCTCAGGGCTGCCAGGCACTGCTGCACAGCGGTGATAAGAGCAGGGTGGAATTACATGTTCTGTTCTTGCAGCTTCCTCCCATAACCCTGCTTTAAACAGAATTTGTTCCTTGCTCTAGAAATCAGCCTTAAAAGATCTCTGGCCTCTAAACCTGGTCTCATTTTTACCCATCTCAGTGGCACCCGGTTTTAAGAATGAAAAATGTAAAGTCGTTGCATTCTATTAATGCAAACGCAGAGCGTGGCAAAAAAAACATATTCCATTTCCCACCTTGGGATTATCATCCCTACAGAGGGCACTTGGAGCATCCGAACAGTTGTTAGCTGAGTCAACAGAGCAGCTAAAGCAAAGCCCAGAACATCTCTAAATCTGTAGTTTTTGATGTGAAACAGCTGCCTCCAGGGAGGTTCTGCTGGAGGAGCTGCCTGGGCTGTTTTTCTGGAGACTGGAGGCTGTGTGAGACCTGCGGGCTGAGCACGTGTGGGTGTGCCTGGACACGGGTCCCTTCCCACAGGTAGATGTGTAGTAGGCAGAGTTTGAAGGCTTTTAAACACATGGGTTGCTCTTTCCAAGGACAAAAACCCTCCTGTGCTCTATTTATAGAAGTCAATGTTGGAAGACACCTGAAAATCCCGGAGGGATGCATCTCGCTGCGAAAGCCAACTCAGTTGCTCATCAATTTTTGATCTCAGCAGCAGTGATGGAGATGGGTTTGAAAATAGGGGTGATTTAGGGCAGAGTGGACCAAGGCTTTTGAAATCCTGCAGCCCATCCACTGTGCCTCCCCCGGGGTGCACGGAGGTACCTGGAGCTGAAGGCAGGCATGGTCCTGTGAGCCCCTTTGTGCACTGATGCTCTTGGTGCCATTTCAACTCACAGGAAAACTCACAGGAAAAACTGAGATTGCATTTTCTCCCTCCTTTTATTGATGTAAAAATGACAGCTGTCATTTTGTTTCTTTATGAAACCAGCTTGTTTTATGAAATGCCACTTGTCTGACATTCCCCTTCTGAATCTGATGATGGAAAACACTCTTAGAATTTTCTTTGTTATAGTGGTAGGAATTCATTTCTGTATTTAAAGGAGAGAGCTCATAAGTGAAGAAACCAGTGAGTGCAGAAGGTCTTGGTGGCTTTAGAGCAGCTGGATGTGTTTTCATCATCTTTATGAAAGGAAGGTCCCTGGGTGTGCAGTGAGTGCCCTTGGAGGGGTCATTGCTGCTGTACAGACATTGCCAGCCCAAGGGTCCTCTTCCATCCTGGCTCCATTTTGGATCCAGCAGTGGGGAAATCACTAAAAACTACTTTCGTGGATTTCCCTAATTTCTCACTAATCCCCCAGCCTGTATCTGAGGCAATTCACACTTTTGTTTCCTACTGCAAAAGGGATTCCAAAGGCTATCGATGAGAAAGGGTTGGAAACCCTTGGATATTGAGTTATTCAGCATCAAATCCTGAGAGGAATGCTGGCCAGCATCCAGCCAGCCTCTGTCTACCAGGGATGCAGGTTAGCTGAGCATTTGTCATGAGATCTTGTAGTGGACTCCAGGAATTAGGAATTTAATGAGGGGCTCTGACCAGTCTGGGCATCTTGTGACCTTCACAAGTTTGCAAACACATGGACTTGATTTTATCTGTTTTCCTCTCTGCAAAATTCATCAGCTGCTCGCTGCTGAACTCCCTGAGGTGTTCTAATATGCAAAGAATATTGAAAAAATGGTTTGTGCTTCTCTGCTGAAAGGTGGTAAAGAGGAAAAAATATAAATAAGCAGGTAAAAAACTGCCAAGGACCCAAATGCTGCTCTCTTCCTTCTGGGGAAAGCTTTCTCTTGCAAGGTGGCTTCAAGGGGGCCACTTGTGTCAGTAGGAGCTTCTTGGGCCAACTGTTCTCTGGCAAATAAATCTCAGCTGCCAGAGCTGCTTGTTGGCTTCTAAAGCTTGAGATGTGCACTAAACCCCAAATCATCTTCTCTTTGTCTCTTTTATTAACAGGGTCATCCTGGCAAGGAAGGTCCTCCTGGAGAGAAGGGGAGTCAGGTAGGTGGCAACAAGACCCTCATCACTTCTGAGAGGAAGGTCATGGATGTGCATGGAGACAGATCTCCATGTGGCTCTGGGAATGGCTGGGTGGGCGGGAGAGGTGACAAGGAGCAAACACAGTTGAAATTTGAAAGCTGAGCCCAGGTTTCATCTGCTTGGTTGCCTCTTTGGGTACTTGGGGTGGTCTTTTCCCAGCTCTTCCCAGCTCTTCTGGCAATAAGGATCTGTAGCACAGTGGACAATAAAAATGACCCTGTGAAGGGGAAGCTGCCTCTTGACAGACACAAATAAATATCCTTTGTGGCACAGGGAATACAGAAAATAGCTTTTTTTTTTAATTTTTATTATTTCCTGGTCTCCCTTTTTCTTCCCCTCCCCTTCAAAGTCCCTCTTTAACAATACATTGAGAATTTTGCTGGAGGGGAGAGTCCGTCTGTCCGGGAGATTTACCATCTGCATTCCTGCTGCATCCCATTCCATCAGAAAACATTACGTTTGTCAAAAGCCTTTGATTAGAGCTGTGGCTTGATGGACATCTGAGCGTGCTGGCTGCTGCCAGAACACAACCCACAGCCCTTTATCCGGCTGGTGTCACACGAGGCTGAGAATTCCAACCTCTGAAGAACACAGAAAGCCAACAAATGGTTGTGGTGGTGATCCCTGTGCTGGAAGACGTCTAGAAAATGTCAGGGAGGTGATTTTGGAGCAGCACTGGTGCCCTCCAGCCACTGTTCGTGCAAGGTCTGGGATGCTGGAGAGCACATCAGGCTGGAAAAAATGCTTTGTCTCAGGCTGGGAGACGTGGAAGAGTGTTTGTTTAGTGAGGAAATTGGGTAAAATGAAAGCCAAGTGGGTTCAGTAAAGAACCTGGATTATTTTCAGGTGTGAGGCAGCAAGGGTGGGAAGAGATTTTGCAGGGTGTGTGTCTGGCACCGTGTCCAGCACAGCTTGTGGTGTCCCTGGGGATCTGAAGTTCCCAGTGCCAAAAAGGAGCTTTGGAGCATCTCCTCTCCCACATGGCTGAGGCCAAAGGACGTCACCCCAAGGCTTGTGCCTCGAGTAAGCCCTCTCCTTGATCACCATCATCACATTACAAAACCAGGATGGTTGGGCAGTGGGGACACAGCAGGACATGTTCCTCCTCTCTCAGAGAACTGGTTCTTTTCTTTAACCCAAAACACAAATTGCCAACCTTGTGTATAAGTCCCCTCACAAGTTGTTGCTATCCTGACTCCTCTCATCCTCCTTTTCCTGTTGTAGGGATGTTTTCCAGCAGCTCAGCCCAGCACACCTACTAGAGATGGTGCTCCTGGAGCTCTTGGGGCTATTTTGTGCTATTTTCAGGTGTCCATTGCCATTCCTACCCAGTCTGAAGCAGCCAGATGGTTGGGGAATTTGGTTTCCACACACTGTCCTTGTCACTGCACCTTTGTGTTTCTTTTGACATGTTTTTCTTTTTGCATTTTGTTCACTTCAGGGTCCCCCAGGTCCTCAGGGCCCCATCGGTTATCCAGGACCACGTGGAGTCAAGGTAAGGAGGATGCAGGAACAGTGTCCATGGCATTGCTTGTTCAGCTGGTGAGCACAGATGTCCCAGCAGGGCACTTAAGGCCATCTCAGTGACCAACAGCATCCATTGCTTGAGCGAGTCTTGGTCCAGCATCTTCTCCCATCCACAAGGATTACAAATTCCCTACTCCCCAATAACCCCTCCTGGCATTGTTCAGTGCTTTGGAGAGATTCCTCTTGCAATTTCTGGTGAGCATGGCTCACTCCCATTCCGATTGTTTCCAGTTGACAACCAAAGTAAATCTCGGCCTGAAGGTGAAGACTTTAACAAGGCTGGTTAATAAAACAAACCAGCCTATTATTAAGGCAAAGTGAGCTTTTTGTGCTCCTGATCCAAAGCCTGGTTGGACAGAGTTTGTGCAGCTCAGCAAGGAGCTTTTTCACTCGATGGAGTTCCAGCTTTCCCTGCTCCTGCAGCCCTGCATGCTGATGACAAGGCAGTGGCTGTTTTCCCCCGTTCAACTCTGGCTGTCACACCCATCAAGATGTATTAGTTCAGGTGCAGGTGCATCCTGCATCCCAAAGGTCCAATGAATCTGCAGGGATCTGCATCTGCAGATACAAAAACAGCTTGGAGACTGACTAGAGGTGAAGTTAAACCCTCTTAAACCCCCTTGTATCTTTTTTTCGATGGCAGAAACCCATTTGCTGTTCTGCCTTCTAAATGTAAGTGGGATGAATTTAGCCAAAGCAAACTTCCATCTCATTTCTTGCAAGGTGGCAGATTGAGACATAGTGGTCCATTAGGGAAGGGTTTGCTGTTGTGTTTACCACCAGAGCGAGCTGCAGAAAGTGTGTCATGCACCAAACCCCACAGACAAGGTCTGGCTTCCTACAAGCAGAGTTCTAAAAACTGAAAGAGCCTCCAGCCTGAAAAAAAGAATGTTTGGCTTTGTAGCTATAAATAACTTTTAGACCTTGCCTTGCTTACCAGAACCCTGTTCTGCTGCACAAACCTGGATGTATTTCTAATAATACTTGTTCTTGACATGCTAAAGGGAAGGAAAAAAATCAAAATACCCCAAGCAAAATATTACTCCTCAAAAGAAACACCCCAAAATCTGGGGATTTTTTGTGCTGCACTGTACAACTGGTGTAGATTTAAATATGGATTCACTTCCCAAGTGTCCGTGCACAGCTCAAGCACTGATTTTTCTGTGAATAATCAAGTGAACTCAGCCTGCTGGCAAGGCATTTATGGAAATGTTTTTATGAAAAATGTACACAGAAAAAAACAAACCTTTTCACAGTGAACTTTATCCGTGGAAAGAGAGCTCATGGGTAGAGACCACCAACCCCACCTACCCAATCAAGTCAGCAGAGGCTGGTGACTCTAAGATACTCCCTGGTGACCCAAAAGCCAGAGGTCAGTGAGTGATAATCAGCAATATGTTTGGAAACATCACAATTTGCAGAGACCCATTGTCAACATCAGAGAAAGCAAAAATGACCAGGATTAACAGGGACTTTTCGTTTCTTCACTCTGAACTGTACTGATACCACTGTGACATCTTTTTTATCTCCTGCAAGGGAGCAGATGGAGTTCGTGGACTGAAAGGCACCAAAGGTGAAAAGGTGAGTTAAACTGCACATTTAGGTTGAATTTCTGCAGTCCCTGAGCACTTTTGCAGATGGGTCCCACAGGATGCTCCCTGGGACGTTTTCTCCTGTACAAGAGGTTTCTCTTGGACAAGAAGTGGGACTGAGCACCCAAAGGACCCATAAACTCCTTGGTTTTGGAGTGGGTGCAGGCTGGGAACCTGCTGGGATGTTCTGCCACATCTTGGCATGGACCCAGTGATTGAGCCCACGTTGTGTGCTCAGGTTTGGAGTTGTTCCTGGGCCAGGTGTCACTGACAGCCCAGAATCCAGTGCTGGGGTCCTTTTCTCCTGTCACTCTTTGTCACTGGAGCGATTCAGTGGAGCTGAGGGGTTTGTGAGTGTCACAGCTGGATAACAGCACACAGAATGTGCTGCCTGGAACCCAAATCAATAAGACAGTCAACATAATCTATCTCTTCATGTCTCAAAGATGCAGTTGGTTTCTCTCAGAGGAAGAGCAGGAGATGGAGGAAAATCTTGCTCAGTCCCATAAACAGATCCGTGTTCCTTCATTCCTGTTCCCCTCCAGATATTCAGCAGTTTTAGCAAGGGAATCCTTGTAGGGACCTTCCAAACTTTAAAAGTCTTTCTGGGAACTGTGTCTTCATTGCCTGTCAGGGATTAGCTGTAGGATGAGATACATTATTGATTGGAGCTCTGCAATTAAATCTTCTTGGCAGAAAGAAATACTGCCAGTGTCCTAGAGGTTGCCTCGGAGCTGGTGTAAAACATCTTCCATGGAAATAAAACCAGTTGTACCTCAGAAATAATTGGTTCCCAGCGCTGCCAAGGTGCTGTTATTCACATCAGGCCAGATTTGTGATCTTGGATGGCAGCCAGAATGGGATGGAGGGAACACTTGTTGGGGTCCCTTGGGACCAGTCACAGCCTGGCTGGGTTTCTGTGCCCGTTCATGCACACCAAAGACTTAGAGGAGCCAATGGGATGGGCAGTGTGGGGGCCTCATCTTGTCCTCCCTGAGCAGAGAGGCTAAAGAAGCTTTTTTTTACTTTTCTCCCCCTTTTCTCCACCTTTTCTGCTTTTCCCCCTCTCCATTCTTTAGGGTGAAGATGGTTTCCCTGGCTTCAAAGGTGATATGGGCATCAAAGGAGACCGGGTAAGAGTCTGTGAGCAGTGTGATCTCCTTGTGCTTTGCTTTTCAAGCCTGTGTGTTATCATTGAAATGCAGTTCAGGGAGAGCAGCAGGGTGGGCTCCTCTCAGAGCCCTTCTGGCACAACAGATCTCGAGGCAGGAATGCAGGAATTCCGTGTTCACCTCGAGCACAGCAGTTGTGAAGCCCTGAATTTTCTAATCTCACCTTGAAGGTAAAATAAACCTGAGTGCTAATAGAGAGCCCTGTCCTGCTGCTTTGGCTGCAAGGAGTGCTGTGGGATCCAGATCCTCACTCATTTTCAGGATCTCTTTCCCCCCATAATATTCCATGTAGGACCTGGTAGGCATCTTTATTTGCTGTGCTTACCATGCTTCCATACCATCAGTGGGAGCTATAAAATTACCAGGAACACACTTCATTAAAGCCAGAGCAGTGCTGTGGAAACTGCCAGGGGTGGAGTGTTCTGTGAGACCTGATTTTCAGCAGCAGGACAGGATGCCTGGTCACAACATCCTTTAAAGGAGCACGTGGACCACCAGAATCCCCAAATCCCTCTTGGATGCAGACAGTGGCTGCAGCACTTCTGTCCATCCTCTGTGCCCAGTCCCTGGGGACAGGGGACTGTCCTTGTCCCCTCACTAAGTATGTGATACCTGGGGTTTGGTGTCCCCTGTGCTCTGGAACCCTCCCAGGGATTCAGAGAGCCCTGCCTTCATTAACTACCATGTTTAAAGGAAAAATGAATGTCTGTGTGAAGGCTTTTAAAAGTAGGCATCAGATCCTCCATTTCTCCTGAACATTTAAACAACCAAAAGCTTCCTCAGCCCCCACTTCTTGCCAAGGACTGAAGGTGACATCTCAGGGAGGTGACTCCTGTCCTCGTCAAACGCAGCCACAAGTTCCTTCAAACAAAGCTCAGCCTCCAGTTCCCACCATTGAGCTTGTTCTGCTCCACAATGAGCAGTGAAAGAACAAGGGCTACTCATGAGCCTCATGGATAAATCTGTGTCCACCAGCTCCTGGTGAGCGAGGAGAAGGCTGCCTGTGTTCCCAGCGTGGAGGCATCTCCTGTTACCCTGCGTGACAAAGTGACAACTGTTGTCCTTTTTGCTGGAGCTGGCAGTGTCACAATCCCTGTTAATAGCTCAGTCCTCTCTGCTCTCAGATTTCCTAATGATTTTCAGCACAAAAGCCCCAGCCCTCCCTTTATTCTCCAGTTGCCTGGTTCAACCCTCAATTAAACGCTTCCCAGGGCTTGCTTGCACATCAAACCCCAGTTTGGGAAGCGGGAGGAGGGTAAAGGGTGTGTTGCAATCAGAGCTAATAAAGGCTGTCTTGGTGGAGAGATTGTGTGTGTGGATGCTGCAGGAGAAGATGGGTGTGTGAGAGATGATGGGCCAGGCTGTGGGAATAAGAGTGTTGATGACACTCCACAATTTACAGTCTCTGAGCCTCCTGCTGAAGACCAAGAGTTGTTTTAGCAGCTCCAAAGAGTATCTGATGGCAGCTGTGAGGGTATTGCTGGCAGCAAACGTGGGATCTGGGACCCTCCAGCCTCATCAATTCTTGTCTTGTGATTAACAGGGGGAAATTGGACCTCCTGGCCCCCGGGGTGAGGATGGTCCTGAGGGTCCCAAAGGTCGCTCTGGCCCCAATGGAGATCCAGGTCCCCTTGGTCCTGCTGGAGAGAAGGTGAGTCTCGAGGATGGAATCACTCAGGGGTATTTTACACTAAAACTCCCTTTTCTGGGGTGTTTTGGGTGGATGGCCAGAGCAGTGCCCAGCGTGGGGGGACAGTTTGAGGGCAGAGGGATGAAGGGGAGCTGTAGGAGCTTTGTGTGAAGAGAGGCCCAAGTTGTTCAACACAAAGACCAGAGGAGACCCCAGGGAAGTGGTTTTAGTGCAGCAGCATGACCTGAGTGTGTTGACATGTTGGTCTCTTTGTGATTATCTGCTTGGGCACAATGTCTTGGGGGAAAAAAAAAAAGAAGGGCAAATGAAGTAATTGAAAGTATCACAGACTCCAGTTTAATTTTTAGGTACATCCAGTTGAAAAAAACCCAAAAATTAGATATAAAACCCCAACCATTCCCATGAAGTCCCCAGCACATTCAGAGTGCTCACTCTGCCTCAACCCCCCCGGGTGTCCCTCAGGGAGGGCAGGGGATGATCTCAGTGCCCCAAGAGCTTTATTCCACCCACGTCTCATCTGCTTTGCTCTTGACTTCTCTGCACTTGGCATCTCTCCATTCTGCTGGTGCAGATCTGAAGCTGCTCTCGAGGTCTCTTGCCCAGGATAACACACCTCTCTTTGTGTTCCAGGGAAAACTCGGCGTGCCAGGACTGCCCGGGTACCCAGGCAGGCAGGGCCCAAAGGTAACGGGGTTTGGGGCTTCTCTGGGAGGTGTGGGATGTCCTGGGGGGCACAGCCAAGCTCTGACAGTGGAGCTGTGCTGAAGGCTCAGCCCCCCCAGTTGTGGGATGAGATCCCTCCTTCCCACCCATGCAGGACAAAAATATAGACGGGTAAAAATAGCTCCCAACCCTTGGCTGGTGGAATTCAGGGGCTGGTTCTGCAGGGTTTGAGTCTTCTAAAGCGGTGGGAGGAGATGGAGAGGGATGGGGTGTGAAGGACTGCTCTGGTGATGGATTCAAACAGGCTCTGTGTGAGCTGTATCAGGCATAATAGTCCTTCTCCTTGTATTATATTTTATATCTTCCAAGATCTGTGCTAGCGTAATCTAATTAATTAAGGAGAATAACTAATGAATCAGGGCCTCCCTGAAATGAAAATATAACTGCCATTTGCAGATTTGCAAACATCCTTTGTAGTTTATCTACACGCCCACCTTCGTTTGGGCCGTTTTCAAGTAATTTTTTTAAATTAAAGCTGTGAATTCCACTACATAAACTAAGGCTACAGCCCAGTTTTTACATGCCCTGGAGGCTTTGGGAACTTATGTTTTTGTTAACTTTTTTCCAAGAATCATATTTTATTATTCATGTTCATTGCTTAGGAATAAAAAAAAAAAAAGGCAGTCTTGTTTAATTCTGGAGATGTAATTATCTGCAAGAGGTTGTTTCTTCAGTTTTGTGGCTGTGGCGTTGATGGTTTATTTTATAATTTGCATTTTATATGTGGGGTAGAGGTTGGGGGTTTTTTTTTGCATTTCTTGGACTGATTCATATTTTAAAAGCAGCAGCAGCTATTCTCCAGGCACTCACATTAGAAAGGAACAAGCCAGGAGTTAAATTTTCATGTGTAACGCAGTGACTTAGGAGCTCCAATCCAAATTCCTGCCTGTTCCCTGGGCACCAGCCACGACCGTGGGCTTGGGTCCTCGCAGTGACTGCTAATGAGGCGTGGACCTTCTTTTTGTTGTTGTTATTTCTGGATGAAAGTTCATTTCTGAGGTCGTCTCAGGTCTGTGTGCGCTTCTGTTGTTATTAAGGTTTAAGAAAGGAGGGCTGGGAGCTGTAGATGTTGGCAGGAGCTCCCCGGGGTCATTCCAGGACTGGTGTGGATGGACAGAGCTGCCCCTTTGGGTGTCTTGAACCTCTTACTCTCTCTTTGCTCTTCCCCCAAAGGGCTCGATCGGCTTCCCAGGGTTTCCAGGAGCCAACGGAGAGAAGGGCACACGGGTAAGAGCTGCTTTGCTGATTTGTTTCTCTCCAGAGCTCCTGGGGCAGGACATGGGGATCATTCCACTGCTGGTTGCCCCAAGAGTGTCATCCCAGGATGGGGTTCCCAGCCCAGGACCAGTGAGAGGCTCCCAAGGCCGGCTGTTGGGAGAGGAGGATGCTGGGGACAGCACAGTCAGCTCTGCAGCCTTCCAATTAAACCCTGGAAATTTCCCCCTCGAGATATTTTAAGAGACTTCTCTGAACCTGAATCCTGCGCTGTCAGACTTTGCTCAGGGCACAAAGAGCTTTTTAATTAACAGTAATTATTAGAGATGGGTGAATCTGCTCAGAAGCAACCAGAACCATCTTTAACCTAACTTGAAATTCTAAATGCATCGCTGAAAACTCATACAAATTCCTCCTTGTAATAAGCTTTTCAAAATTCATAGACACCCTTAAAATATGGGGGCTCCATCCCCCAGACTTGTCTCTCCCTCTCACCCCACCTCCACAAACTTTGCTTTGAATAGAGATGGTCTAAATATACAGATTTATGTTTTATCTTGTGAAAAGCATGCTTGAATTAAAGCATTCAGAGTACAAACAAAGTCATTTTCTGCACCAGCTCTGGTCACAGTGACAAGAAGGAGGAGTGAGGATAGCAAGTGGAATTAGTTTCCTTTTTACTCTCATTTAAATACAAATGACTTCTAACAGACGGGTTTGAGGAGAGCCCAGAAAATATAAATCACTTTGCACTGCATTAATATCATGCCACTGAAATTTGGTTTATATCCACCCCCCCTTTTTTTTTTATTCCACTGAGTAATTTCATTTCGTTCTGAGCTACAAATGCACATCCTCATCCCTCCCTCTGCTCTGGCCAGGCAGGAGGAGGGAGGCCATGAATAAGGCAGCTGCCACCACAGCCTTGAATTCACTGTAGCCCTGTAATTACCACCCATCTTATCAAATATACAGCAATAAAATCCCTGGGCTGGGGTTTTGGGGGGGTGTAAAACAGCAGGGAGGAGATGTGCTGCTTTGCATCCCTGAGCATCCACAGCCCTCCGCATCCAAAGGCTGATTTTATCCTGGTGGGATGGAGAACCAGAGGTGGGATTGGAACAGACCCCAAGGGTTAGGCTGGTTGAGTTTTGGCATTATCCAGCCTGAAAGGGCTTGAGGAGGGAGAAGGAAGGAGGGGAAAGGGCCCAACTTCAGAACCAAGCAATGCTAAGAGAAAAAAAAGCAAAAAAGGAACAGTTTGCTCACTTTTAGTCTAAATGAGCTTTTGTACCCTTAATGGTGGTAATGAGGACACTTAATTGCACTGCTTGGCATGCCCCACATTTCTTCAGTTCAGGAATTAAAAAGGGTTTTCTTCTGTTTCAAATGTCGGTTTATTTTATTGTAATTCTATTTTAAAAAAAAAAATTCTCTTCAATTTGTGTTTGGACCATTTCCCCCATTTTACAACCAATCCAGCAGCCTGCATTTGTTTTCTTATCAGTGTACTTGTATGTGTATGGGAGAGAGAGGATTTTCATGGGCGAATCTTTCCTTTAGCAAAAGCAGCCCAGCTTGAAAGTTATTTTAATAACAAAAGTACTGATTTGCAGTAACAGTTTTGGTATCTGTATTTTTTTTCCCTCCCAAGTATCCCATTTGAAATAAGAGAAAAGCAGTTTTATATAGAATTACAGGCTGGGCTGGGATTGCACTGCTCCAGTCCAAATGAAGACCATCATTTTATTTTAAGCCTTGTTGAGTTAGGCTTGGAAAATCCCCTTCTGCTTCTCCTAAGGCTACTAACTCTGCAGGGTTAGATGGGATATTGGGAAGAAATCCTTCCCTGGGAGGGTGGGCAGGCCCTGGCACAGGTTGGGCAGAGAAGCTGTGGCTGCCCCATCCCTGGGAGTGCCCAAGGCCAGGTTGGATGGGGCTTGGAGCAACCTGGGCTAGTGGAAGGTGTCTCTGCCCATGGCAGGGGATGGAACGAGATGATCTTTAAGGTCTCTTCCAACCCAAACCATTCTGTGATTCTGTGTTTTGGCCTTTTTGGAGAATTATGACCCATTAAATACCCCACTAGTTGTGGTGAGCAGCTGCTCATCACCCTGCCTGTCCTCGGCTCGAGGTGAGCTCGGGGCAGTTCGCTCGGATATGTTCAAAACCCGATGATAAAATCAATAGTTAGACGTGAATAAGTGATCTTATTTTTAGAGCTAATCGGCCCCTGCCATTAGCAGGGGGTAATAGATCTCCCTGCTCGCCAGGGCTGACAGAGCCTGGAGGCTGTGGGGGCACCCAAACCCAACCATTTATTTGTGTGCCTGGAAAATAATCTGAATTTAGATGCCTTTATGTCAGAAGCCCTGTTTGAAAAATATAGGTCCGTGTACGTTTACAGTGCTATATAAATTCTTTGCAACAGTACAGGGGGCTGAAATGCATGATTAATGACAGCAATGAGAAGGGAGAATTTTGCTTAAAAATAGAATTGAGGAAGAAGGAGAGGAGTGTGGGGGCTACCTGAGGGGAGGCAGCACACACTCCTCTCCACCTGCTCCAAATTTAGCCTCCCAGAGCTAAAAGAAAACCAGCTGGAGTACTTTAAAGTGATTTTTGTAATTAATTTTAAAAAAAGTATGCCAGCAGGGTTTATTAAATGGGGCCACAGAACAAGGAGGATTCGGCAGGACTAATTTTAGTAGCTCCAAGAAAGTTGATTGTAAAGTTTCCCAGCTCCTGTTTTATGTTCATCTGGTTAATGAGTGCCAGACACGAGAAGGCAGGAGAGCGAGATGATGGATTTGGGGCAGAAAATGGCAAGTGATATTTTAAGCATTCAGTGTTCCTCACACAGGAATCGAGTCTTCCTCATCCTTCCTTTAACAGGTGATTGGTACCATTAATGTGCTGCAGGTCCAAAGGGGGAAAGTTAAACCTCTCAGAACACTTTTTGGAGACTTGACACCAGCCAAAAGAGTGTTTTCAGGCCATTAGTTTCCTTTGAGGCGCGGGGTAATGGAGCTTAATGCAGTGCCAGATTTAGGACCCTCTGTCTTTTCTCTGTCAGAATTAATCACAGGCTCCCATCCCGGGGAGCTGAGCGCATCTGTCAGGTCGCATGAGCCTCCTGCTCCTGCTCTGCACAACAATGTCTGCAATCACTTGTTTAGCACAAAGTTCACAGAGAAGGAAGAGAGATTTGTAAATATGTAGGGCAGCTTAATTGGCTTGTGTGGCATAAAGTAACTGCTTCGAGCAGGGATCCTGCTCTGCTGCTGTCAGTCCGTAAATACAGAACGGCAAGGCGTGTGAGCATCAGGATGAGGACCAGCCCTTCCCCCTGTTGGGAGCTGGGGGAAAGATTAGCAGGGATCAGTGGGGGGAAAAAAAAGGATTACAGGTGTTGGGGTGGCAGTGTTGAAGAGCTTTCTGCTGGCTCTGGTGGGGGTTTTTAGGATACTGTATGGTCTGAGTGGGTGGCCTCACCTTTGAAAGCCTTGGTGGTGTTTAAAGGACTCAGGACACTGTTCCTTGAGAGACTCAGTCCCTCAGATACCAGATGTTGGCTGGGCATTGGGATTGCTGTCCAGACCTGCCCAAGCATTATAAAGTCAAATAAATCCAGAACATGGAAATAAACCTGCTGTCGACTTTTTTATCGCAAATGAGAACCAGAGAGGTTCTGAGGCACTTTGCAGTGGGCTCTATTGTGGGATCATCTGCTGGTTATTAATTCCTTTTCCTTTCTTTTCCATTCCAGGGGACACCTGGCAAACCAGGACCAAGGGGGCAGCGTGGTCCGACGGTAACGAGCCATTTCTTCCTTCTTGTGCTCTTTGAAAGCGTGTCAAGGCCAGGGGAAACTGGGATCTGATTTGTGTCCTGCTGGGTAGGATCTGGCCTTCAGCAGCAACAGCTAAGAAGGGGAGGACACAGTGATTTGGGGCTGGGTCTCACCAGAGAACACGATTCCATGTCATCAGACTCCAGTGGGAGTGATGACGGCTCCTGTCATCCCTTGCTGCTGGTGGGATGGTTTGTCTGATCACAGTGTATCTGTGAATAGCTGTGAGGGCTAAAATGCCACTGTCTGTGTCTTTTTCAGGGTCCACGTGGGGAAAGAGGCCCTAGGGGAAGCACTGGAAAACCTGGCCCAAAGGTAAGATTTTGGGGAGCCTTCAGGGTCGTGTCGTGTTGGTATTGAGACCATCTGTTCATTGCCCTGCGTTTCCCTCCTCTCCTTTCTCCATTGGATTTGGAAAGCTGAGCCCTTCTGAGCTTTACTCCCAGCTCGTAACCCAACTGTAAAATACATGCTCAGGTTCTAAAAATGTGGTGGCCCATGAATTCAGCAGGACATCAAATGCATGCCCAGATTAAGGTTCGTCACAACCAGAAGGGGAGGGAGCAGCCCCATGTCAGCACAACCCTACAATTCATAACACCTCCCCTAAACCCTCTTTAGTGGTGTTTAAGTGGTGTTTGAACCACCTCAGAACCCTTAGGCTGTGCCATGGACCATGGGATGTGTCGCTGTTGGTCTCCAGAACCTTGCAGCTTGCCCAGCCACTTTGCCTGCCCACTGTTGGCCCAGGTATTTTTCTCCCAGCCAACCTGGAGAGAGGCACACTGAGCTCCAGAACCTGCTGCACAGACCAATTACCTGACCATCAATCTCTGGGCATGATGGAAGCAAAGCTTTTGGAGCGAGACATTGTCACCACGACGCTGCCAGATTTAAAAATAAATGTCTAGGCTTTGTGCTGGCATGAATTTTTGATAAATACCTCATCTTTGTGGTGGCATTTATCTCTCAGAGGGAGGCCATTGTGTAGTGGAAGTATCCCGAGCTCGCTGACGTTATCTTTCCTATATTTTTATGAAGCAGTGTGGGGAGGAATGAGCAGCTGCTTATTTGTCACTGGATGCTGCTCCTGATACAGAATTTTTATTAGAGAGGGCTGGGGGAGTGGGTGGGGTGGTGTCACTGTGGGCTTGGTGCCATTTGAAGTCTTTGCACACAGCAGCTTCAATGGTGATAGATGTATTTTTAATGGCCTCTTGTTTTCTTTATTCATAAAAGGGCAACTCTGGTGGTGACGGCCCCCCTGGTCCTCCTGGAGAAAGGGTAAGGCAAGCCTGTGGGGTAAAACAGGACTCAGTGCTGTCAGTTTGCACTGCAGAGGAGAGACTGGAGGGCTGAGGTGGTCCTGAGGGGTTTTGGCACTGAATACCCTCCAAGGTGCCCTGTTAAGCAGAGATGAGCAGGGACCTCGCTGGAGCCAGGGTGCAGCTCAGCACACCTCGGTCAGGAAGAGGAGAAAGCTGGTTAGAAATCCAAGGTGAAATGTGCTTGTGTGGAGAGAGGTCCTACAGGTCATCTCCAGCCCCTGGGTCCTGTCTGAGCTCTCCAGGGAAGGCTCATGTGGGACCTTGGGTGTCCTGTATAAACATCACTTCATGGGAAAGGGGAAAGGTCGCCCATGGGTTTTATGCAGAAAGCCAGAGCCCTGGGTTTCTGGAGGATGTGGTCCTATGGGACCTCATGCTGCTTTCCCCAGCACACTAGGGGGAAAATACTGAAAACAATGGGACTTTCATGGTTCTAGCCTCAATTTCTGCTTCTTTTATTTTCACTGGGTTTTGTTTTGTTTGTAAATTTTCCACAAAATCACCCAGATCTTTGTGCTCATCAGCTGTTCACACAGAGCTGGTATTTCATAGTAAAGTGCTGCAGGTTCCTTAAGCCTGTTTTCCGGCTTGTCTTCCATCCCAGGGACCACCAGGGCCTCAAGGACCGACTGGATTTCCTGGACCAAAAGGCCCCCCTGTAAGTAACTCACTTTCTAGAATACCCAAAGAAATCCAAAGCTTTTCCCACCCAGCTGTGAGTGCCGGTGCCAGCTCAGCCTGAGCTGCTTCTCTGACAAGCAGTGACGTACCCAATAAAAGGCATTACTGAGACATCATGATAATAACCCGACAGTTTAAGATTTTAAATAGCCAAGTAAATTGCAGCTGATTATAAACGTTCATTTCCTAATGACTCAGTATTGCTGGGATCCTTTATGGTTGTTCTGTTCCTTATTTCCCCCCCCCTATATGGGGAGGACAGCACAACACCAACACTGCTGTCTGTGCAAACACTATACACTGGTGGACCTCAGACACCTTTTGGGAGTGATTTCCTTCCCTGTGATGAACAGTTTGCTCCTGCTTTGGACCTGTAAGAGAAATCTTTCCTTTGGGAGTTGTGTGGGAAAGGAATGCAGCTTTTAGGATTCTGAGCACCCCAATTTCACTGGAAAATGGATGGGAACTGAGGCAGGCAGAGCTGATTCAGTCCTTATCACAGTTTTAGTACTGAGCTTTCAGTGATGTTCCTCCTCACTCTGGTTCTCTGTTGTAGGGTCCTCCTGGGAAGGATGGATTGCCTGGTCACCCTGGACAGAGAGGAGAAACTGTAAGTAGCCAGAAACTCTTGGGCAGATCATTAGTCCTGAGCCTCATCTTGCAGGCTGGTTTCTCTAAACCCTCCTGTGCAGCTGGGGAGACGTGGCCACACCTTTGGATTCCCTGAAGGTCCGTGTCTCTCCAGCTGTGTGGGGTCATCTCTGGTAAGCAGCCCTGTTCTGAGCAGGACAAGCTGGTCTAGTGATGGTTTCCCTGGAGGCTGTGACCAGCTCCTCTCTCCCTGTCCCTTCAGGAGGTTGTGGAGGTCAATGTGTGTGTTTGGAAAGTGTGAGCAGAGATGTTGTGACACCAATGACCAGGCATTGGGGGCACTTGGGTTCCTTCTGTGATGGGTGTGGCAAGAGGCAGCTCCTCGACAGCTGGGAGGGTGTTGGCTGGGGTTGAGTCTTGGTCAGCACCAGCACAAGCCAGTTCTTGGTGTGGTTCTTACTTCCAGGAGTGGAGAAGAAGCTGGGGGGTGATTTCTGAGCAGCCCCAGTGTCTGGGACTCTGTACCCCAAGGACTCATTGCAGCACTTGTCCCTTGGCCATCCCAAAAGAGGGCTGTGCCTCTGCTTTTGGAGCATTATGAGCAAACCCTGATTTTCCTTTCCTACTGTTTTACATCTCTATTTCAGAGCCTTAACTCTAGGGCTGTGATAGCACAGGTTTGTCATGCGAGACAGGCTCCATTCTCCACCCCCTCCTGCACCCATGTGCCTTAGGCCAGGGGCAGTTTTGTTTTCTCTGGAACCTGGAACAGGGACCAATAAACACTTTTCAGTTCTTGATGCACCACGTGGCCAATACCAAGAACTGCTGCACAGCAGAGAGGAGTTTCAGCCCAGTTTCAGCCATGCTTGTTTGGAGAGAAAGGCAATTCCTGGCCAAGATGAGAGATGGAATGGTTTTGCTGCAGTTTTTGTGCCCACACTGGTTACTGCAGCACCTGAGTAAGAAGAGATGAGCTGAGAAGCTGAGGCTGCCCCATCCCTGGATGTGCTCAAGGCCAGGTTGGACTGGGGTTGGAGCAACCTGGGCTAGTGGAAGGTGTCCCTGCCCATGGCAGGGGGTGGAACAATTAAAACCCAAACCAATCTGTGATTCCACAATCTCTGCTGGCACTGCCTTTTAGCCAAAGGTACTCACAAGAGCCTCCCCCAGTTGTGCTTAAGCCCCTTCCAGCAACACTCCCCTGGGAGCAGCTCCTGGCCGGTTCCTCGCTGTCGTGCCCAAACTGCTTTGTCCATTTGCAGAGGTTTTGTTGCACAAATGTAATCATTGTTTCTCACCAAGGGAGAACGATGAGGCATGTGGAAGGGGTGAGCCCCTGGCTGTTGTGTGTCTCTGGTGGTCTCTTTTCTGCCCCTTTTCTTGCTTGAAGGATGCCCTGAGCTAAAGTGACCCTTCTGCCACGTGTCCCTCTGCACGCAGCAATTGGTATCTTTCTGTTTGGCATTTTGGGGGATGTTTGTTGGTTTTGCTCGGCTGTTTACAATGCAGCTCCTTCACTGGGTTTGGGACATCCCTCTCCCACCACTGCATGCTGCATGTTAGCAGGTAGGTTCTTTGTTCTGTCTCTGTTTTACAGGGAAAAACCCCCCAGTCTCCTTTACTCAGCTTTGCATTATTCTCCACTGCCTTCCCCAGCAAATGAGCATAAAAAAGGCTTTGCACATTATGCATTTTTTTCTCCTCAACTTATCACACAATTTAATTAACTTGCCTGGCATTTGCTAAGCAAGGCAATGCAAACACTGCTCAGCAACACCAGATATTTATTTACACTCCAAAAGACTGACTTTAAGGCGATGGTTGGGGTACTTTTGAGCAGAGTCCTCAGGTCAGGATTAACTTAAAGGTGAAGACTTTTCAGCTACCAGAGCCTGACTGACATTTAGCCTTCCTCCCCTGAATTATCCATAACACCCAGGACACTCCATTCAAGCTGGAAGAAGCAATAAAAACTTTGCTTGTGCCTGCTATTATCAACTTTTGAGACTGGAATAAAGCATCAAACTCCAAGTCAGCATGACCATGAATGGAGAACAGGCTTTCAATTATTTGGGGTCTGAAAGTTCTCCCTAATAGCTTCCTTCAGTCCCTGCAGCAGTAGTTTCCCCTCTCACAGACAAATCCTGCCAGAAAATAAAATCTCTGTTAATCTGTGCCATCAGAGTTGCAAAGATCACTTTCCCCTGCATCCCCCTGGGGGAGCAGAAGACCCTTTTTGTCCCCCTTTTCCTACACACTGCCAGAAAGCAAGAAGAGAAACATAAGTACTATTTCTCCATCAGTAGCCTGGGCAGTGCAATGCATCTTCATAGAAGAAAATCTAGGCTTGAAAGCTCTGTGCCAAATGCTTCACTTTATTTTCCTTCTCATTCTATAGCAAATAGCCATGCTGAAATATTTGGCCATATTAGATTTACAAAAATTGGATCTAAAAAACCATGACAAACTCTAAAACCCCTGTGCCCAAGGCTCAAACAGGACAAAAAGAAACCTCTTTCTTCAGGTTAATAAGAAAATGCAGAGAAATGGTCTAAATATTTTTTCTACGCTGAGAGTTTAAATTGTACATTCATTTCACAACGATGTTTTGCCATTTCCCCATCAATGACAGGATATTTTCTGTAATCTGCAGGCAGCTAGAATAGCATGGAGGAGTTATTTTAGCATGACACATTAGCGTTGGCATGGGATTTATCTGATCCTCTTTTGTGGCAACGAGAAAATAGCCTGTATGCCCTAAATGCCATTTCTCAAGCTTGTCAGCGTGCTGTAGTAAGAACGATAATTAATGTGCTTTTAAAGAGTGGCTTCGGAGAGCTAAACAATTGCAGTGGTGATAGTTCCTTATTGTCACTCTTCAAAATGACATTATAAGGAGCTGTCACGGAGCCTTCACCGCTCATCAGTGTTTGGAGAGAAACACAGCCTTGATCTCTTTCAGCAGATGTTGGTGAAGGAAACAAAGCTTCACTCAGCCCCTGTGGCTGGAGTGTTTGGGGCTCCAGCAGGGCTGGAGACTGGTGCTGCTGGTGCTGAAAGTGGGAGAGGGTCACCCAGCCCCTGAGCTCCTGGGACCTGACCTAAAGCAGAACTGAGCCTAAACCAGCATCAGAATGGGGAGCAGGAGAAGGGAAATAGCTTTGAAGGATTGCTCAGCATGAAGAAACTCACCCTGACTTTTTAATTGCCATTTAACAGCCATTTCCTCTATAGGTTTTATGAGTGCAGCAAATTTTTTAATATATATGGCCAGTCCTTCAGCCAAGCCACAGGAGCCCCATCAAAACAGCAGAGCTGAGTGTTGAGAATCCCTTCTTTTTCCTCTGTGTCACCCCTGTGTAAATTAAAATAGATATTTTCCACCTTCTCTTTGATTTCTCATCTCTTTTTTCTCTGGGTGTCCCTCTGCTCCCAGTCAGTGGTTTCATCAGAGGAGGAGCAGTCGGGTGGCAGTCAGTCTGACCCTCACTGGAGTAGTCTTTGACAGAAGTGTCACCTCTTTGTCTTTTACCTTTCTCTAACAGGGTTTCCAAGGCAAGACTGGCCCTCCAGGACCCCCTGGTGTCGTAGGCCCTCAGGTAAGAAGCAAAATACACTTGCACCAGCCCTCTGCAGCTCATCCTCCTCAGCTGGGCACCACGAGGTGTCAGAGCTCCCATGGTTCAGCTGGAGGTGCTGGGATCGTGGGTTGTACAGCAGGGACTCCTCTTCCAGGGAACTCAAAGTCATGTCACATAGCTTTGAAATTCCTGGCCAAGGTGTGAAATGCCCCAGTGGTCTCAGCCCACCTTGTTGAGCTGTTCCGATGGTGTTTAAACAGCCCTGCCTGGAGGCTGCTGTAAATAAGGTGGTTCCTGTGACCTTAACACAGCTACCCTGGGGTAACACTGGAGAGACCAGCTCCACACAACTCAGCTAAAACACCTTAAGCGGGCAGTGAATTAAACAACATCTCCAAAGGCTGTACAGCTGCTGGTGTTCAGGGCACTGCAAGCGTGGTGCAAGAGTGCTCTTACATGTCGCTATGAAGAAAGTCATCCCTCTTTAATCTGAAGCACTGGCAGATTCTGTCAGGGTTGGACTGGGTTTTTTCGGTCACAAAAAGCCCTGTGCAATCTGGAAATAGTCACTGCACAAGCAGAACTCAGACTCTTTAAGCACAGCCATGCAGGGCTCGTGGGTCAGTTCTAGGCAGAGCCCTGGACTGATAGGACTGGCTGTGCATGGAGTCTTCTTTCCTGAACTGCGGGGGAGCTTGCTCTTTAATTAGAAAGTAATTAATTTGTCCTCTTTAATGACAGCATAAAGTTCCTGATTTGTAAATTCCCTGATTAGGGGCAATTCCCTGACGACCGTGTCTGTCTTCTCAAGTGCAAATTAGGTTCTGTGGCAATTTTATTGGGCTCTGCTGCGGGTACTTAGCGTGATGTGTGGCTGCTGAGCGAGGCAGTGGCAGAGTTCTGCTGGCACTAAGTGGCACCCTGCAGCAGGACATGAATTACAGCCCCTGTCCCAGCAGACACTGATGGGCAGGGATGTTCTAGTCTTGTGCACATGGCTCCTGTCCTCCTCCAAAATGGGCCACTGGGGAACCCTCTGTGCCGGGCCTTATGTTACATCGTCACATCAGTGCCCGCGGAGGGCACGGAGGCACTTGGTAATTGCTGTGTAGTACAAGCCTAATGCATAATTTATGCCCCATAGAAGGGAGAATCAGCAGGATTGTAGAGTGCTTAGGAAGTTTTCAATTAAAAAGAAAAACCTAAGCATAATAGTTGTAGTAATAACATCTCATTTATGTGAACGCTTTCACTCCGGAGGTTCCCAGTGCCTCTGGTCTGCCAAGTGCAATGTTGCCCACTTCCAACACAAGGTCCCTTTCGATGCCAAAGGAGGCTTCTCTCCAGGGATTCCTGGTGGCACTGCAGGGGACACCTAAGGGAATAAGCATTTCCAACCCAAACTGATACCCTGAACCTCTTCCTTTCCTGGTTGTTCTGCCAATACCCACCACCTTCTCCCTGATTGTTTTTTGCAGGGTCCAACTGGTGAGACTGGGCCGATGGGTGAGCGGGGACATCCAGGCCCTCCTGGTCCCCCCGGTGAACAAGGTCTTCCTGGCCTCACTGGAAAAGAAGGGACCAAGGTAGGGACCAGAGTTCACCCTCCTTGCCAGCCTTGGCGCCCGCCTCTCCCCAGAGGTGGAGAGGATGACTCAGAGAAGAAGTGAAGCTTCTGCCCCATCATGGAGAGCCGAGCTGGGTCTCCGTGGCACCTGCAGAGCCTCAGCTGTTTATCCCTGTCCTTGCAGGGTGACCCTGGTCCTGCTGGCCTCCCGGGGAAGGACGGTCCCCCTGGCTTGCGAGGCTTCCCTGGAGAGAGAGGACTCCCTGGCCCCATTGTGAGTAGAGGATGCTCAGTCCTTCCAGCAGGAAGGATGCCAAGGAGGTGCAGCACCAGCCCCCCCAAAATGACTTTGTTCTCCTCCCTCCAGGGTTCTCCAGGGCTGAAAGGCAACGAAGGTCCCCCAGGCCCTCCAGGCCCAGCAGTGAGTATCCTTGCCCTTCCAGGCACCACCTAACCATTTACAAGCTTGGCAAGGCAGAGTGAGGGTTAGTCACAGCTCCAGGCTTTATCCCTTCCTTCCTTTGCACTAACAAGTGACTCCCTGGATGTTCCTTCCTTTTACAAGACACGCGTGTAACGACTCAGTCATCCCGTGGCGTCAGCTGTGGACATACGTGACAAGCTGAGGGAACTGCAGAGGTTCAGAACATCCAGGATTTTGCTTCTAAGCCACTTGCTTTCCCTCTGGAGGTTGTCCCCACTTGAGATCCATGTCCAGTGCTGCCCTTCTGGAAGCAAATGTTCATCATCCAACCTTCCCTGCTGTGTTGGCTGTGAGGTGGCTCATGCTCTTGTTCCAAGGTGTTAATGTATCCCCAGGAACTGAGCTCCCTGCATCATCCAGAGGAGAATCCAGCCCTTCCAGGGATATTAATTAAGAAAAATGGTCTGCAGGACCCCTTGGGCTGGTGGTACCAAGTCATCACACGGCAGTTATCCCATCAAAAATGCTCACGTGCTGACAATGTGTTTGCAGCATCCTGCTCCTGGGTTTCTTTCTGTCTGTATGTAGATGAGGCTCAGCAATACAATTAATGCTTCTTTTCTTCTTCTCCCGACAGGGCTCTCCTGGTGAGCGTGGTCCAGCAGGATCAGCTGGCCCAATAGGCTTGCCAGGGCGACCTGGCCCCCAGGGACCTCCAGGACCTGCAGGTGAAAAGGGAGCTCCAGTAAGTACCAGTATAAAGATTAACAGTTATGGGTCAACTAAAAATGTGCACAGTGGGAAGCTGAACGTGGAACCAGTGCCTAGGGAGGTGTGTGAAAGATTTAAATAAATAAAAAACAAAGGAATTCAGTTAGAAATTCATTTTCTCATCTCGAGCACATCAAAACACTAAATGTTAACTGCTCATCTGGCCCGTTTGGGACACTCATGCTATTAAAAATGGATGTGATGCCAAGGACCGACATGTCCTCAGGCAGGGCATGAACAGGTGAAATGACAGCCTGTGTGACCTCCTAGTGACAAACAGCCAAAGGCCAGGCCTCTGGGAAGAGAAGTGAGCCAGCCCCATCCCTGCTCACAGTGGCAGCAGCAGTTTCCACTGAGCCCAGCTAAATCCTTCCCTTCCCTCAGCCCTGGATGATGGGCGGCACAGGAAGGTGCTGGGAGCTTTTGGGATGCTGCGGGCTGGTGCAGCATCAGTTCTCCCTGGCATCCCGCTGGTGCCAGGGCTGCTCCCAGCAGGATGCAGAGCCGAGCCTGGCTGAGCCCTGCCATCTGGTCCCTCTCCGGAGCGTTCTCCAGCCAGCCCACCCAGACTCACACGTCTTTCGCTCCCCCGGCACGCGCGTGAAATGTCACGTGCGGGCAGCAGGGAGTGGGCTGGGAAATGGTTATTTCTGTCCCCGAAGAGCACAGCAGTGACAGTCCCCGTGCCTCTAATTCCCGCCCAAACTCTTTGGCAGGGGTGTTTGGGTTGTCTGCCTCAAACTTCAGCTCGGCTCCAGGCCCAGCAGAGCGAGCCAATGGTGGCATGGGTGATGTCAGACTCCACGGGCACACTTGTGCTGATTGATTGTTGTCATCACAAGCATTTAACAACCACCATATTCCGTATTTGCTGGCTTATTAGAAACTCCAGCAGCTAATCCAGAGGCAAGAATTTCCTGGCGAATCAGCTTTAGGAACATCTGTCCTGCCGAGTACCTATATGATGTATCAGTCAGTGGGTAGATGAATAGGCAATTTATGTGGCATGTAATTATTCAGAAGAGAGCGCCCAGGATTCAGATGGAATTAAATTATGTACGAGGAAACTGGAAAATATTCACTGTTCAGTTCCTGTAAACAAACAAATTTGATCGAAGGCTCCAGCTCGGAGGAGTGCAAGTAGTTGTTTAAGCAGGGGATCAGCAGGGATTGCTTTATACATTTCAGGTGTTTTTCTTTGCCCAGAAGCTCAGGGGGAAGCTCAGGGCCTCCTGAGAACCCCCCTTAGCTGGGGATGAGCCAGGGAAGAGAGCAGGCTGGGGCAGCCAGGACCCCAATCAGCAAAAAGTGGCTTGTGGGAGTAAAAATTGGTTGGGGTCTTGTTTGTCATCCAGGGAGAGATGGCAGAGGGTTCAGATTAAATCTGATTATATTGCTGTAGCAGTGAAATTGCAGCTGGGATCTGGGTATTCACTCTTTAGATTTGTTTGTTCTTTCGTTATCTCTCAAGGCAGAAATTTTGTCTTGTTTCAGACAGCGAGCCCAGAGCCTGATGAAATATCAGCTGGAACAGGTTTTGCTATTCATGCCCAGGGGTCATTAGCAGCTGAATAAAACATTAAGGGGATGTAATGGGCTGGTTGGAGGGTGCAGGAGAGCTCTGTGTGACCTGCCTGTTCTTCTGCTTCCAGGGTGAGAAGGGTCCTCAAGGACCAGCTGGCCGGGATGGCATCCAGGGCCCCGTGGGACTGCCAGGTCCAGCAGGTCCTGTTGGCCCCCCTGGAGAGGATGGAGACAAGGTGGGAACAGCTCCCTTCTGCTCAGGGTCACTCTGGGAAAAGGAACTGGGCAACCTGCCCCATTGCCACCATGGTGCTTCCACCACGTCAGGTGGGATGGGCTGCTGGAGGATGTTTTGTGGTGCTCACAGTCCCTGAGATGAGCAGCACCAGATGGAGCTCTGTGTGCTCTGCCAGCCACACCTTTCCTTGAAATCCAGTTTGCCTCCCCCAAACCTGTAGCTGCACCTGCCCGTTGGTGCCTGGCCTTTCCAAATTAATTACCTTTGCCCACTCTCTCGTTAAGCTCCTCTGGACTGGAGGAAACATTAGCTGGGACAAATCCCTCATCACTGTTAAAAGGGTCTGCAAAATGATGCTTTGCATGGCATGGCAGCCAAGGAGAGTTGTGGGCTGTAAAGGGGTTTGGTTACATCTGGAGGGGTCAAACCTCTGGCACTATTCTGCACACTCTGGGGAGTTTCTGTGGGAATTGGCAGCTTTGGGATGAGGATGCAGACAACAGGAATCCAGCTTGAATGTTGAGATGGGGAGGTGGTCACCAAGTGAACTAACTGTGCCCCTTTCCTCCTGGCAGGGTGAGATCGGGGAGCCTGGACAGAAAGGCAGCAAGGGTGACAAAGGGGAGCAGGTGAGTGCAGTGCCCATTGTAGCTGCTTCTCCTGAGGAGTGTTATGTTGTGTGACTTGCTGGAAACAGAAACAGTGTCATTTTAATTTCTTTCTACCATTGCTTCATCTTTTCCTCTGCTTGGTCAAATGCCCACATGATGAAAAAAAGAGTGGAGTGCCTGGGAGCCTCCAGCTCCCAGAAACACACTGAGATACTTCCATGTCACCCATGTACCATGTAAATATATGAAATATTAGTAGCCCTTGCCCCTAAAGCTGAGTCTTTGGCTGATGTTCCCTTTGTGATCTAGTTGAAGATGTCCCTGCTCACGGCAGGGGAGTTGGACCAGGTGACCTTTAAAGGTCCCTTCCCACCCCAACTAACCTATGACTCTATGATAAATGTAATTGCTTGCAGCACACCCAAACAGCCTTTAGAGCCTGAGGAACAGAAGTCACACACGAGTATTTAGATAGAACTGAGTGGTGTGACATTGCTTTGCTGGAGCAAAGATGTGTTTAGATGTGTCTGCTGTGCCATTGGCACCAGAGCTGAGGAACACCAATGTGTCCAGAGACACTTGACCTTGTTCTCCCTTCCTGCTTTGGGAATTAATGCAGGTTTAATCGAGGCTGTGTTGAAGGACATCACCTTTTCCAGGTGAATTTGTCACTCTGCTCCTAACGCTGACATGGCACTTCTGTTTTGTGACAGGGTCCACCAGGTCCTACTGGCCCTCAGGGTCCCATCGGCCAGCCTGGCCCAGCTGTGAGTATTGTCCCCTATTAGCAGAAATGCCCCTTTTTTACCAAAAAAACTCCCTGGAAGCCCTGCAAGGATGGGCAGTTTCTGCCTGGCACTGCTGGTGCCCAACACGAGCCAGGCATCACCCTGGGCTGCAGCAGGAGGTGGTGGGGATGGGGTTGGTGTGTACCTGGTGTCTCTGCTGAGCTGTGTGGGACCCTTTCCTTTTAGGGAGCTGATGGAGAGCCAGGACCCAGAGGACAGCAAGGCCTCTTTGGGCAGAAAGGTGATGAAGGACCCCGAGGTTTCCCTGGCCCCCCTGGCCCAGTGGGCTTGCAGGTAATTTGCAGCATGGAGGGAGGGCTTGGGGGAGTGAGAGCTGGGGCTCACCTGAGGTGTTCTCAGCTAAAACTCATCCTCTGCACCTCCACAGGGCTTGCCTGGACCACCTGGGGAGAAAGGAGAAACAGGTGATGTTGGGCAAATGGTAAGATGATTTCATACTTCATTTTTCATCCCTGGCATTGCTCTGAGAAACGTGTCTTAAATTTGTCTCCCCTTTCCCTCAGGGTCCACCAGGCCCACCAGGACCCAGAGGTCCATCTGGGCCACCAGGAGCAGATGGTCCACAAGGTCCTCCTGGGGGAATAGGAAATCCTGGTGCAGTAGGAGAGAAGGTAAAGCACCTGGAGAAGAAGCCTGAGTGAAGCTCACAGGGGTTTGCTACAACACTCCTGCAGCAGCTTTGCTGTGTGAGCAGAAATCTCATCACCCTGCTGAAATACAAGTATTTTCTTTCTCCTTTCCCTCATTCAGGGTGAACCTGGTGAATCTGGTGAGCCTGGTCTTCCTGGTGAGGTTGGGCTGCCGGTAAGTACCCTCTGGGAAGGTGTGGACGTGGATGGAGGGGTGGGGCAGCAGGGACTGAACCAGCCCTGTCCTTGGTTTGGGGATCAGATGATACATCGTGTTCCTGGGTATTTATAGCATCACGTTTAGTCACCAAATATGGGCTACCCACGACTGAACACCATGAGCACCATTTAATCTTTGTGGGAAGGGACTGCTAAATCGTGTCCTTGTGTTTGGAGACACAAATAGAGCTTCTTTCTCTGAACTGATTAAAGGATAATTAGAGATCAGCAAGTTGTTTTCCTCAGTAATAGAACCCCCTTTTTTCCTCTACAGGGTCCTAAAGGTGAAAGAGGTGAAAAGGGTGAAGCAGGTCCCTCTGGTGCTGCTGGTCCACCTGGCCCCAAAGGTCCACCAGGTGATGATGGTCCAAAAGGCAGCCCTGTAAGTACCCTCTCGGTGTTTCCTTAGCTTGCCCAGCAGGGATTTCTGCATGAAAATATGTTTTCCAGAGATATTTGTGGAAATTTGAGAGAGTTTACCAGCCATAGAGTTGTTCCTCTAATGACACATGATATTAATCCCCTTCTTTAGGGTGCTAATGAGAGAAAGACCCAGCTGTGCCATATTTTCCAGTAATACTGGACGCAGAAAACTCACCCCTATGGAGAGGACCTGCACTAGGCTTACTTTGTGCTTGAGCTTATGGATTGCCAAGGTCTTCTGCACTGGAGCAAAGCTTCCAAAATAGCACTGAGGAGATTTATGTGGATTTGGGAGCTGTTCCTCTACGGCCAGATCCCTGCTGCTGCTAATTGCTGTAGCTCTGGTGAAGCCAGTAGAGCTCTACTGATTTATACCAGATGATAATGGTACAATAGTTCTCTTGCCTGCTCCCTTGATGCTTTCTAGCTGGAGAAATTTATTCTGAGATAAGCAAAGATGGCATAAAACAGCAGAGGAGGCAGGGGAGTTAGTCATCTCTCTGAACAGATGGGGTTTGGGGTATCTCGTGATTGGGTGAAGCCTGGTTTTTGAGTGCTGGTCTTGGAATCATTTGAAGTACCTGATAGACAGTGTACGGAGAAGAATGGTGAAGTGTTTTAGTCATTAAATGCTTTGAGAGAATCTTCCTGTGAAAAAAATGTTACACATCACGTAGGAAGCCAAAGCAAAATCTTCTAATCTGCACAGCCCCCAAAGCTGTGAGGATTTTGCTGTCACCTGTCCAACGTATTTACAAAAAATGAGATGAAACTCCCAGTGTTGCCTTTGGAGCTTTGCACAGCCTGCCTGCAAAGCTGGACTGGCTGTGACAGGATGAAAATCCTGAGGTTTCAAAGATGGGATTTGTTCTGGGATTGTTTGAGGGATTTGGGGTTTGCTCTCTGGGGTGACTCCCCGTGTTGTCACTGGGATGTCACAGCAGGCACTAGGGCTCTGCAGTTCTCCAGGTGCAAGATCCCTAACCTGGGACTATCCTTCTTCTCCCTTTGCAGGGTCCAGTTGGTTTCCCTGGCGATCCTGGTCCTCCTGGAGAACCTGGTCCAGCTGTAAGTGTTTTTTCTCACAGAAGGGCAGATCAGATCCTCCACTAGGTTTGGTGAAATGTGACTGTGCTGCTCATTTCCCAGAAGCTCCTCTGTCATTTACTCTTCCCTTACTTGGGAAAGAGTAGGAAGTCCCACCAAAAGTCTTGTCTGACTGTGCTCCAGCCCTTGGGGCAGCAGCTATAGGAGTGCTGCTGTCCATATATATGACACAGGACATTTGCTGTTGCCAATGTTCCCAACAGGAGATGGGAAGGGACAGTGCCAGGTGACATGAAGACCAGCTGAACCACCTGCTGCTGCCAACACTCTCCTCAACTCTATTCCTACCTTAAATACACCTCCTTGTTCCTTTCCTTCTTCTTTTCAGGGTCAAGATGGTCCCCCTGGTGACAAAGGTGACGATGGTGAACCTGGACAGACTGTGAGTAACTGGATAGAGGAGATCTGTTCCCCACAGTCCCTGTGTGCAGGTCCAAGGACACTGAGCATCAAATTCCCACCAGCAGTGGTCCCCTGATGCCTGTCCATCCTGTTTGTGGCAGCCTGACTGCTGCCATCCATCCATCCATCATCCATCCATCCATCCATCCCTCGATCCATGCATCCATCCATCCATCCATCCAGACTGCTTAGCAATCCATCCTGAAAGCATAAATTATCTCATGGGAAAAACAACTTCCAA
>JAWWEW010000038.1:3037160-3088057 GCA_035583185.1 Anabacerthia variegaticeps | reverse complement strand
CATCCATCCATCCATCCAGACTGCTTAGCAATCCATCCTGAAAGCATAAATTATCTCATGGGAAAAACAACTTCCAAGCCTTTCATTTCAGCTTTTCCGTGCCGTATGGCACTTCATGGTGGGAAGGGATAAAACAAGATACCACCTGCACCCCCGAGGAGGTGTTGGGAGTTGTACTGGCCGCCCACGCCTCGCCTCAGCACAAACTCGAGATCCTGACTCAAGTTTTACACATTTGCTGCTCTTTCACACGTCTCGTGGTGCATTTATGGCTTGTTCTCCTCCCCTCTCCATTTAGGGTTCCCCTGGTCCCACGGGAGAGCCAGGCCCCTCTGGGCCCCCAGGAAAAAGGGTAAGCTGATTGCTTAGGAGTGTTTTTCCAAGTGGTATCTGCGTTGACTTTTTAAAATTCATTTTATTGCTAGGTCTCCAATATACGCTGTGTAAATACTGTGAAAAATGTGTAATAATTAAAAAGAAAAGAAATTATGCACCATCCAGAGCCATTGGAAACTGATGGGAAGCTGTCAGCCAAATCCCAGGGATTTTTTTTTTAAGATGTTAACAACCAAAAGAAAACACAAGTGTGAGGTGAACCTGCTCTTCCTGCCTTGCTGGCAGAGCCCAGGGATTCATTTAGCAAGTAGCTAATTTAAAAAGCTTTTCAGAGATATTTGTCTCCATTTTGCCTCCTTCCCTGGGGCTGTAGCATCATTTTGCTAATTCCAACGGGCCGTTTCAGATGCGTGTGATCTAATTGTGTTTTGCATCTCTTTTGTGCTTTCTTTAGGGCCCTCCTGGTCCAGCTGGTCCCGAAGGAAGGCAGGGAGAGAAAGGAGCCAAGGTAAGAGCTGAATGGGGTTTCACTTCTGCTGTGTCCTTCATATGCCAAAAGGATCAGCCTCTGCGACGCCGGCGTTTGGAAGGCGGGGATTTGATTTTGCTGTTTTACGAGAAATTAGCCGGGATTTGGGACCATTGGCCTCATATCTAAGCTCGTGTTTCATCCTTTAACAAACTCTGTGGAGATAATTAGGGCTTGGTAAGGTCATGGGAATGTTTTTCTTGTTTTGAAATGACAAAGTGCTGGATTTGGCAATTTCGTGTGTTGTAAATAATAGGGCATGCACAGCCCCACATCCTTCCCCAGGGCAAACATGGCATTACCAGGTCATGATTGTTTTGGTAGGAGTGGATTGCAAATTATAGATCCGGTTGTTGTGGCAGCTGCAGGAACTCTGATGGTGGAGGGTGTCCTCTGCTAGCTCATCTCCCAGGACTGAACCCAGGAAAGCATCCTGCCCTGGAGAGCTCAGAGCCAAAGGGTGGTTCCTGCTGGAAATCAGCAGAAACAGGCAAGGCTGAAAAGTGTAGGAGTGTGGAGACCAACCCTCAGTGCATAAGGTGGAGGGAGCAGTAGGAAAATCAAGGAACAGAAAGTTTTAGGAGCTTTGTGTGGACTCTGTGACATCCTGGCAGCAACCACAGCATGTTTCAGAAAATCATTTGATGCCCCAAGGTAAATTAAACCATCCTGCCTCTTGCATCCAGGGTGAAGCTGGTTTGGAAGGACCTCCTGGGAAGACTGGCCCAATTGGTCCCCAAGGTGCTCCAGGGAAACCCGGCCCCGATGGCCTTCGAGGGATTCCCGGTCCAGTTGTGAGTATTCCCGGTCTGAGAAACCTTCTGGAGAGGGTTGTTCCTGGGGCTCCACCATATCCCATCTGCTTGGAAGGTGCCTTTCTCCCAGAGCAATGTTCTGTCTGTGCTTAAATATCTGCAAGCAGATAAAATTTATTTAGTGGAAAGAATGGAAAGGTGAATGTCATCTCCCAGCATGTTTTATTTGAGTCTTGGGTCTTCTCAGCCACACTTTGTGGGTGAGAGTTTCCATGACCTCCACAGTCCCTTTTCCAGTTGAGATTTGAGCATGAAAGGAACATAAAATCCTTTTGCCTTTGCCATCTGGGAGAAGCCAGGAGAAACATTCCCTGGCACAGGTGAATAATCAGAATATTCCCAGCTGGGAGCAATGCTGTCAGGGATGATTGTTTTGAGGCACTTGCACTGTTTTACAGGGTGAACAAGGTCTCCCGGGATCCCCTGGCCCCGATGGTCCTCCAGGCCCAATGGTATGTCCAGAGCATCAATTTCTGTGAGTTTTTGGAATGGATGAGTGGGTGTAACATGAATTGATTCTCTCTTTTGTTTTCCTTCTGTCTCCCAAAGGGTCCCCCGGGTTTGCCTGGTCTGAAAGGAGACTCTGGTCCTAAAGGGGAGAAGGTAAGAGTGGCACAAAGGATATGTTTGGGTTTGTATCTGGCAATGTCTGCTGTGTAGCTTTGGTGTTCTGTTGCCTCCGGTGAGAATTCCTAATTAACATCTGCTGTTTTCCCTCAGGGTCATCCAGGTTTAATTGGTCTTATTGGGCCACCAGGAGAGCAGGGAGAAAAGGGTGACAGAGGTCTCCCAGGCCCCCAGGGCTCAGCAGGACCCAAAGGAGAACAGGTAAAGATTCCATAAGACCTTCATGGCATGTGCTTTTGAGCTGTGGGTTTGCTGCTCTTGAGGAGGCACAGCATAGCAGGGATGGTCGAGGAAACTCTTGGCAAGTTTTGAGGAATATTTTCTATATTAATGTGGTTTATTCTCCGTGTGAAATGTGGATATGCTGCAAAATGACCCATTTTAGTGGAAAGCAGATTCTCAAGGGTCGTATGAAAATACGAGTTGAATAGACTTGGAGGGATGGCACCATTAAATATTCATCTAGAGGACTGATTTTTTAAAACTCTGTGCCTAAATGAGAGATGCAATTCCTTATTCATGCTCTTGTCTGGATCATGTACCTGCTTAAAAACCAGTTAAAGCTCCAGATTGGAATGGATTCCTCCAAAACTGGGTGGTCATCTGTGAGCAGGTGTTAGCTGTGTATTATGGCCAGCATTGCTGCATGCAAATCAACCTTGTTCTGCTGTAATTTTTCAGGGCATCACAGGTCCTTCTGGACCCATCGGACCTCCAGGGCCGCCAGGATTACCGGTACGTGGCAACTAATTATCTTGGAATTCCTTGGGAGCTGCACAGCCTTTCAGGAGCCACCTTAGTGCCCTCAAATACCCAGCAAAGTCCTGGCCTGACTTTGCCGTGTTGAGAGGATTCTGATCACAACACGTTTGCTCAGTTGAGCCCATGAAAAACACTTGAATGAGTTCCAAGAGTGCTGGGAGGTGACGTGTGAGATGGGCACGGTGGGATGGAGGAAGGGAAATTATCCCACCCTGCTTCTCTCCCCCTTTCTTTTGCATGATCCACAATCACATGGGGAATTCTTGCACTTCTTGCAATTTGTTTATTCCACTGGATACCCAAGGGCCACGTCCTGCATCTTGGGATGTCCTTAGCAAAGAGCCAGGGTCAGCCCCACGTTACAGTGATCCCCCAGTCCCCTCGGGGCACGAGTGCGGAGCACTGACACAGATTGCTCTGACACAAGTGCTTTTTGTGTGTTGGCAAATAAAAGCAGCACCCAACTCAAGTGGATGTGGAAAGTGGAAATAGAAATGGAGTGAATTAAAAAAAACCCAACACTTTATACAGCACTACTCTTTCTCTAAGGAGAGACTGACTCCTCCTTTGCTTGGAAATGTACTGACTCCTCTCTGTATTTTTCTCTACACAGGGTCCACCTGGTCCCAAAGGTGCTAAAGGATCATCAGTGAGTATAGACACTGTTAAATGAAGAGGCTGAGGAGCTCTCGTTAAGTGTAGAACCTGCTGTGACTCCTCCACATCAGTGGCATTAAAGCAATTAGCCAGAGATGACTTGTAGCAAGCGCAGCCTTTTCAGGCTCTCTGAGCTCAGGAATGGTAATTGGGAAAGGTTTCTGTGCCACAACTGTACTTCACTGAACATCAGTGCAGCACAGATCATAAGGAGGAATCCAGTGCATAGTCCTTAGGAGCAAACCTGCTGCTGTGGAATGGAGAGTATTAAAAATAGACTCTGAGAGCAGGAGGTGAGAAGCTGAAAAGCGAAGAACTCGGTGAGAAATACGACGCTGAAACTTTGTGGTACAGATCTCCTTTGCAGGCAGCTAAAAATTCCTCTTGGGCAGCTTCCTAGTGTCTTTTTCCCATTCAGAATTCAATGTTTTATTAATTTTAAGATTTTATTTGACTTGTAAAACTGCTGGATTGATTTGGAGAGTTAAAGTTCTCATGCATTGGAAGATCCTTCCTTTTCTGTAGGGAGCCTAAGCAAAATTTGGCTGTTTAACCCCAAGTGTTTGACTGATCTTTTCTTTTACCTAAACATCAAAAATAACCAAAGTAAGCATTTTCCTGGGAGGTGGGTACAAGGAGAATTCTGTTGTGTGGCCGAAGAATAAAGTTTTTGCCTGGAAAGATTGTTAAAAGATGGGATGTGATATAAGTAACAAATGTTTTTTCCCTGAGTGACTCATGTTTTTCTCTTGTTTTTTCCATCCAGGGTCCTACAGGTCCAAAGGGTGAATCAGGTCTTCCTGGGCCCCCAGGGCCTCCTGTAAGTAGAACCCATAACATGAAGCATGAAATGATGTTTAGATTTAATGGATGTTGTGACCTTGGGAACGTTCTGGACAAGAATTCATTGCCACTCCTAGCAACGGAGTGGCATCTCTAAGAGATGCTGGGGAAGAAAGCAGAATGTGAAGGGAGAAGTTACTAATGGGAAAGTGATGAGGGAAGATGGACCCAGCGTTCAAGGCTGGTGGCCAGGGGTCTTATCAGCACCAGAACGGGTGCTTTACTTGACTAATGTGTACCTTGTGGTGCTGTTTCTCAGTGCTGGTGGCTGCTTTGGCCATCTCTTCTGTCTCTTCTCCACTTCCAGTGCAATGAGAAGTTGTATCTTCTTCCTCCCTAAACCAGGGTCCTCCTGGAGAAGTCATCCAGCCACTGCCCATCCAGGCTTCCAAGAGGACCAGGCGAAACATCGACGCCAGCCAGCTGGTGGACGACGGGAACGCCGACAACTACATGGACTATGCCGATGGCATGGAGGAGATTTTCGGCTCTCTGAATTCCTTGAAACTGGAAATTGAGCAAATGAAGCATCCATTGGGCACTCAACATAACCCAGCACGTACCTGCAAGGACCTGCAGCTCTGTCACCCCGACTTCCCAGACGGTGTGTCCTGGGACAGAGGGGATGTGAGGGAAACAATGGGGGGTTCCCACCTCCACAGAGGGAATAGAAGGGAGGGCAGGAAGGGGAGTAATTTAGGGAGTCCCTTGTGCTGGTGCTCCATGAGGAATTTGGCTGGTAGAGTTGGAGTAGATAATCATTGCAAATCCCTTCCAACTGAAATTTTCTATTCTAAGAGCGGGGGTATAGGATGAAAATATGTCTTGTGTAAGGTACCACTATTAGCTGGAACCAGAACGTGACCAGTTTTTCAAAAAAACTGCCTATAAATAGTAGCCTGTGATGGAGATGAAACATCCCTGGTGAGATGGTTGGGGAAATGCCCATTGTCCTTCCCAGTACTCATCCCTTCTTCCCTTCTCTTCCCTCTCGTGCATCCAGGTGAATACTGGGTTGATCCTAACCAAGGATGTTCCAGGGACTCTTTCAAAGTTTACTGTAATTTCACAGCTGGTGGAGAGACTTGCATCTTCCCTGATAAGAAGTCTGAAGGAGTAAGTCCACACAACCTTTGATTTCCCCCTGTATCATGGTGATAGATTGTTTCCTATTATGAATATTCATAGACAGTCAATTGCAGGAGAATTCAGTAAGGATCAAAGATCCAGAACATTCCTTCGTTACACAACACTGGCTTCTAAAATAATAAGGAACTTGTTGACAGAGAGAATTTCTTTGAGTAAGTCAAATTTAAACCGATTTGGGACAAGCCTTTGATGATTTCCCGGGCATAATAAATGCTAAAACGTTGCTTTTTTTTTTTTTACCTTTGCTGTAGAAAGGCAGCTGTGTGTGTTGGTGCAGGAATTGGGGCTCCCTGTGAGCTTTGTTTCACTCACTCCTTGTTTTCCCTCCCGCAGCCGGGCTGTCGCTCCGCTGCCTGCATGTCTAAGCACCACTGACTCCTCTACCCTCACTGTGTCTCCAGGCAGAGCAGATAAATGTTTACCTCCTGTCATTTTTCCTGCTGCTTTCTGTGGGTAAATGATCCTAAATGATTGCAAGTATCCTCAGCTCTCTCCCTGGTGCCGATGAGCGAGGCTGATGAAGTTATTTGTGTAATGATGCGCTTAGCTCAACCGTACTCATCATTTTTGTCCTGTATCCATGCACTCTGTTTTCCAGAGCTGCTCTTCCCACTGCCTGGGGACCAGATCTTGCACTGGCCGAGCAGAAACTCTTGCAATTCGGCCTGGGGGAGCTCTGCCAGTATCACAGTTGTGCTGCAGCTGTGACAAAGCTGAGCTGTTCGCTTGCTGAATGTCATCCACCAGCAATACGTGTCAGAGCAGGACAAATCACATGCAACATAAATATTCCTGGAGTTTTTCTTAGGGCTGTTTAAATAGGAGATGGATTTCTTCTCCTTTGCATCAGCTTGCCACGTCTCTCCTCACAATGTTGACAGCTAAAATTGGATTCTGGCTGTGATCTTACAGGATCTCAGGGTGCTGCCATGCTGGTCCTGTGAGGGGCTCTATGGCCCAGTCTTGTCCTCTGTAGAGCTGCGATGCTCCTCACATACAACCTGTGCTACACTCCTGCAATACTTTATCCATCAGGAAGAGCTTTACCCTGCTCCTTTTCCACTGAGAGGAATGCAAACAGTGACCACAGCAGCACTGAGTATTGGCTGAGGGGGTTTATTGTGAGCCACAGCAGAGTCTGAGCCACATCCCCTCTCAGTTCATCCCTAAGCTGCAGAAACACGCTGACTTGCTTCACAGTTCACAGGCTGGAAAGGAAAGGACAGTCCCAAGGCACCTGCATGGAGCTTGGCCATGGTTTTTGGAGAGATTTGCAGCAGAAATGAGGGGGTTTGTGGGAGGGTGAGGGAGCCACTCTCCTTCCTTGTGCTCTGGCTCAAAAAAAAGTGCTTCAGCTGCTTAGCTGGGGCTGACAGAAAGGGAGCCTCAACTGCTGGTTTCTTGTCACAGTCAGCCCCTTGGGTTGTTGGAGCTCCATCATGTGTGTCCAGCACTGTCTGTTCTGCACCTTAAACACAGGAGGCAGGCAGAGGCTCCTCCTTAATCACATCCTTTGCCTTTCCCAGCTCCACAGCATCTGGATTTGGCGCTCGAGTGGCAGTAGCTTCCTCCATTACCAGCATTGCCTCTCCACCCCAGCCCTCCCATGAAGATCACTGCCCCTTGCACCATCCAAGTTTCCTTTTTCCTTTTCTATCTTTCCTTTTCCTTTTCCTGTCATTAGACTGCACTGCTGGACTTGCATCCCAAGTGTCTAGGAGGCAGAGATCATTATCCCTAAGCAAAGGATGCTGGTGCCAGGGCAGCACTGGGACCACACCATCCCACTCTGCTCCAGAGGCACCTCGGTTCTCTGCCCACCACTCATTACTGATGTATAAGATAGAGAAATTATTCTAAAGGAAGTTGGACAGTTTCAATGACATGCAGACTCTGCTTGTGGAACTGAATGTGCCTTTTTTTAATTTATTTTTTTCTTTCTCTCTTCCCTCCTTGCTGTACCCAAACTAGGCTAGAATTACTTCTTGGCCAAAGGAAACCCCAGGCTCCTGGTTCAGTGAATTCAAGCGCGGTAAACTGGTAAGATGCATCTTGGTGCTTTCTGTTTTCTTTAACCCCTGTCATATTTTACAGAGTAAAATGGCTCGTTGGCCCAAAGAAAAGCCTTCCACATGGTATAGTCAATACAAGCGGGGGTCTTTGGTAAGTGGCTCACCTTGGCCCTCGAGCCTGAATCAGAGCACCTCATCTGCTTTGTATGGCCAGACCTGCTGCACTCTGCATGCTGGACTAATCACCATCACCAGGCACAGCAAAACATTTAAGGTGGAATGCTGAGAAAGAAACAAAACCCCATGGAGGCACTTTTTTCCCAGTCTGCTTGTCTGGGAACTCAGAAAGAGGTGATGAGTTTTCCCCTGTGTTAGAAGAGGACACAGTGATGTTCTGGGGGAACCCGCGGAGCTGGAGCTGTTGTAGGTTTGTCTTCACAGAGCACTTCAGGATGTCTGTATCCCACAGGGATGTCTGCATCCCACAAGGAGGGCTCTTGCTGTCTCCTCATCAGTTCCCATTATGGCAAGGGCAAACTTGGTGTCTCCATGTTGCTGTCACCCAGCAGTGGAGCCTTATCCCAAGAGCTGAGAGATCCTAAAGTGATGCTCCAGCCCAGACCTAGGTATGGTGCTGTCAAAGGCTGTGCTCCCTGGTATCCAGGTTTAGGGAGTGGATCTGCACATCCCTGATTTAGGGCAGGTTTGCCCCAAAGGATGGATTTTGTCTCCCATTTGCCAAGCGTGGTGGGCAGGAATTTGACTTAGTCCCAATTAAGGATTTTTTGCAAAGGAGAAGAGCTGTTGTAAAGTCAGACAATGTTTGATGTCAGCAAGACAGCAACACATAAAACTGGTATATTGTCCTGTAATAGGACATTCCCATTTCAGATAGATCACTCCCACAGAGACCAAGGCCTGGTCAGGGATGTCAGAGCAGCCCCTGATTGTGTCAGCCAGATCTCCCTAAAAAACAGAACTCTCCCCCTTGTGTATCAGTTCTTGTAGGATTAGCGGGATGCAGATAATGAGCTCGGTCAAAGGAGGAGAATTAGGGAAGAAGGAAACATTCAGCAGATAAAACCCCCCTGCCCCCAAAGGCAGATGTTCTGCTGTATCACACTGGGCTGCTCTGTGCAGTTGTCCTCTCCCCGGGGCAGGGGGTTCTTGCAGTGCCCCAAACTTCCACCTTAAAAGGCAAACAACCCAAAAAACCACAGCGTTGTTTCCCTGCGCAGCATTTCATCACTGCTGAACGCCTTTTGCTCTGATTCTGCCCACCAGAAGGACATGGCTTGTGTAGCTTTTCTGCATTATCAAATAAGGCTGCAAAGCCAAGGCTTCAGCCTCGTGGCTCCTTGGAGGGCAACTACTCATAGCTTAATTACAGAGCACTTCATCAGTTGATGTACAAGTACCTGTGCTTCTCCATCTTCTCTGCTTCTTTTTTTCCCTATCGGCTACATTAGAGGCTCAATTGCCAACCTAGAGCTTAGGACTTTTTTTTTTAAATAGGAATTTCTGATGCTACTTGGAGCTCTTTGTTCCATCTTTTTGTGTTGTCATTTTCTTGCTTTTTTACCTGTCCTGCTTTTTCTATTTGGAAAAAAAGCCACCAGTACGTAGAAGACCTACCTAAGCAATCCACAAAACAGTTAAACGCACGAGCCATGAAAGCAAAGTTTAATTTATTTTGAAAGGATATCTCATTTCACCCCTGTCAGTACTTGGAGCCGTGCGACTGCTAAATTGAGGATTCATTTCCCTGGTGGATCCAGGATCAGTTAAAATCTCTGTGCAGATGGGTGGAATGAATGCGTTTGAGTTCCTCTCTGCGTGCAACTCTGCTCCTGTTGCTCCATGGAGAAGGTTCCTGATGTTTTTCCATGCAGCCAGAGCATGGTCTTTTGGGGGCTGAGGCCACAGGGACCCTCAAAGTCGAGGGGAAGATTTTCACCTGGATGCACAGCACTGCTCAGTGTGAATCCTGGGATTGCACAAGGTGTGCAGCTGGGCTGTGAAATAAAAAGGATGTAGTAACTATGCAATACAAAGAAATCAGCTTGTTTTGATGCTTCCACACCATCATTAATCAATGACAGAGTACTTGGAGCCAATTTCTTACCTGTCCTCACAATGCAGCCAAGCTGTGTTTAGAGGGATAAGAGGGTTACAGATGTTTTCTTCTGCTTTCCTTCTGTGTGTGTTGCACACAATTCCCAGTAGCTCTAACAAGGCCTGCCACCCATCCCATCCCATTATCCTTTACAGCCTTATGGCATCTGCCACAGGGAAATGCCAGCACAGGAAAACAGGGAACGACTGATTTTTGCTAAACTGCTCCCATGAGCAAACCTCATGCACACAACCAGTTCCCAGTGGCTCCAGTTGCAAAGCTGGGACAGGGCTTCACACAACCTGCAGAGGCTGAACAGCACCAGAGACCCCTTAACAAGCAGCCAGGCTGCAACCCAAGCACTGAATTGAAATAAGACTAAATAAGAGCAGTAGGTCCTGCAGGTCAATAGTGCCATATGGCACTGGGTGTGTGCCAAGTGTTTGGAGTTTTGTGTCCCCTCCCTTCCACGTCCTGGTGGTTTTCTGGTAGCTCTTCTGGCATGCGTTGGCTCTCTCATGGTCAGTCATATTTAACTCTCAGGAGGACAGTGCAACAGTATCCTGACAACCGGTTGGTATATTTATTTATTTTTATTATCTTTTACTTCATTATTTTATTGTCTGGTTATGAATCTCTTCTACTGTTTGCAGCTTGCACCACAACTCGATGTCTCGTGGTATCTTGAAGAAAGCTCCACTGTTTGTGTGCCTGTATTTTTCTCCTGGTTGTTTCTAAAGAAACCCACTGTCCATCGAGGGCAGTGGCTTGGTCGTGGCTGAAGGTGCCACCTCAAGCACACTCAGTTCATATGTGCAAACTCCTTTTGTGTTTGCTTCTTTGGTGGGGCACGAAAGCCCCAGAAAGTCCTGAATCCCTTAAGTGATGGAATTTGGTTTCAATAAATTCTATTTTTCAGAAATGCATTATAGAGGCCTTTCTCCTGCCTGGGAGAAAAGGAGCCTGATGGGCAGAACCGAGCAAATCTCAGTGTGCAAGGGCAGCTCCGTGTTCACAACATGCCCTAAGGGCAGCAAATCCATTTTCCCTTCACCTGAGCGTAGCTTTGCCAACCGTGGCAGCCCCGAGTCCTTAGCAGCAGGAACAGGATTGCTGCAGATCAAGTGCAAAGATTGCTTGAAACCCCAGTGCTTGGTGCCCAGGAAAAATGAATGGGAAATACTGCAGTGTGTGCAGAACAAAAGACCCACAGCAGCCAGAAAATCTTGTCAAACAGGACAGAAAAATAAAGCCTCAAACCCTTACAGCAATCTGCTTTCTCTCCCCTTCCAAAGCTGGGCAAATATGCTCAGTATTGGCCTAAACTTGAGACATACATCCCCAAATTTGCACCCTTTTGGGTTGAAATTCCCCTTCCTTTTGTCTCCTGCCCTGAGTCAGCCTTATTTTTTTTAGCTCACATGCAGCAAGAGAATAAAATACCTGTTGGTATCCACGCCCTGGCTGCAGGAGCACCAGAGCAGCCCCGTGCCCGTAGCGTGGCAGGAGCAGTGCCTGTCCCCCGGTGGGGTGGTGACACTGGTGGTCCTCAGAGCCCCCCAGACATGTGGTATTGCCCCTCACTGCCCAGTGTTTCCCCTTCTCCACTCCTCGCAGCTCTCCTACGTGGATTCGGACGGGAACCCCATCGGGGTGGTGCAGATGACCTTCCTGCGGCTCCTGAGCGCCTCAGCCCACCAGAACATCACGTACAACTGCTACCAGTCCGTGGCGTGGCACGATGCCACCACCAACAGCTACGACAAGGCCATCCGCTTCCTGGGCTCCAACGACGAGGAGATGTCCTACGACAACAACCCCTACATCCGAGCTGCCCTGGACGGCTGCGCGGTACGTGGGCACTGCTGGCCTCGGCCAGTCCCTGCTGAAAGGGGACACCCCCACCCCAAGGGGTCTCTGTCCCCCTCCCCGCCTTGTCCAGCACTCCAAATTTCACCTCCAAATTTCCTGTGCCCGTTGGTGCAGTTGTCTTTGAGGGTTGTCCCCAGCTTGGGAGACATCGAGTTTGTTCTTCCCTAAGCTGGGAATAGATGGTTCCACTCAAGGTCAGGAGAAGCTGCAGCACGTCTAGGAGTCAAATTGATCTGATAATCAAATTAACCTGCCTGAAAACTGCTTTTAAACTGCATTTCAGTGTCCCCCTTGCCTTTGCTGTTACCTGTTTCCTCGAGTGAAGACACCCAGTTGTGTACAAGTCTTACAGGTTTTGATAATGACCTTTTTAGTTCCTTCCAGGGACTCTCCCGAGGCAAAGCATTAATGGTTTGATATTGGGTTGGATGGGGTTTTTCTGTGTGCAGCCCCAGTGAGGCTCTGGGCTGTGCTGGTCATGGGAGTGCACCCAGGTCCAGCCATGCCATCCCCTGAGCTGCCAGAGGAGCCCAGCCCGGAGCTGGGAGTTGTTCCGTGTGTCCCCATGTCCCTCAGAGGAGCCACCAGTGCCCCTGGGAGAGGACAAACCAAAGCAAGGCCTGACTGTGTGTAGATAAGATGATGCTTCAGGATGCAGGATACAGGTTCACACCCCTGTTTGTGTTTCAAATGTGACTTTTAACATCTTTAGCTCTTTCTTCCATGAGATTGTGGCCCAGAGAGAAGCTCTCCCCTCCCCTTCCAGCCCACCCTGCTCCTCACCTTCCCTTTGGCCACAAGCAAGAGCCACATTTTCCAAAGGGGCCCAGCATGCTCCCTTTGCTTCTGCCTCCTTCTATGGGATGCCTGATTTGGGCTTAAACTCTTCAAAATCTGCCCTCAGGAGATAAAAATTTGGCAAAGCAGGTGCTGCTTGCCTTTATTTTGAGACCCAGCTTGCTAGTGCAAAAACATGCATAATTCCCACCCTCTGGAACTGCAGTGCTTGAAGCCCACGGGACAGAAAGATTGAGATGTTTGACAGAAAAAGCTCCCCACATAATTTGAGATTAAAATGGTTCTGTTCTGGCACAAACACATTTTTTACTGTAGGAGAAATGAGGAAAATCAGATTAGAATCACTTCTTTTGACGTGTTCGTGGAGAGGGAAAGGGCATCCCGTCTGCTTCTGGAAACACTCAGGAGTTTGTCCTCAAGTACTTCATATCTCCTGCTAACACAACATGTCCTTGGTAAAAAGTGCCTCCCTTTCCCTTCTGAAGTCTCAGGGATGCTGTAGGATCACACACTGAAGCAGTGAGAGCAGCAGGAGAGGCTGGTCCAGCCCCAGTGTGATGGTGGAGCACAGATACATCATCTCCTGGCTCAGAACTTCAGGCATCACTTCCAAATCAGTGTTGGCTCAACCTTTCCTGCCTCCAAGTAGGCAGAAGGCGGCTCTGCATCACCTGGGCTCCTGGGGCCTCCCTGGTAGACTATGCTGGCCAAACCACAGGCAGGATACTTCAGATTTAAGGGAGGCTTTGTTGACAATAGGTTCTCTACATTAAAGATGATTTTAATCTGAACTTTAGACCAATAAAAAGGCTGTTAGAACTCCTCCAGAAAGTAGAGATGCATTTAATTCACCTGTGGGACTGAGTGCTGGGACTGATTCAGCTGATGGACTTGGCCGTGCCAGCTTAATGGTTGAACTTGCTGATCTTAAAAGATCTTTTCCATCCTAAATGTTTCTATGATTGAGCCCTACTGTGCAGGAAATGAGCCTGAGCTGCCTGACACGGTGGTGCCACAGAGGTCCTGGGAGGACCCGTGCTCTGGCCGTGCTGCAGTCAGTGGATCTCCAGGGCTTATGTTCAGACCATTATTTGAATGTGTTTTTCCTGATCTTACAGCCCTTTCTCAGTAGCTGTGATACAGCCAATTCTTCCGAGACACACAAATCAGAGGGAAAGGTAGAGCCAAAAGCTGCTCCATAAATTCACTTGTTTGTGCAGCCTTGTATGCCCTCGGGTGCACTTCTGCTCCTCTAATAATTATTTATATTTTGGAAATAACTCTGTGGCTACCAGGCACAATAAAAAGACAACATCACCTTGTGAATTCCATCAAACTTTAAATGTGATCTTTTTGGTGGCACTGGGATAATAGTTCAAACTAATATATTCAAATTAAATTGCTCCCATTTGCTCAAAACCCCGGCGTGTCCTCAGGGAGGTAAAACAACCCTTGCACAGCCACAGTTTTACCAGACTCCTGTTCCAGCCTGGAGATGTGCTGGCAGCAGAACTAGTGTTTGTGGCGGCACGATCTGGGCTCAGGGGGAACATCTCCCAGGGGTTTGCTCAGTGGTCACCCATCCCACTTGAGAGCAGGTCTGGTAAATCTGTGGGGTGAATAAATGTGTGTTTGCGTGTTGGGTGACTAATTTGGGTCAGAAGATGCCTGAGTGAAGTCATCACTGTCTTCCCAGCTGAACGGTGGATGGTCAGTCATGATACCTTGCTGATGTTGGGTTGGAGGCATCACCAGAGCTCCTCTCTCTCCCTCTTGTCCCCACCAGGCAAAGAAGGGCTATCAGAAGACTATCCTGGAAATCAACACGCCCAAAGTAGAGCAAGTACCTATAGTCGACATCATGTTCAATGACTTCGGAGAAGCATCACAGAAATTTGGATTCGAGGTGGGACCAGCTTGCTTCATGGGCTAAGAGCCACCTGAAAACTAGTCTCCAAATGAGCAACCTCGTAACCTCATTGCGCCATTTAATTAAAAAAAAAAAAAGAAAAAAAAAAGAAAAAAAGAATTCCTTGTCACATGCACGTTGTGAAACTGGACAGCGATGGGTTATTTTTTTTTTTTTTCTCTGTTTTGTTTGGTCCCTCGTTTTGCCCGAGTCCCTCTGGGCCACCACACCCACAGTCACTGACCGAGGGCATCGTCCCCCACCACGGCCGCAGAATTCCATGACCGACCGCCGCACACGTGGCCTGGAGACCTTTCCCTGCTGCTCCACGGCCAGCGAGCAGACCCCACCGCCAGCAAAGACTTCTCCTCCTCCTCCTTCTTGTGAGCAATAGCGAGCGCTTGCCTGTAGATTGTCGTTTGTTTGTTCCTTTCTGAGGAAAAAAAAAATGGGAAAAAACTTGAAACTCCTGCGTTCAGCTTGATGTTGAAACCCCGGCAGTCCTGGCTCCAATCCAAACCCTGCCAAAGCTCATCAAAGGCGTTTTGTTGTCTTCCACGAGATTTGGATCAGCTCTAGCAAGGAGATGTCATGGCCAATTCCAGAATTTTTAGTGTCTCCATTGAGTTGCCTAATTCTACGTTTATACAAAATTTAACTGAAGGTCACACTGGGCATCTCTTTCCCATGTATTAAAGGTGCTTATATTTTTGTATGTTTGTAAGTAAATATTTGTATTGTATATTATTTTAAATGTTTGAATGTTTCTGGCTTCAAAACATGCAGGTGACCTTGTCTGTGTTCAACTCATTGCCCTTCCCACCACCATCCCAGCCAAGCATCCACCTGGGAATAAAGACAGTGGCTCATGTCCCCGCTGCTCCTGCCTCTTCCCAGGCCTGAGCCAGGAGGCCTTGGAGTAACACCCGGGATGAGTCTTGGCAGGATGAGGTACAAACCAGCCCCCTGAGCCACAGTTGCCTTTTGGAATGATTCACTTCAAAATTAGGAAATTAAAGCCACTTTTTAACGAGTTTTCTACAAACCCCTGATCTAAAAGCAGGATCCGCTTCGAGTCTCTGCCTTTTTATACACTTGCTTAACGTACATATTTTAAATTAATTCTTCTTTTTTCCTCCAGCATTCTTTTAAAATAATAATTAAAACCAAATCCAGTCCCAGTGGCAGATTGCAGTGGCAGGGGAAATCCATTTGTCCTCTCTGAATACCAAGTGTAAAAAAAGAAAAACAGGAAAAAAAAAAGGTGCTTTTTATTTTTACATGTCTCTGTGGTGCTATCTGTTTGATAACTTCAATACAACACTGGTGATACTCTGCCACTGGCCAATCTCCCACCAGCCTCTGCTTTTTAGCCACTTGCAGACAGACTTTGACAGACTTAGAAATGCATGACACCCTCATATTTGTCGCCTAGAAGACCCTCTCCTCTCCCCTCCTTCCTTGTATCGCAGCAGCTTACACGGGCTGTGTAGAGAAGGTACTAAATGTGCTTTACATCTTTCCTTACACTTCTGTTCTTTCTCCCCCCCCCCCAACCCAAGACCATCCACGTGTTTCCCCCGGTGGTAACCAGAGCAGACTGTACTCAGTGTTTGTGGTGCTAATTTATGGAGCTGTTGGGTGTCCTGACGGTGCTGGAGCCGTGTGGGTGCTGCCGGGAGTCTGCAATTCTCTTGCTCTTCCCACAGTGGCTTTTTTTTTTTGTTTCCACGGCTGGCAACGTGCTGACACCATCTTCTTTTTCCATTTGTTTTTCTCTGTGGCCGTTTTCCTTGCTTAGATCTCTCAGCTGGAAAATAGATGTTGCAGGGTGGGGTGTTTTTTTTTTATTATTATTGTTATTTGGCCTGGAGTGTTACAGCAATGCTTGAGCCAAGGGGGATCTTTCACCGTAAAGGAAACGACATCACATTTACTGTGAAGAAAAGCCTATATATGATGTCTTTTCCCCCCTCCTTCCCAAGCAGAGAGCAGCAGCAGCTGAGGAAGGGAGGCAAAGCCGTGCTGGAGGGAGCGGCGATGCCACATGGTGCTTTTTGGCCTGGGAGAGCCGTGTCCATCCATCTCCCTTCTTCTCTTATGCTCCCTCATATTCTCTTTTCCATTTAGGGCAATAAAAAAAAAAAAAACAACAAAACAACAAAAAGGTGCTACCCTAAAAACTGCAGACTCCAGCAGCAAAGCAGTGAAAAGGAATATATAATAATATATAAGGAATTCAGCTTCTCAGTCACCTTGGCAACAGCCTTGTTCAGGAACAGTGGGAAGGTCAGGAAAGGTTGCACGTCCCTCTCTGCAACAGCAAAGCCATATATTGATGTATGTCCACACGTGTGCCTCTGTCTAGGTCATGTAATTCTGTTATAAATTTTCATCAAGGGAGCTTTTTTCTTTTGTGTTTTTTTTTCCCTTTTATTTCTTTGCTTTAAGAAAAAAAAAAAATTCCTCTGTTGAATTCCACAGTGTTGTAATTGTACTGAGCTCCAAACTGTTCCGATTTCCCCAGACCACTTAGCTACGGTATATTGCAATAAAATTACTACTTGTATTTGCAGACCTTCTTTTTGTGTAATTTTATTTCCCTCTTCCCTTAATATATATGACTTGAACAAATGTTGATAAGAAAAATAAAACCTATGGAAAAAAAAATTTTTAGTACATAAGGCCCTTTTTAAAATATAGTGTCAAATGACATATTGTACATTTCTTCAAAGTCCAATAAACATGTCATAAAATTTAAGTGTAATGCCCATAAGAGCTATTTTTAAATATTTTAAACCTGTGTAATAAAGGAATAAATGTAATAGATTTTTTTTTTCAATAAATCAAGTTTACTGTTTCCACCTAAACCAACGTGATGTGAATGTCTTCTTGAAGTTGATTGCAGCGGGATTTGCCCACGACCCCTCTGCTCCGTGGAGCCCGAAGAGTCCATCAGAGGAGCTGTGGAAGTGCTTAAAGGTAATATATGCTGTCAAATAAAAGCCAAACCCGTCAGGGAGAGAACTTCCAGGCCTGGAATTTTATCTTTTTTCCTTAGTGGGAATCTCCAGTTGACCCAAGAGCGCAAAAATCCAACCTGGGGCCATTCAGTGGCTGGGATCTGGATGAGAAGATGAGGTGGCCACCAGCTCTCCACCTTTTCCACACCAGCAGAAATGTCGCCTGAGGAGACTTTGCTCTTGCTGATCTTCTCACCCTGAGACCAATTTGGAAACAAACACTTCTCCAGCTTCTCGGTGAGCTCCTCAACCCCCCAACTCACCCTCAGGGCACTGTGGCGTGGAGGTGCTGGAGAAAGCAACGTGAGGGACACTTTGCTGCTCCTCTCCTCCTTCCCTCCGTGGGTTTCACTCCAGGGATGTGCCAGAAGCTCTGGAAAGCACCGTGGGAATTGCAGGTGCCTGCCTGCCAACACCTCCACCAGGATTCACATGGCTCTGCTTCTCAGGGGCTTCCTGCAAAGAACATCTGGTTGGTGCCGCTGGTTTGCAGGTTCAAGAAGATGTTTGTGCCTTCCAAACGTGAGGTGTGCATGAGCCCACCTCTGGGCACAAAGCTTTGCAGTGACCGAGCCAAGCCGTGTGTCCCACCAGCCTTTCTCCTTCGTGCTTTGACTGCAGCAGGTATTTGATGACCTTCATTCTTTGCTGAGAGGGAGATCCTGGATTGAGAGAGATGCTCAGGTAAGAAGCCAAAGGCGCAGAATTGCAGGATGGGTTGGGTTGGAAGGGACCTTAAAGATCCAACCCCCTGCTGTGGGTAGGGGCATCTTCCACTAGACCAGGTTCCTCAGAGCCCACCCTGGCCTTGGAAGTCCTTTAGTCTAAGTATATCATCGGCTTACAGGAGTAGTTTTGTGGAAATCTTGGGGTATTGTGCCTAAATCTTCATCCAAATGGACCCCAGAAATGCAGGGGTACCATGGCAACAGGAAAAAAATTGGGGGAAAGTAACTTTAATCACTTAAACCTGGCTAGAAACGTTTAACTTAGATCTTGGTCATGCTTCAAGGTGACACTAACCCCTTCTGTGCTGCCTTGCCAGTTGTGATTTGCACTCAATAACTGCTGGTTGCAGCAAATGCCTCAGAGTCTCGCTGCTGAGAGAAGCTTTGATCTGCTATTAGGAGAAAACAAAGATCTGAGGCAGGATCTGTTTCTGGCAGTGCCAGACACAGAAGCCATGGCAGCTTTTTCACCTCTTTTCACATAACAAAGTCTGTGATTTAGTGCTGAAGCTACAAAGCTGTAACTCCACCAGGTGAAATATGGAGGGGAATTTTTAGAAGATCCACAAAAAGAGCAGCACATTATTGAGACAGAGCGTGAGCACCCGAAACAGCTCCATTTTCCTGTGAGGACGAAGCAAGGATGAGACTGCTCATCCCAAACTCCCACACCTCAGGGATGCTGCACAGGGGCAGGGCCAGGAGATCAAACCTCAGGATGCAGCAAAGAGAGCAAGAGGACCAAGCTCAGCAGCCAGGGCAGTCCTTGGGGGTGCAGAGCTCAGGGAGTCAGAATTATCCAAGGGCAGCTGATCCCAGTAGGGTTTCCAAGAGCCTTTAAAGCAGCTGAGCCAGCCCGGGCAAGGAAAGGGTGGCTGTGGGGCTGTTTGTTTGCTTTGCTCTGCATGTGAGATTGTTTTCTAAGAGGCAGAAGCTTAACTGGGCTGGGTTTATGCACTTCTGTGTGTTAAGAAAGCAGGTGAAGCCTGAAGAGATTTCGCTGTCCAGTTGCCTGAGCTGACCCTGGAGTGAGGACATGTGCTGGTGCTTCCTGGCTGCTCCCAAAGGTAACACAGGAGTTGCTGTGGGACTTGCTTTCTGCCTGTGAGATGGGAATTGTTCTTTGGTTGATTTTTGAGCCTTGCTCTGGAGGAGGAAGCCTGTGTTTCTCTTGTCTCTCTGTCTTTTATCTTGGACTCCCTTGGCTCGCTTCACGCAAGAGTTGGACTCAAGTGATCTTAAAGGTCTGTTGCAACCTAAACAATTCCACGATTCAGCTGGTGGAGCACTGGCTGTACCCTAAAAGAAGCACATTCCCACATGGTTTGTAAGAGTAGGCAGCGGGGCAGAGAAAAGAACCTTTGGAGAGGAGAGCAAAGTGGCTGTTTGGAAACAGCTCCCTCCAGTTGTGCTCCTCCCTGGGGCTGCACCAGCAGCAACCAGCACATCCCTGGTTCTCCTGGGAGCTGGTGGGGAAGGGAGCCAGGACCAGCAGCCCTGCACCACTCCCAGCCCAGCCTGTGCCAGGCAGGGACACGCTGTGATCACACCATTTGCTCTCCACAAGACACAAAAGCTCTGGTTGGGTTGTGCCCTGCTGTTGTTACCTCTCAAAGTGATGTTCCTCCCAGCTCCTTAAATACCGTGTTTGCAAGAGACTGGTAAAAATAAAAATGGCCAAAAAAGAAGCATTGGCAAGGATTAAATTTAGAGACCAGATCCTGGGCATCCCTTCTCTGTGGTCTAGGTGAGTTTGGGCAGAATTAAAACTGTGTATGGGTGTTTTGTACAAAGTATTGAGCATCCTTAGTGAGGCTAAACCTCTCCTGGAAAGACAGAAACAGCAAGACCAAGTGGGAGGCTGTAATGAGAAGGGGAGAGGGCTGTGCATGAATTAGCATGAAGAGAATATGCAAATTGTCGGGTAGAGTGAGGCTTTCATGGCATAGAAGGGAACTGAAGCTATTCTGGTTGTTCAGCTGCTTTTTGTCCTGCATCTTCTCCCCAGCCAGTCTTGATTTGACTTGGGGTTATTTTTATTGAAGTCAAAGATGCCTCTTCTCTTAACACCTTGCACAGGAGCTGTGCCTTTGCAAACTCACTGTTCTGGCATTCCTGCAGCCCAGACAGATGATTTCCATGGTATTTTATACCTGTTTAACTTGGATGTTCTGACAGGACTGATCACAGCTGCATTGGTGAGAAGCATCAGCCTGATCCTTGTGTCACTTGGTACTGAGAACTTGGTGTCCCTCTGCCCTGAGCAGGTGGAAAGCAAAGGTTTATCATAATTACCCATAAATTATTGTATCCCTGCATAGTCTGGGTTTTCCTGGCTTTCTGTTTGCTTTCCATGTCCTTTCCCTTTAAGGCAAGAACAACTTTTGAAGCCAACCTGGCCTGATGTTCTCAACATCTGTCAGTGGCTGTTTAACCAGGGCTGCTCTCCTGCTGTTACACAATGGCCCCAAAATGCTATATCCTTGGAAATAATTTACTCTTAACTCATCCCTCCCTCAGTGCTTCCAGCTGTGGGGAATCCCATCCCTTCTCACACCAAGGAGAGCTTCAGTACCAGCATCTTCTCTGGACTTGCTCTCACCAAAGTCCCAGCATCTTCTCTGGACTTGCTCTCACCAAAGTCCCAGCACTGAAAACCTGTTTTGCTTTTGAGGAGTGTTAATGTGCTGTAGTTTTATTTATGGCACCTATTGCCACTTCATTTATTCCTTGTAACTTCGCTGGTTGCAGATTTTTTTCCATCCTGGGGCATCATGGCAGCAAAGTGATTTTCTCCAGAGGCACAAACTCAATAGTTCACACAGACCCTGCATGTTCCTACCTTCGCAGCAAACAAAACTTAGCAATTTATGCTTGTATTTAATGGGTTTTCTCAAATAGCCCAGAGCAAAAATAAACACCCCAAAGAAATCAAACGCACGAAAACCCTGAAGAAGAAGAAGAAGCTGCTTTTCCCTCCTTCAGAGAGAAGCCAACATGCTTGTTTTTCAAGAGATGCATAACGAAGGGAGCTCTGAAGCGCTAAAATTACATCTTGTAAGGCACAGGCTGTCACGCTCAGAGGCACCCCTGGATCTGCTGCTCCTCACAGCTGAACACCGAGAGCAAATGTGCCATCCTTGGGCCCGGCGTTGGGACTTAATGTTCTCATCCTGCCTAATTATTAATATGTTAATTTGACAATGAGATGTTGTTCTTTGCAGAAAATTTTCTGCGCTGTGCTTGGCTGCTTTTCTTTTTTTTTTTCAGCTGCTCCTCAGCTCAGCAAATTATTCTTTTTCTCTGTTCTTGGCTCGGGCAAGGCAGAGCCAGGGGATGCACCTGGGGGACCCTTTTGCTCCATCCCTGGAAGTATCCAAGGCCAGGTTGGACAGCACTTGAAGTAACCTGGGCTAGTGGAAGGTGTCCCTGCCCACAGCAGGAATGAGATGAGCTTTAAGGTCCTTCCAACCCAAACCATTCTGTGATTCCGTGAATCCCTGAGGGCCCTGGGCTGCCCAGAGAGCAACCAAGTCCAGGTGAGCATTGTGCTGGCACTGACTGCAGCCTGACCTTGGAGACATGCCCTCAGGAGGCCAAGCCATGAGCCCAGACCTGCCTAAGGTGGGTGCTGGGCTGGAGCACTGCCCTGCAGCCCCAGGGATGGGCATTGCTGTGGTTGTGCCATTGCCTGGGGACTCAGAGAGAAAAGGGGACCTGACTGTGCCTTTTTAAGTGCAAAACTTCACGTGGGCGGCTGAGCAGGGACCAAGAGCTGCTGATGGGGTCCCTCAGCCAAGGGTGGTCTTGTCCACATTGACAAGTGTGGTGAAGATGTGGGTCTCTTTGGAACTGTAGCAAAAATTCACATCCAAATATTTTCTGGGGGCTTCCAGATGAAAACCTGGGTTGGAAAAATGCCTCCCTTCAATCTTCATATCCCCAGAGCTGGAGCATCTCTGTCACAGACCAGACCCCAGCCTGGAGCTGCTCCTCACTGCTACCAGCACAATGCTGAATTTCAGGAGAAAGCAGGAGCCACCAGAAAAGTAAAATAAAATTGTCCCTCTTCGAGGCTTTCTCTTCCAGCAGGTTGATGAGAGACCCTGTTGAAACGGAAATCAAAAAGCTGCCAGACTTGAAACGTTAATTAAGATACACAACAGGGAGAGAGGGGGAGAAGGAAGGAGGGGAATTTCTATTCATGAATTATCTGCTCTACGAGGCAGTGGCTGTGGATTTGACGTGCATCTATCACTGTGGTGGGGAAGGGAAGCAATCGAATCAAAACACACAGGAAGTTTGTACACCATCATGGATTTAATTTTCAAACTTGCAGCAGGCAAAGATTAACCTTGCTGAAGGGCATCAGCAGAGTGGGCAGAAATGTAAAAATTAATCCCTGCTATAGGTGTCTTCAGGAGGAACCACTAAGCAGTATTAAATATTTATTGTATATAAATACCTCCTTCCCCACCTCCCTCAGTTTCTTGCCTGATTTGCATTTGTTGCTTCTTCCACCAAAGCCTCTTTGCCCAGCAAGGCAGCAAACCTGGTTCATGCTGGGAGAGTGCAAGGGTTTGTTTTTTCTCCTGGGTAAGGAGAAAGGTATGAGGAATAATTCATTTGCCACCTTGATTTTTCCACTCCCTCCCCTCTGAAGATTGATACCGCTGCACTTAGAGGGGAGAAAATCAAGTTGTGCTGATCTATGACCAGACACAATTTATTCTCATAGAATCTCATCTGCAATTTTGTTCAGCAGCTTCGGAATTAAAATCCCTTTGCAATCTCTCCAGCTGGCTGAAAATGTGCCATTTCCCTCCCTTTCCCTCTCAGATGTCTCTCCCCTCTGCTCAGGGCACACCGTTATCGATGATGTGATTCTGCTTTACATTCAGATGGTTTGGGGAAGTTTTGGACCATAAATAAAGCTCCTGTGCAGCTCGTGCAGAATGATTCTGAGAGGGTTTTTTTTTTTTTCCCTTTTCTTATTTCTTTTCCTTCTCTCTTTCCCCTTCTATGTTTCTTTCTTCAGATCTTGGAATGGGTGATAAATTAATCATTTCTTCCCCCACAGCAACCGCCAACGTACAATATGGAGCTGGTTCCTTCACACCTGTGATCGAGACCTAGAGGTGACCCTGCAAACAGCAAAACAGAGCCTGTTCCGTGGATCCTGCGCTGCCTGGGAGGAACAAACCAGCCCAGCACAGAAACACGGCTCAGCACGTTAGTCCTAGAAAGCAGCTTACGGTCCTGGTGTCCCTCTGTTGTCCCCAACACACAGAGCAGGGACAGCCTGGCCAGATGAGTTCAAACCTGAAGGCATTTCTGGAGCAGATGAAGCTGCTTCCTGCTTTCTGCAGGGATTCAGGTGGTTTGTGTGGGTATTCCTGCTTGGTGGGATGATGGGAGTCGGGCTGGTGTGCACGTGTCCTCCAGATCCTGCCACTACCTGGAGCAGAGAGGATGGGACCAGCAAGGCTGGCTCACTGCAAAGCATTGATATTCTTTTCTTTTTGTCTGATTAGAAATCCAAAAGCAGCTGAGAGTAGATGGAGATGAACCATCCCATTGGGTAGCACAGGGTCCCTGTGGCTGCAAACCACCTTTGGCAGCCCCAGCTAAGTGTTCCCCCCTCTGTGACCTGGATAAGCACTGCCTGTTACCCAGGGCTGCTGGTCAACAGAGGCAGGAGCACCTTCAGGTCACCAGTTACACCTGCCTGACCTCCATTTGCTGAAATAAAGGAACTCACTGAAAGGAAACGGCCTCAGGTTGTGCCAGGAAAGGTTTAGGTTGGGCATCAGGAAAGATTCCCTCACTGAGAGGGCTGTTCAGCACTGGAAAAGGCTGCCCAGGGAAGTGGTGGAGTCCCCATCCCTGGAAGGATGTGAAAGACAGAGATGTGGCACCTTGGGGACATGGTTTAGTGGTGGCCTTGGCAGTGTCTGGACTTGATGATCTCAGAGGATCTTTCCAACCCTAATGATTCTGTGACTCTGTGCCCCGAATTTTGGATTAGCCCATGCCAAGGGGAGGCTGCAGTGTGTGACCTGATGGGATGGGGCAGGTTCCAGGGGCAGAGCTGCAGGGATTGGTTTGTGCTGGTGCTCTTCCCCTCAGGAGCAGAGCCTGGGTAGCTCCAGCCGAGTGGGGGGGTCAGGACCCGCTTAATCTGTTTGCAAGAGGCTGCCCAGCCTTGCCATTGCTCCAGAGCTGCTGGTGTGTGGTCCTGGAGAAGACTCAATCCATCCTCCTCTCTCTTCTCCAGAGCTTTCCTCCTGCTGCCCAGGGGAAGGGCTGGAAGGGACTCACAGATCCCACTGGGGTGCATTTTCCTCCTATTCAGTGGATCCCTCCCTTTAATTTCCAATACAAATAACAATTTGTGACTCAAAGGAAATCCACCTGAAAACGTCTGTTCCATGGAGTCATTATCCGCTTGAAAAGGCTTTTCTGGGGCTGATCCAAGCCCTTTCTCATGGCTGAATTTCTATTTATTTTTTAAAAGCACAAGATTTCATGTTGTTTTGTCTCTAATTTTCTAGAGAGCTAATCGGATTGGCAAGCAGAGAAAGGAGCTTTCAAGGGAGGCAGCTGCTGAATAGCAGTGAGTGTATAAAGCTGGGTGTGTAATCCAAGCTTTACCCGCAGCCTTATTAAGATCTAGATGTTTTATTACAGGCATATATCCAGCTGGATTTCATATTAAGTTTTCTGATTTCTCCCTTTCCACCCTCGCCTTCCCAATATTTTTTTTCCCCCTTCATATAATTTGCTGCCTTTTGCTGGAGGAGTCTCATTTAACTGGTACACGTGTTGCACTGAGCAACATCCTCAATTTAAATGGAAATTCTATCAATAACAAATGCACTATCTCTCCTCTTCCAGGGAAGGGCTTCGAAACATCATTCAGAGATAAAAAAACCCACCAGAGCTCAAACCCGTCGCTACAAGAAGAGCCCCAGTCCTCTTGCAGGGGCCAATTGCAGATAATAAACTGCCCATTTGTTTGCTGCTAAGATAGTGTAAATTATCTGGAGGAAATATGAGTTCGGTAATCAAGGCTGAAAACCGAAGTGAAGGCGAGGGGAAGTGGGAATCTCATTATGTGGTGCCTATTATCGTTTATTGCAGCAGCCCTGAAAGGCAAGGGCTGAAAATAGGGGCCAATGTGTGGCCAAGGAAACGGAGGCAGAAGCTGCGGGAGCAGGAAGGAGCTGCAGCAGATGTGAGGAGCAGCTGGGGAGGGGAGGGCTTGGTCACCCAGCCAAGGGCACAAGCAGTTTGAGGGGGATAAGGGGACTAAATGAACTGCTGGGTCCCAACCTGTCGCCTCCTCCAAGTCTGCAGCTTTTCTCTACCAGCTTTCTTGTCTCATAATTAATTCATTACATTTCAAGCCTCACAATGCACTTCTTAGGGCACAGATTGTTCTGTCTCATGTAATGCTATGAATGCTCTCTAACACATCCCTAAGCCTAAACATAATAATGAAAAACTAAATGGGGTTAAAATACATTTATTCCTTTCCATGCGAGGAAGAGGGAGAAACCCGAAGAAAAAAATATTCCTTTTTTCCTGTCATCGTTCAAAACTCCAGAAATCTTCAGAAATGGCTCTTTTCTGGTTGAGAAACTTTTCAAAATGAGAAACTTTGCCAGATGTCCATATTGTTAAAAAGCCATTTGCTCCTAAAAGAGATGCTCTGAGGAAAATGTTTTAGGCTGCTGTAAAAATAAATCATGGAGCATTGCTCCCTCTGACTGAGGAGATTTATGGGTGCTGGGTAGATGATTTATAGAGAATTGCATAAAGCTGGGGTTTGACTGCATTTAATGAAGCACGTCTAGGACTCCTCCCCAGCTGGTGCTCCATGGGATGCCAGTGGCATCGTGTCCCATTGCACCAGGTGAGGATCAGATCCCTGGATTCCCTTCCTGTATGCAGGATCTGCATTTTTATCAGGTCCTTTGGGGATGTTGGGGTGCAAGGAGAGACCCCCAGGCACCCCCCTGGCTGTGGCAGGGCTCTCACGGCTCCCCTTGTTTTCCAGAGCCAAAATTCCAGAACCAGAGCTAAATCACCTCCCAGGTCTGTAATACTCAAGTAGGAGGATGCTCAGCATGTCTGACCATGACAGAGGCTGGGTGGGATAAACATCTCTCTCCATTTTTATTGGTTTCACTTGTTAATTCAGTCTCTGCTGTCCACACTGAGAGGTCCTGGTGGTCCCCAACCCCCTTGGCTGTCCCAAGTCCCATCTCCCACCTGTGCCAGGCCCTGCACCTGCTGCAGGGCAGGTTTCTCATGTGATGTGGTGCACCAAGGATCCAGCTCCTCCCAAGATGGGAAAAAATTCCCAGTCCTGTCCAGATTTGGGGTGTAGCTGACTTTCTAAATCTGTCGTGCTTCATTTATCACTGTGATGGATCCGCTGCCCATATGGTTAAATACCAAAGAAATGCAGCCTTGCAAATATCTGCTCACCCGGGATGAATAATTTTGGTTGACAGGCAATCAAGGAAAGATTAGTATTTTCCTTGTCATCAACAACTCTAAGACACTTTGGAGAAGTTTCCATGTCCTTTTCCCTGCAGAGCTCTGTGGTGTCTCACAATTTGCTGCTGACTGTGTCAGGGCAGTTTTTTCTTTCCCTGTCCACTTCATCCCAAAATGCAAAGCTGTTTGCAAAACCCATCAACTTTCTCAAAAATGACACAAGCAGGGCCTTCCCCCTTGTCTCATAAATCACGGCAGGAAGAAGGAAATTAGAGGAGCTTACAAGACCCACTAAGCCAGGGACGATGCTGAATTCATCACTCCCGTGGCGTGGCCAGAGCATGGGTTTCAGCTCAGCCCTTTACAAGTGGTGTTGCATGACAGAGATAGTTCTGAGCCTGTGGCAATGACAGGAGTGAGGAGAAATAACACATAATCATCCACAGTGTCTGCCTGGCCTGAGCTTCCTTCAGGAAAGGCTGGAGGAGCCACCTGTGTGAAATAAAAAGCTCGAAGGAGCAAAGGAATCAATTTTATCCCCAGCTATTTTTCTCTGAGACTGAGAGGTAGATCTTCCTTGCCCCAGTGCACAGCCTTGGTTAGTAACTGGAGTCTTCAGCATGAAATACTGTGTGAGAAAACTGCCTTTTCATTCACCAGAGTTCTGGAGGGAGGGAAGGAACTGGCGCTTCCCAAGGATCACGAGAGATGTGAAAACTCTTCAACACCTTTAGTTCCTGTGGAGCATCTGCTGGTATTTTATTTTTGGCACCTATAGAGCATCTATTATCCCTGCTGAGTTTTAACCTAGTCGTGTTTGCTTATGGAAAAATAAAAGCCACCAAATCATAAACAAATGCTGGCAATAATCTCAATAAAACGGGGGGTTCATCTGGCAAGAGAGGTGTGCCTGGAGCTGCAGAGGGCTGGGTTGCCCTGCAGAGATTCAGGGGGCCTTTCAGCCACCCAAAGTGTTTTTCAGAGGAATCTATTCCTTATGCTACAGCCAATGACTGGTAGAACCTCATCCCCCCAGGGCAGCTCTTATCGCTGAACCAAAGAAGTTATGTGATTTTTCCAGGGTGAAAGAGCAGGAAAGGTTAACATATTATTAAAAACTTCATTAATATGCTAATGATCAAGAAACTTCTGTTAAAAACCATTTCTAGCTGATTGCCTCTTCCCCCACGCCTGTCCCAGAACGGTGCTAAATGACTTTTCACAGGATCATAGAGAGTGGGCTGGAAATGGCCTTGAAGATCATCTCATTCCCACGGGACATCTTCCACCAGGCCAGGTTGCTTCAAGCCTCGTCCAACCTTGCCTTGAACACTTCCAGGGATGGAACATCCACAATTTTTTTTGTCCTCTCCTCCTGCTTTCTGGGGTAATTTCCTCTGGTTCATACTCCAGGAATGGATCCAGCTCTGCAGGAGAGGGCTGAGAGCAGCCCATCTTCCAGCCACGGGGAGAAGGACCATGCGAGGATCAAACCTGGCTTTCCTGCCCATCCTGATCTGGAGGGGCAGCCAGAGAGGGGCACAGGCATCTCATGGGAGCTGCTCCTGCCCACTTCACCCCAGCTTTGCTGGCATGGATGGGCAGATGGGCACATTGCCACGTCACGGAGCTGTTTTTCTCTCTCTCCTTCTGCATGAGGAGCCTCCACGTCGTGACTCATGGCCAGGTCCATCTGTCCCCTCTGCTGAGCTTCTACCTCATGCCGGTGCTGGCAGGACCAGCAGCACTCGCTTCCCTCCAAGAAAATCCAAGGAAATGTTGCTTTGGAGAGGGACCATCAGCATGGGGCTGATATTTCAGAGCTCAACGATGGTGTGTAGTTCTCACCATGTCTTGCTCGAAGGAGTTATCTTGTTAGTGAGCTCAGAAGCTGCTGACTCATTTATTCCGTTCCTTTTAGGCTGGCTATATATATTTCAGCACTAGGGAGTGCTTTGGGTTTCAGAAACAGGGTGGAGGAAAGGAAAAGAAGCTGGAGGAGAGAGCGTTGCAGTGCTCAGTTGGATGCCCAGCCTGAGGTTTGCTGTAATGGCTTCAAATGAAATGATGTCCCATAAAGATCAATATGTTTTAAGGGTTTCTCACACACCATAACTCGTCGTTGCTCCAGTTCCCAGGAGCTGGGGCTCTGGCAGAATTGTGTGTTTCCAGGGAATGGGGGTCCTGTTCATCATCTCAGTGGGGAAGAGAAATCAGGGCTCTTTGCCATCCTATTCCTTCCACATCCCCCATATCTTCTCCACACCACCACACCTCTGTGTCAGCCTTTAGAGAATCACAGAATGGTTTGGGTTGGAGGGGACATTACAGATCCCTGCCACGGGCAGGGACACCTTCCACTAGCCCAGGGCGCTCCAAGCCCCGTCCAACCTGGCCTTGGGCACTTCCAGGGATGGGGCAGCCACAGCTTCTCTGGGTAACCTGTGCCAGGGCCTGCCCACCCTCACAGGGAACAATTCCTTCCTCGTAATTAATGTTAACTTCCCCTCTTTCAGTTTAAAGCCATTCCCCCTTGTCCTGTCACTCCATGCCCTTGTCAAAAGTCTCTCTCCATCTTTCTCACAGCCTGTGCTCCCTCCCTGTTCATCTCCATCAACTCCCCATTGCTTTTCAATTCTTCACTGCAAACATTTCGGAGCTCCCATGCCTTGCACGCTCAATTATTCTTCCCCTCTACTATTATTTACCAGCGTGACACTCCCAGACGTGTTCTGCTGTACAGCAAGGCTGTGAAAACATTGTGGAATAGATTAAAAAAGGGAATACATCCTTTTTGGCAGAGGCATCACGTACAGGGGGTTGTTTGTTGTCTCCTCAGACAGGTGGGACCAAATGCTTTGAGCAGCTCCTTCCTTCCCCTGCTGAACTGAGGGTCTTCGTTTTCAGAGCACACCTGACACTCCTTGCTTTACCTTTAAATAAATGAAGAGAGAAGAACTGAATCAAGGTTTGGGATTGGGGATTCAGAAGGGATTCAGGCACCTGTAACATCTCCCTTCTGGCATCATCCACCAGCTCCCCATCTGCTGGTGGGTCTTAGGGCTGGAATCAACATCTCCAACGTGGGAAGCTGAAATAGCCAAAATACAGAGTTGGCTTTGATGGTTTTCATGCAGCTGGCCATGAAAAGCATCCCAAAGCCATGCTCAGGAATCTGCAGGTACAGACCCCCATGTCTGTGGCCCCAGCGTGTCTTTGCTGAGTATTGATGGTAATCTGATTTCAAAAAGTAAATAAACATGCAAAAAGTGCCTTTTATAGGCCTGTTCTGACCTCGTGCCTGGTGGTGATCACTGCCAGAGTTATTGACCCGATGGTTTGCTGCTCTAAGAATTTTCCAAATGCCAGGTGGGTGTTCATAAATCAAGGAGTCCCACACATTTTTCCTGTGGGCTCAGAGCACTGCTGTGGCTGCGTAAATCACTGTGTACAGAGCCTTTATTGGGGGTGATAAATCTTAAAGCTCTCACCTTTTTTCTTTTTTTTTTTTTTTTTCTTTTCCCTTTTCTCTTTAATTATTAAAGTCCAAACTGAGAAGGAAAATGGCTAAAACCCTTTGTAAACCTCGTGGCTTTGGGGGGTATTTCTGGAGTGCTCAGGGAATGGGAGTCAGATGGGAGACGTGGGTCAGATCTCCCGTGTCTGAACGAATTTATTCCTCTTCGAAGCTGAACTTTTCATTTTAAAAAATAGCCTATCTTATCATTTTAAAATCAAGAAGAGGCCACCACAAACAGTGGAGCACTGCTGCTGTTGTTATTCATCTTCTGCCTTAAAACTATAGTTCTTACAATAAGGAATAAAGGAATTCCTTATAATATGGAATAAAAAAATAAAGGATTGATTAGGAGGAGACCCTAAAGTCTTGCTGCCAGGGAATTCACATCATATACTGCATAAGCCAAAAGAAACTCTGGAGGTTTTCTGTTCTTTCATGGGGCCTCTTTCCAAATTAGAATGAATGAGATGATCATAAGGAGATAAGAAAAGGATATTGAAAGAACAGTCCAAATTGTTTTAGAAATAGATCTCAGGAGGGAACGCAGTTATAAAAATTAAGCCAATTAGGTTGAATATGGGTTGTTTTTCCCCTTCCTGAAGAAGCACTCAGAAGGAGATAATGAAGGCCAGCACAGATGTAAGGATTAGTATTCCTGACTGTGAAGCCCAGAGTTTTAATTAGTCACTGGGTCTTTCTGCAGGGCCACGATAATAGACAAGGGCGTGATGACCTTTTCTTTTCTTTCCACCAGGTTCATTCCAGCCCTGCTCATTGCCACGGTGCTTTAGAGCTCTGTGCCTGCAGCTCTTCTGAAGGCAAAAGGAAAGCCATCACTGTGGGTCACCCCAAAGGCACATCAAACATCATCCAGCCCTGAGAAACCTTCAGCTGGTGCTTCCTTCCTCTGCACCCACAGCCCCTTGGAGCAGGGCAGTGAGACACAGGGGAAGAGGCAAAGGGATGGCTCTCCTGGTGCCTGCTGGGCTGTGCCAGCTTCTTTTCAAAGGCATCTGAACCTCTGGGACACCACAATGTGGTTGTGAAAGTGTCCCCCTGCTTACCTGCCTTCCCTTGTGCTCTGCCTACAGGCAAACATCGATTTCTTCGCTCCCTTTTCTACCTTTCTACCATTTCCCTGTTATCTCCAGCGCCTTTTAAGAAAACTACTGTGAGACTTCTTAAGGAAATCTTAAGAAAGCAAAGGCACCTTTAAAGTGCTGATGATTTCAACACCTTGTCTTGCGCTGCTGGAGCAGATTCCCCATGAGCTCTTTGAAATACCAACAGTAATCATGAAAAGTTAAACTCTCTGGATGTGCTGTGGTCCGTGACTGGTGGCTGAGCTGTATCTGCCATCACAGCATCCTCCCTGACACTGCCTGTGGGATAAAGCCCAAGCACACAGGAGAAAACATAGATTTACTGTGCCCTGGGCACTGCTAGAGCTCGGGGGGATGAAAGTGAGATGGGGATTTCACTCTTAGCACAGGGGGAAGCTCAAGATTCCTTTGGGAAGGTCTATTTTTAAAGGATTATTATGGATGACATGAGAGTAAGATCCAGTGACGCTCTTGGTGTCTGATAAAACACAGAGAAAGTCCCAAATTTCAGGGCATTGCTCCCCTTGACACAAGGAAACTCCCAGCCAAATTTCATGCAGGGGGGGAAAAAACCACTCCTTTTTAAGTGACTGATTTAACAACTGAGTGCAGCCGAGGGTCTGGAACTTCCTACCTTGGGCTTGCTCTGCTGCTGATTTGGGAATGGAGCTTCTTTTTCAGAGGGAGATCAACCTAGTGCAGCTAGTCCAGTGCTGCACCCTCCTTGTCATCTCTTTCCCAGGATGTTTGGGACATGAGGAGCGTGCTTCCCTTCCTCCCAAACTTTCTGAGGGAGAAAGCTTTCCTTTCTCTCGGGTAAATTTGTCCCAGGACTTTCCTATAGATTTGTGTGTGTGTGCAGAATAACCCGGCTGTATAGCAACCCATTCATCTCTCGGGTTTATTGATGCACAAAGATTATTTGCAGGTCTTTGAAATGAAAGTATCTGTCTCATCCCCTTTGTAACCGTGTCTGTATCTGTACCAGGGTGGAGGAAATCAGCCAGACCAACTTTGCCAAGTCTCTGCTGTTACATCGGGGTAAAACCCACATAAATGAGATCAGAATCGAGTCCAAACCTGGCAGTCAATGAACTGCAGCAGCAAAAGCGAGTTTAATGGATGTGTACTGCAGTTTAATGGATATGTACAGCTCTTGTTTTATTGCTGGGTTTTAGGAGAGTAGCAACCCTTTAATTGACTTTGATAGAAGAGGGTCTCCTTAGCACTGCAGTCTAGGGCAAAACGGATCATTAATATAATTAAGGCATTTACTTCCAGCAGATATTTGTGTTCTTTCTTACTGTAACTCCTGCCTTGAGGACTTTGCTGGCTGCAGAATGACCTCAGTGTTGGCCTGTTCCCCACTTTGCCATGGCAAAGAGGGCACCACTTCACCCCTGCTCTCCTTGTTCCCCCACAGCAACTCAAGGATGCCACAGCCAAGGTGTGGAGGGCTTGGTGTTTTCATCTTGAACACAACCAGCACTGCTGGTGGTGTGAGGGCTTGTGAGCAGCACTGATGGGCTGGGGGGAGGCTCACCAGTGGCTCCATGTGTCTGTCACCCTCCCCTGGGTGTCTCAGCACACAGAGCATCACTCACCTGCCTGGGTCCTGAGCTGAGCTCTGAGCTGCTCTTTCGGTAACAAACCTGTCCCCCCTCTCTGCCCCTCCAAAATGCGGGTTGGATGCTTTCCTTTCATGTGTCCTCTGATGGGAGCTGGAGTTATGGGGGTGGGCAGTGGATGGGTAGGCGGCTGCCAAGGGCTACTGGAAGAAAATCAAGGGTTCCACCTCCTCCTGCAAAGCCCCAGGCTGCCAGTCCCAGCCTGGGGAGTCGGGATCTGCCTTGCTCAGCACCGTGGGTGAGTGGGAACAATGAGCATCCCACCAGGCTCCTCAGCATTCCAGTGCGGGAAGACCTGCCCAGGGGGATCTGTTGAGCTCTGCAGGCAGAGGCTGCTGTCCAGAGCCTTTGCCAGGATTCCCCACGCTGCAGCCTCAGAAAAGCCACCTCGTTTTGCTCTCTTCAACACCTGGACCTGGGACAGGGAGAGGAGATGGCACCCCTGAGGCTCAGACAATAGAAGAGAGGTGGCTCGTCTCCCTCCAAGACATTTCATGGCACTTTTCCCATAAGCAGATGACAACACCGTGGTGGCAACTCCCTTTTCCAGATGGCTCCTGTCACTTATAACAGGCAGAGAGACTGTTCTGCTGTGGCTGGTGAAAAACACTCTGAATTCCACTCCTGAGCAAGGCCATCCCTTTGGATCCCTTTCACAACTGAAAATGAAATAAAAATGAATGCATAAATGTAGAACAATTATCACTCAATTAATTCCAGTCCTGTCACCATAACACTCTGTTTGACCTTATTCATAGTTACTTGATCTTCAGCTCTTTAATATTTCAGTTGACCTTTTGGGCTGGAAAGATGCTGCTGTTTCTCACCAGCATTCACGAGTCAACTTGTGCATCAAGTCACAGCAGTGGCCCCAGCCTCATTTATCATTCCATTTAAGGTGTCAGCAGAACCATTATTCAAATGACTGGCCACACATGTAATCAATCTTTAATGAAACAATAATTGCACCTTCCACACCACAAGATCTCTGCCTTCCTTAAAGGTATCTTGTATATTAATTATTGAAAACAAGTGTGTTTTACCAGCAATAAGTTATGTTTCACCAATTGCCATCTTTCAAGAGAATTCCAACTGGGAAATTTATGACCTTTGGTTTCACTAAGGGACAGGTAAGCAGCAGCTTCTGTTGCTCTTTCTCTCACCTTGGAATTTCTTGTGATTCCTGTAGGTTTCTGCATATTGCCAGAAACAGAAGCATGGGATCGACGGGCAGTAAAGAGGTGACATGCTTACATGCCCAAGGTGACATTGATGAGTGGCCCTGTGCAAAGCGCCCCTGTTCTCTAAGAGGTGATGCTGTGGCAAAGAAAAGCAAAAGCCCCAGAAAGTGTTTCCACAATAGACCACAGGGCTACCCATACCTCCTTTCCTTTAAAAAAGTACTCAGACTTGCCTTATTCCTCAAGACTTGAGAGGGTTCATTCAGAGACACATGGTAATAAACCAGGTTTTCATCAGGTGGGGCTCCTGATTGCTTTTTGCCCCACAAAACCCCAGCAGCCACTGGGTTTGTGTTCCTTGCAAGCTGAGAAGGGCTCAGGAGCATCTCACCTTGGAAACCAAGTGGAGGTAAGACAGAAGTTTTAGTTCTGGCAGCCTTTGGAAACTGGAAAAAAAAAAAGGTTTATTAAAATATAGACTTCTAAACCAATTTAATTAAAATAATAGATATTTTTTAATGAATATGAACAGTGTCTGGGAACTTCCAAACCCCAAAGTGCTTTGTGTCTAAAGAAAATTCATGAGAAAAACGTAACTGGCTGTAAAGCTGCTTGGTTTGGGGGTAAATTGCTTAGTGATGGAGCAGCATCTTTACAAGTGAAAGCAGGGAGTGTGGTGAGTGCTGCTGTTGGTCCTGGTGCAGCCTCTGTGGCTCCCAGGAATGGCAGCAGAGCCCTGATCCTGCTGTAGCAACACAGGAGTTAATGCTAAAGTTGCTCTTGTGAGGCTGTCCCCTTTCCCAGCGCTGTGTTATTGTGCTTATGTGTTTCTTTCACCTTGTTCACAACCTTCAGCAGCTGTTTCAATTGGGGGGGGGGGGGTTTGGTTTGTTTTTGCTTCTTGCTGAAATTACCATCAGCTTTGTTGGAGGAAGGTATTACACGGGCCTGGTACCCTGAGCTGTTTGCACTGACATCCCAAAGGAGGAGGGAGCTGGTTGGGAGAGGAAAATGAACCGTTCTATTTATGCAGTGAGTCTAATGATGGTGGAGCAAGGTAAATATGTGAACAAAGAGCCTCTGTTTGCCTCTGCTGTGACAGGCTGTGTCTGGGGGAGCAATCTCTCCCGTTGTTAAGTTCCTCTCCCGTCATTATTGACTTTCTGTGCTGCACTGAGACAGCTCCTGCGTTACACAACCAAATGGTGATGGATAAAGCAAGGCGGTGAGCAGGGAGAGCTTCGTGCCCAGGGCTGGAGATGTGGTTTGTGGTTTGTTGTGGGGTTTTTTTCCCCAAACTGTTTTCATGCAGTTTCATTCTTTCCTGCTCTCAGCTGCCCTGGTTCAAGGTTCTCCTGTACTGAACCCTGAGAGCTTTGTGTTCATTCTACAAAATAAACCAGCAATGGAGAAACAACCTCAGCGGGGCCAGCCTGCCCAGGCACAGGGGAGGGTGGTGTGAGCAGCACAGAGACACACATTTCCCTCCTCTGTGTCCCCACCATCCTCATTGCACTGTCAGTCCCCTTCTCCACAAAGCCCCAGCCTAGAGCAAGGAGCTCCTGTCCACCCCACCTTTGGCCTGGGTGGGATGAATGAGCTGAGGATTGTTGCTGCTCCTGCTTGGTATTCCCTCCTCTCATGGGGCCCGAGGTGCTGCCCTTCACCCCACAGGGGTATTTCTCATTTGGAGAAGCCATGTCCTGCAGGAACAGGCGAGTCCCTGCTGCGTGGCCACGGGGGGAGGTGAGGACAGAGCAGGAGCTCAGTCTGTTCCTGCCAAAATCCGGGCTCGGCAGGTCCTGGTGCTGCTGCTGACTGGGATTATCAGCGAGCACAGAGCTGGCAAGGTCTCTTGGGGTCAGGGACAAGTGACCCATCTACTGTGTGCCATCTTCTAGTCACCTCCCAGTGTAAACCCCTCACGTATAAAGATATTTTACTGCGTTTGGTGGCATGAAAAACCCCTTTGTTTGTAGGTTCTTGGGGCTGGTTGGTTGAACCCTGCACTGGGGATGATGCACAGGGCTGAGGTGTCTAAAGGACACCTTGAGGGCATGAACCTTGTCTGAATTTGAAGAGGGGACACTGCTCAGGTATCCCATGAGAGATCCCAAGCTGGGCCACCTGCATTCCAAGGTGTTTGCAGTGCTGCCTCAGCTTCTGGGAAGCACCTTGGAGCAAAGCTCCAGAGGGGAAGGGAAAAAAGTGAAACCCTTCTGCTGGCACAGGATTAGTTAGTGCAAGGTTAAATCCCACTAATTTAAAAGACTGGATTGCAGGCTGATAAATGGCACTGCTTTCCTGTATTGTTTGATAATGAATTGTTTGAATCCTGTTGTATTAAGGGGTGGGAAAAACAGCAAGAGAAAAGAGGAATGCCCTTTTCCTTCTATGCACACTGAACTCCATTTGTTCGGGCAGGATTTATAGTTTTCATCATAATTTAATTCTAAAACATATCACTTAATTAAAGGGATTTATTAAAATCCTCTGGCAGTGCCTTTTTACGATTAGCTCAGGACTCAGCCCCTGAATGTCATGGAGAAAATTCATCAATTGATTTGTTTAACTGCACAGGTCTCACCCCCTCCCTGCTCCGGCTGACTCGGGGTGGAAGAAAGAAATCTATAGTCAAAAGCTTAAAAATCTCCGAGATGGATTGGTTTGCTGATTTCATCCCTTTTCTCCTTCCCCTCCCCCTATCCCTGGGACTGGTATTCAAAGTCTCTGTTAATGAGCCGATTAATATTGATGATGGAGCACTGAGCTGTCAGTTTGTCTGCCGGAGCCTGACTCCAGCACTCGCTGAGCTCTGCTCTGGGAGCAGCCACAGGGACACCAGTTTCCCAGTCCCTGAGGAAACATCCAAGCTGGATTCATGCTGGGATGCAAATGCTCCCTGCCCTTCCTTCAGTGGGGCCTTGCACTCTGTGTTGTGTGAGCCTGAAGGAGCCCTGATCCTGCAAAAGCTTCCTGACATTAATTGCTCTGAACCCTCCCCCTCCAAAATCAGGCAGCTCTTGGGATTTTATGGGAGAAAGGCTTTGCTTCCTGATGCCACAGCAGAAGAAAAAGGCTTGGAGATGTTTCTAGGTGTCCTGAATTGCCTAAGGGTTCAAAATGCTGGAGGCGAATGAGAAGTCCACCAAATGGGTTGTGGATGAGCATCCTGTCTCTTCCTCGCTTTCTGCAGGTCCCAGGCTGGTCTGGGAGGGAGAAAACTTGTTCAGGTTGTGATGGGGACTCGGGAATGGGAGCACATCCAGCTGCAGGAGCAGCTCCCTTGTCACTAGCCCTGGCCACTGTCATTTGTCTCCCGAAGTGTTATTCTCCTCCTGTTTGAACTCGTCATAAGATGCATCGAGAACCGCTCTTCTCTGAGCCCATAAATCCTCCCATAACCCAACCAGAGAGCTTGGGAGTCTTATTAAAACCCCCATGAATGAGTTCAAACCACCTCTGATGACATTGTGCCTGCAGCCTTTTAAGTCTTCCACTGTGAAACCGGGAATTTCAGCCCCGCTTTTGGCATCGCTCCCCGAGCCAAGGGCTCGTGGGGAATACAAATCAGTGCTGAAGGGCTCCAGCTCTGGATCCTCCTGTCAGCCTGACATGCACTAAATCTCTGGGTGGAACTGTCTATTAGCCTTGTTTATTAGAGCTGGAAGGACTAGAGGAGAAGGGAAAGCTTTTCAGTATTTTTAGCTCCCTTTCTGTGCTGTACAGTGATGTGGACCAAAGATGATGAAATGCTGCTTTGGGAGGCACCTTTGCAGTCTCACCGTGTGAATGTTTTAATCAGAATAGTCCAAACCCAGTGGCTGAGCCTTTTCTTTTGGCCTTTAACATCAAAGCTATTCAATTCAGCCCCAGTTGGATGGAAAGGCTCGGTGTTTTGGGTAGAATATATGAAGGCTCTGAATGTGTTTGGAAGGAGATTTTATTTATGACTTTAATGAGTTTTTCTGACCCCAAATGTTGCCTCCAAGCACTAGAGGGTCATCAACAACATACTCTGTCTGCATCTTGCCCAGCCTGATGAAGGACACCGGGCAGTGGCTGCACTGTGGTGCTTGAGGCCAACATGTGCTCAGTGTCATGTGAACCCAAATCCTGATTAGGCTCACCCAAGAGAAAGAGCTCACCTGCTGAGGTGGGAAAATGGGGTAAAAAGGCCCTTTCTTTGATGCCTCCTCCCACAACCTCTGGTTTTGGTCCATGGGAGCCCTTTCTCCTGGGATGACTGAACTTCTGTGTGCTGCTCTCATGAAAATCCCACCTAAACCAGGATGGGCTGGACACTCCCAGCTCACAGGGCTTTGCTTTGGGAACCCAATCAAACTGCTTACTGCAGCATTTTCAAAAATAGCCCCTCAGAGGTGTTTTTCCAAAGCTTTCAACCCTGCCATCTCTCCTCCCGAGGAGGGGGTGAAGGTTGCCAGTGCAGCAGTTCATTTGCATTACAAAATGTGAATACTACGTTGTCCTCAGGCTTATGAAGTCCTGTCAGAAGGCTGAATTGAAATACCGTGCCCCAAGTCCCTGTTGGTTTGTATTTAATTAAGGTCTTTCATTCATCATTTATTTCTGCATCTCACCATCTTTGGTAGTTCATGAAGAAAGAGGAAAATAGGTTTCTGGCAAAGATGTGATAAGTGTTTTCTGAAGGCAACAGGCTCTGAAGATTTCTTTAACCCATACACTCTTTTTAATGACACAGGCACTTTTTCTTTGCTTTTCACTAAAAGGAGTCCTGCCAAGTTTATAAGAAATGAAGGATGATTCCTCACCCCCTCGTGCCAAAGTCTCCCTGCTGCTCCTGACATTGGTGGCCAGTTCTTTTGTGGGATAGACAACTGGATTGTGTTAATTTTTGGATAAAAACGAAAACTAGTGAGGCAGAGACAACTGTGGAGTCCCTGTGCTAGATCGGGAGTCTTTCAAGCCTGGCTATAAAAGTGCTGGTGTGCACAAAGCTTGGCTTGGTTTCTGTAAGAATTCATTCTGAAAAGGGGTTTATATTTATCCTCCCATCTTTCTTCTAGTTACCAAAACACACTCTCAATGCAGACAATTAAAAATGCACACACATCCCAAGAGCAGAGCCACTCAGAAAGCAGCTCAGGTGCAGCCAAGCGTGCCCACTCCTCTGTTTTACCCCCTGAACTTCCTAAGAATCCAAGGGAATCATCTTAAGACGGCAGCCAATCATTTCTCCTCCCATTTGTTTGTGTGGTGTCTTCCTTTAAGCAAATGTGAACATTTTGGCTGGCTGTGAAAGTGTGGGGGAAGTGGTTTCAGTGCTGCGAGGTGTGAAGAGTGAAGTCTCTCCTGTCTCCATGCACTGTGCTGTTGCAGAGGGTGTCTCATCCATCCCAACATGCTGGATCCTGCTCCAGCTGGGACTGCAGCACCCGGAGCTCTCCCAGCCCTGGGCAGGGGTTCAGCTCCATGAAAACACTTCATCCCACGTGGCTCGATGCCCCTTTGCTTTATAACCCCCCATCCCCATCACTCCTGATCCCTTATCCTATTTGTCTCTCTGGCTCTGCCTTCCCCGGAGTGAAGGCTGGAGCTCCTCTCGCTCACTGGGGAGAATTCAGGGCTATTTATCACTGTCAGCAGGGAGGAGGAAGGGTTTTCATAGCAACTCGCTACATGTGTTCTTGCACATGATCCTGTTTTTACATGGGCTTAAATCTGGATCGATGATCTGCCCTGTCCCCCGAAGAGCCGTATGGCAGCCGTGACATTTCAGAGCTGCCTTCACTATATCACCACGAGCAGACTTGCCAGAGCACTTCTCCAGCTCTCATCCCTTCTGACAATCCATTATTTAAGAAATTAAATCTGAAGTGCATATGTGACCATCCTTCTGATTCGCAGGGTCGTGCACCAGGGGCTTTGCAGGAATAAATAAGAGCCTCTAGTTAGGGCCTGTGGGTACTGTTGCCTTCATCCAAACCTTTTCTGACAGCACTTATCAATTATTTGAGTCTGCATGAGGAAGGAAAGGCTCTGTGCTGTGGTGCCAGTTGTTGCTGGTGACCAGCCTGAAGGCTCAGAGCCAAAATCCTGGATCCCCATAACAGTGCCTGCTTTGCTGCTGGTGACAAGGAGGAATTTTCTCCTTTCCTTTGCTCTGTGAGCAGCAGAAAGAGTTTCTTATCAAGCCCCATCCAGGGCTTTTCCTCCTCCATAGTCATCGCAGCTGTGCCTCATTGTTAATGGCAGGCTAATGGGAGTGAGTGAAGATGGGAGGAGAGCTCTCCTCCATGGGCACTGGGAACAGAAGATGCTCTTCCCTCTCCCTGTTTAACCTCCTGCTGGTTTTGGCTCTGCCCAGACTCCCATTGTGCAGGAGAAACACAGCTGGGGAGGAAAGAACAGGGGGAGGAGATCAGGGAGGCTCTTGGATACTTGTGCAGTAATAACTTACTTATTTAAGAATTTGAAAGGTGCAGCGGCTCTGTGGTGTGTCTGAACACAGACTGGGTGATGAAAGCTAAATAAGAGAAAAACCTGCATTTTCTGGTTAAGTTTTAACCCTCTCATCTTTTAGAAACAAGTCTGGAAATACAAACTTCTGGTTCTGCAGCTTTGCTCCAGGGCAGACTCAAATTGAGAGGGCATTAACTAAAATCCATGACTTCTGGGAGCCCCTGCTCAGCCCAGCTGCCTCCCCCTTCCTTTCCTGCTCTTCCCCAGGTTGGCAACTCGGACAATGGTCTCGAGAGAGAGACCCAATGAAAAGGGACCATTTCTGTTCTTTATTATGAGTTCTCTGCATTTGGTGGCAGGGCTGTGAGACTCAGCATCCTCTCTCTCTCTCTGCATATTGTCCTCCAGGGCTGGGCTGGGAGAAGCACAGAGCTTTTATCACCCTTTGCCTGGATGTACCTGTTCAGGAGATGAATAAAGGCCACTTTTCTGCAATGCTGTCAGCCAGGCTCCTTTTACCAGCAAGTTTTGCCCATTTAGATTTGACACTTAATAAGAGCTTTAGCAGACAGAAACCTTGTACTGTATTTTCTGAAATAGGCTCCTGCCCACTAAAGCCTGGTATTAAGAAAGCACTTACATCAAGACAGATGTTTACATGAATCTTGGAGCAGAAGCTGCAAAATGCTTAGAGAATACACAGCCAAGCTCTGTTTCACAATAGAGCACTGAAATGCTCCACTCTGGAGATGTGGTTACCTTTCAGTCTGTAATTCAGTTTTCAAATACACAAAGCGTCTGCAATTGTTGTTAATCTGCACTACAGTCTAACCACCTGAAAGGCACCTTTTTGGGGATGAAACTGTGCGTTTCATGAACGTTGCTTTTTTGTCCTTTATTCTCATTGGGTTTTTTCTTGTTCTTGGAGCATCCTTTGACTTCTCTGCTGGTGTTGATCAAGTCCAGTGCAGTGCTACGAAGATGCTTAAGGGACTGGAGCAGCTCTTACAAGGTCAGGGTGAGGGAGCTGGGCCTGTTCAGCCTTGAGAAGGGATGTCTGAGAGGGGGGCTGAGATACTCTTTGTCAGTGTGTGCAGGGAGGGGTCACAGGATGGACCAGGCTCTGCTTGGGGGTGCCCCGCAATAGGACAAGAGGCAATGGACACAAACTGATGCCCAAGAAGTCCCACCTGAACATCAGGAAGAACCTCTTTCCTGAGCACTGGAAGAGGTTGCCCAGAGAGGGTGTGGAGTCTCCCTCAGTGGGGATATTCCAGAACTGTCTGCACACAATCCTGTGCCAAGTGCTCTGGGATGACCTTGTTTGAGCAGGGAATGGGCCAGATGACCCACTGTGGTCCTTTCCAACCTTCTCCATTCCGGGATTATCCACGGGAGGAGGCTCAGCTGCGAGGTGAGCTCAGTGCCCTGGGGCCAGAGCAGCTCCTGCACAGAGCAGGGCTCGCTGGATTTAATTGCACCGAGACTCTGATTGATTCCTTTTCTTCTTTCTCTTTGCTTTTTTTCTTCTTTTTTTTTTTTTTTCGTAGCTCATTACCCAGCGAGTCATTTTAATTAACACCATCTAATACGGGTTGAGATGTATTTTGCAAATGTCAGCACTCTTTTTTTTTTTTTTTTTTTCCTTTTTTTCCTCCCCATAGACCAAATGTGGAAAGTTCCACGTTCCAAAGCTAAATGATTCCAGTTGATTTAGCAGTGGTAAAGCAAGTCGTTAGCAAAGTGCTTTATGAAGCCATAAATGTCCTTTCCTAGTCCTTTATGGGATTCTTGGGGAAAATCTCTTTGTCACAGAGGGTTTTCCATTGCACTGCTTTTCACCCGGTGAGCAAATGGGTCCGAGGAGATGTGGGGCTTGTGCATCTCACCTCTGTTAGGACATTCCTCCCCAAAGCAAGGGGGAGGCAGTGCAGCACCCAGTTCTGCTCAACTTCCACGTTCCAGTGTCGGGAACTCTCCCTGAGACCACCAAGGACCCCTCAAGTGTGAGGTGGGGCCACGATGGAATTCGTAACTAACAGGGGAGAGGGCAGCTCTTAATGGCAGCAGTGACCAAGGAGAGGCTTATTCCCTGGGGGTTTATTGAGGTCAGTTTTGGAGGCAGTGTACTAAGTGATGGGCTGTTTCCAAAGCCCACTCAGAGCTGCCAGATCTAGGCTGAGAAGTAGCAGTCAAGCCTAGTGTATAAAGTCCACACTGACAAATTAGTGGTCTTGTGTGAAGGATCCTCCTCATTACAGCAGTTCAACAAGCCATGCCAAGCCATTGAAGGACTTGGTACAACACATACCGTGTTTAACAACATGTGCAGAGCTCTATTTCCCAGTATATTTCTCTTGGATACCCCTCACCCTGGGCCTGAACATGAAATACAGCAGGTGCTTCATTCAGCGTTGTTGCCTCTCATCACCCACGGGTGCGAAATGATCTGTAATATTTAATATCTATTCAGCAGACAAGATTTAAAGCAGGTTTAAAGCACGAGGCCTGGTGGTTTTTTTCCCCCCCTCTCCCTTACATTTGTACAACTTCACTGGCTTCAGTTCAAGCTTCATTAGGAGCAGACTATTACACACAACAGCCGAGGATGGATGGCTCATAATGAACGCTGGGCTTTGCAGGATTCCTCCTACTCTGTGCCAGTGAGCCAAGCCCATAAAGCTGATACTACATCATCATTTTTTTTTATTCATTGCTTGTAAATATCCTTTCCAAGGAATATAGATGCTCCCCTGTGCTGCTGAGGGTTAAACTGGGATGCTGCTGGGTGCTGGTGCCAGCTGGGGAGCATGTCAAGCCTCAAGCTTGTGAGGAGAAAGGTACCAAATTGTCTCTCATTCTCACTTCTACAAAGTAGTTTTGCTGACAAAACATGTCCCTCATTTATAGCAAACACCTCTTTCATAGAATCCTAGAATAATTTGGGTTGGAAGGGAACTTAAAGCTCATCTCATTCCACCCCCTAGAGATGGAAGGCTTGGACACTCCTAGAGATGGAGTAGCCACAGCTTTTCTGGACAGCCTGTGCCAGGGCCTCACCACCCTCCCAGGAAAGAATTTCTTCCTAATATCCAAACTAAACCTGCCCTCTCTCAGTTTAAAGCCATTGGGTGCTTCTTGTCCAGTTCTGCAGTCCCAGGGAAGTGTTTCAGACCACTCCATCTGTGCCACAACCAAATATCTGAATGGGAAAACCACAGTGAGCTCCAGAGTCCTTTCCCAGCTGGCTCTAATTAATTTAGACCTCACCAATTGTGACCAAAGACTTTCTGATCATAACCATGCTCAGTTTGGAGGTGGCTAACAATATTGTTAGTGATCGGGGTGAAATCTCGGAGATGAGTCTGTTTCAGCTCCCAGTGTTTCAACCCAAAGGCTGCCTGTCCGTGGGTTACAACCTTCTCCCCAAGGAGGAGAGCATCCAGCATCTTCCCTCCACCAGCCTCTTCTCTTTGCCCCCAGACCCAGCACCAGCTGCCTGGGACCTCACTGCCTGCCAGGGTTGAACCACGACAGTCTGCGAGGACAGAGAGGGAGATAAAAAGGAAAATCTGAGAAACTTTCTCCCGGCATCAGCACTTTGCGAGCTGTGGGTGAGACGTGCAAATGAGATTGATTCATCTTCCTAGGGGGAGTCAGACCATTTAATTTATTCTCCAGCCTTTCAGTAGGGCTCACACAAAGCTGTGCTGATGGGCAGAGGATCCCTCCACCCTTGGGCTGCAGAAAGGTCGGAGCACGGAGTTTTCAGTGTCTCATTGCAGAGCCCCAACATTCGCAGCCCTGGGGGCTGCGTGTCCCCCTCCCTGGGCTGCAGCGCTCCTGCAGAGGAGCAATCTGCCTGCTAATCCATCCTGTGGTTCAGGGCCTGGCTGTTTTGGGACACAGGAGAGCAGCAAAGAGCCCTGACACGATGCTTCCCTGGCTTTGCAGGGTCCCCTTTCCCCTGCACAGTCAGGGCTCGTGGGTGTGACACACATCCCTGAGGACGCCACGAGCTCAGGGACTTGTTGACAGGATTGCTAAGGGGGTTTGGGTTTTTTGTGCTTTTGGGAAGAACAGTTTTCCCTCGTGCAGAATCCCAGTCTTGACTCATTCTGCCATGCTTCCTCCTGTTTCTTCCATCTGCTTTTCCTCAGGTAGTTGGAGTTGGCTGTGCTGTCTCCCTTTTGCTCCCCCCAGCCCGTGCAGCAAGAGACATCCCTGTGTCTACAGTGGCAAAAGTTCCTTTCTCTCCCCTTCCTTCCCGTGTTTCTGATCCATTAGCTGATGCACAGATCATGTTTTTTTCCACTCTAAAGGCTAACACAAAAGGCTTTTTTAAGTAGAACATGTGATTCCCAGGTAACTACCCAGCCTTGAAGCTGTGGGTTTAAGAAAAACACTGAATACCTTATAGCTCATGATTAAAACCCTGCCAGTGATCAAAGCAGCTCTGGGCAGATTATTTAACCTTGAAGAAAGGAAGGCTCAGGATAAGTATTAAGGAAAATTCCATTTGTGAGGGTGGGCACATGCTGGGAGGGAGGGATGGAAGGCCAGAGCCAGATCAGATGCCCAGGACAGGGAATAGAGTTCCCAGCCCCTTTGCCTTCTACATCATAAGGTCTGGGATGGTCTTTTGCTCTCTATGCAAGATGAGGAGTCAAAGTGGGTTTACTGGGAGACACTTAAACAGTTGGCTGTTCTCCAAAGAAAAATCAAGTCAAGATTTCTGGTTGAAAAAATCAGGAGTCCCAAGGCTGAGTTTTGGGACATCACAAACTCTCTGCCTGCTCTCCATCCCGGAGAAACCCATGAGCTGCTCCCAGGAGGAGGTGGGAGCACATTCAGCCCCAGAACCTGTTGTTTTTCGCTGTAAAAACCCAAGAAAATGCAAAAGAGGAGCCAGTCCCCAAGGCCTGATCTTGATTTAATACTAATTGCTGCAAACATCCAAACTCTGGCTGGGGCTGGCTTTAATTAAAATGACAAAATAGGGGAGTCATGGGGATGAATTACTGAAGGAAAATGTTATATTTCCCTATGGCTAGTTTAATTACCAAAAAAGCAATGCATCAGGCAGGAAGGGCCTTTTCCCTGTGCCAAAGCAGGAAGGGTAGGGCTGGCATGGGCACTGACAGTGACCGTGTCACCCAAACAGTGTCCTCTGTCCCCAAACCCACATTGTGAGCTCCAGAACCCCCTCCAGTGCATCCACTTGGCCAGCTTTGCTGCAGTTTTTCCCCCTCACTGCCCTTTTATTTGCATAAATTATCACATCCCCAGGCTCAAACATCTCAGATGCTGCAAAAGGAGGGCAACATGCAGGGAGTGATTCCTCTCTCCATGCACTGTCCTGCTCACGGGTGGCAGAGTCCAGGCTGCCAAGGCTGGTGACAATGGCCTTCTCACTTGCACATGATATTGAAGACCTTAAGGGTAGAACAGGTCTTTAATTTTGGAATGGAGGCACTGAGGGTCTTGCAGGGGCTGAGGAGATGGGGAGGCTTCTTTGCTTTTCTTCCTGCACTCAGGATGCTCCTGTGGGGAGCAAGGGCTTCCTCGTGACCTGCATGTGGTCCCTCCACGTCCCTGTGGAAACACTTAACCTGTCACTGCCAAGTGCCAGGAAGTACCAAGGCATCCACAGGATGGGGACAAATCCTGGGAAAACCCTCTTGTTAGGAAATCAAGAGGGAGAAACTAAAAAGAGCTACTTGTGCTGTCTCAGTGTGCCTGAGGTGATGGGAGACCTGGGGTGGGGGGAATGTCAGCTCTGCTCCTGCACAGGACCTGGGGACATCCTCTAGGGAAAGCTTTTCAGGGCTGGTACATGGGAGTCACCAATCTCCTGGCCACCACCAGCATCAGGCACCACCACCTTGGGGGTATCTCCCTGTACAGGCAGCCCTTGCAGGAATTACCAACCCACATCCTTTGGCAATGCAGTTTGGGGCAGATCCCGGGGACATCACCTACCCTGCAGCTACCAATGTGGGCCTGAACCAGAAGGGCAAAGTATTTAGAAAGCAATAGGAGGATTGCAAAGCATTTTTTCTCCATCCTGTTTGACCTTCACTCGTCCTCTGTATCACTTGTAACCTGCACAGCTGCCCTTCCAACACGAGAAGGTGCATTTCCAGATTCAAAGTCATAGGGGTCTAGTAGAGTCTTTTCTTCCCCTACTTGATGGTAGAGCCCCATTGCTTATTTCCAAGGCTGTTTTCTGATTCCTTTTCAGAATAGAAGAGTGTCTCTGGATAAATAATTCCTGACCTGCAGCTTGACCCACGCACTCAATTGAACTCCAGTGCGTGAGCTCTCTGGCTCTCCAGAGACACCTGCTTTTCTTCTCCTATTAAAAATCCCACTTTCATACCTACCTTTTACTCCTTGCCCACCTCTGGACTCCCAGGATCTTCTGGGGCTGCATTAAACAAGCCCAAGTACAGCCCATCTTCTGATGTCCCCGGGTTTGGCAGCCAGAGCCCTGCTCGTGGATGGTTCCTCACTAAGCCCTAATGATGTTTATTGATTACTAATTTCCATCCCCAGTGGCAGCCCAAGAGCTTTGTCCAGTGCTCAGGTTAAGGAAAACCATGGCATGAATCCATCAGATGGAACGGGGTGTCTTGTGTCTTTTGTGCCATGCTCAAGAATTAAGTCATCCTCTGAGTCAACACATGTGTGTCTGTGCGGATTATCATTCCTGCAGACAACTGTGCAACCATGGTTACAGCCTTTTAGGTGCTGGGATATTTGGGGCAGACTGTAATTTTGGCTCTGTACTTTGAAAGATGAAGGGGAATCTGCTAGAAAAGGCTCGGTTCCTCTGGGTCTTTGGAAGATGGAAAGTGTCGGGTTTTTACGGTGGTTGTGGCATAAAGCCGTGAGACGGCACATTTGTGCTTCGGCATAATGTGCTTTTGTATTTATTACCCTGAAACAAGAAAGAAATACCCGACAGGGGACTTTGGCTGTTTGCCACGGGCTGTGGTGAAGAATTACCCCCAAGTCACCCACTTGGGTCCATCAGACCGTTCCCTGCTCCTGGGCTGGGCACGGGGTAGTCGCGTTAAATCCATCGGTGAGCGACACAAAGACCTCCTTTGGCACGGAGGGTAAAGCCAAGTGCTCGTGGAGGTGGTTGGGGCTGTGAAGTCTTTGCCACCAGTTGATTTAAGGGTGGAACAGCGATGCTGAGCCAGGTCGATAAAGAAGCCAGACTCCAAAAATGGAATTAAATAATTATTCTCACTTTCTTTGACTTCGGGAAGATCCTATTAGAGAAAAGAGCCTGGATTACTGCCTGGCTGACATTGTCCTCTGAGCCTGTCTCCAGATTGGATTTAGCTCTTTTATCTCCTAATCCCCAGAGCTTTTTAATGTAGAAAGTAATGGCATCCAAAGGCAAATTTAATTTTGACAAGTAATCTGACTTCCTTTCCTTTTCTGGAGCCCAGTTTTAATCCTGTTTGCTGTCTGAAGCTGCATTATATGGATGTATTTAAAATCCTTACCACTCTGAAATCTTTCAAAGAGGGAGAAAAATAAGGGAAACTGCAAGCCTGGAAGCAAGGAATAGTTTCTTATCAAACATTTCAAAATGTTTTATTGCTGCTGATTTTATTAACCCCCATGCTACCCTTCAACTTGGCTCTGTGCTTCCTTCTTTTGCTCCTTTTTAAGTGTTGGAATCTCTCAAGAAGTGGGAATTTCAGGTTTCCTCCAGCTCTGCTGTTTGTGTCAGCAGGTTGGGGCTGGGCCATGAGTGCAGAGAGCTGTGACCCCCTCGGGGTGATGTCCCCCTGGCACCAACACACTCTGGGCTCAGTGTTTAGCATCAACCATTGGGGAAAAAAAAAATCCTAAACCCAAATCACAGGGAAAGGGCAGGGTAATGGAGCTTCCTAGCAAGTAGTCTCAGTAGAGAAAATAGAAATTTCTGTTGTTATTACATTTCTCAGCTCCAGGTCCCAGAGAAGCACCAATCAATTGAACTGATCATTGGCTATTTCCGACACGGTGACACCTCATCCTGTGCTGTTGCCCTGATTCATCCCAGCTCAGAGCTCACTGTTTCCTTGAAAATATCAATTGCAAGTAGGACCCTCTCCTCCTGAGAAAATCTGTGCTTATTGACTGGGACTGTTTTCACAAAAAGCCATAAAATGCAGAATGTCTCTGTCACTCTGCAGCGACTCAGCTGATGGTTCATTATTCCAGCACATAAACACCTGACTCCTCCAGAAACCAAATGTGCAGCTTGAGGCATCGATGGCATCTCGCTATTAAACAAATAAAATGTATATCTGTCTCATTTCAGCTTGGTTAAAAAAGGAACACCTCAGCAAAAGAAGAGATTATGTATAAAGACACAGATTTGCAAATGTCAGCCTCAAAATAGGGAGAAGAACTCGTCAGCGTGGCAGGGGTGGAACTGGATTGGTTTTCCACAGCGAGGTGCCCTGGTCAGAGGGAACTAAGTGAAACAAATGAGGGCTTTGCTGCAGGGGTGTTGGTGATGGAGGCAATTAGAGTAAGTCAAGTCACGTTCCATGTGCCAACATGCTCCATTAGGCTTCAGACCAGAGCAGGGAACTGATGTACAACAGCATTAGGTATCAAGGGGTGAAGCAGTAAAACCATTTCCTTCTGAGGTTCCTGCCTTTTTTTCCCCCCTCTTTCCTAAGTCACCAATCCATCTTGCTCAGGGTCTGTCATGGGAAATAGATGATGATGTAGGGGATTGAACCACTCTAGGGTTGCAGCAGCAAGTTAGGAGCAAGGGAGAAACATTTGGGCAGCATTTTTGTTGTCCCCTTGCCTGGCTCTGAGCTCTCTTAAGTAAACGGTGTTTTTCCAACCTCTTTTTTTGACTGTGGACAACCACACCTAGGCCATGTTCTACCTGCATTCCCACCTCAACATGTGCTGCATGAGCCTGGCAGAGAGCAGAGGGTCTTCTTGTATGGACTTGACTGGAGGAGGATGTTAAAGGACACACTGCTTGGAAGCTGCTGCCCTGGTGCAGCTGTAACCACCCAAAACCTGAGATCCAGACACCACCTCCATCATGGACCAGTAAGGTTGAGTCTACTTTTACTCCATTGCTCAGTCTCTTTGGTCCCCCGGGAGAGGGTGGAAATGCAGGTGCTGCAACAACAAAGCAGAGATGTTCTGCACTGTCCTAGAATAAGGAAAACATTGGGAATCACAGCCAGCTGAGCCAGAATTGGAATCAAGGCACTAATCCCCCACCACCCCCACCTACCAGCTTCCACCTTGGCTCCTCGAGGAGCAGCTCTGCTCTTAGAGCCAGGGAAATTGGATCCACTCGGGCTGTGGCTGTTTCCCAGCAGCCGCCTGGTGCATACGGTTCTGCACATTTGTGTTAATGGTGGTGATGAGCACTGCAAATGTGTCCGGTCGGGAAATAAAGAGCAGATGAGCCCAAGCACCATGTAAGCTTCATTTCTTTCACAAGGCAGATTATTTGGGCGTGAAATATTGTCACGCTTTACCCCGTGGATGAGTGATTCCAGACTTGACCCAGCGCAAGCCAGTGTAAGTAAACACATCTCCTCCGTAGCTCTGGTAAATGATCTAAGAGATCTAAGGCTGAGAGAAAGGAGAGGAGGGGAAATATCCTGAATGAGCTGGGTGAGCCTAATGTCATTTTCTCCTTGTGTTGTAGCAGGGTGTCTTGGCTGTGGATGGTGAGGGGTGTGCCCATCAAAGCTGAGAGGATGAGCAGCTCTGCAGTGGGTGTGATGTTACCGGCTGGCTCACGTACAGAGCCTTGGGATGATTCACCTCAATTCCTGGTCCCTTCCATCGCCATTCAGCCCAACCCCCAGCTCTTGGACACCGATTCTCCAAAGCTTTTCAAGTGTGTTTCAGTACAGGAAAACCAGATTTGGAGCCAAACTCTCCTGCTGTGTGGTGTGTTCATACCTGGGGATCTAACAGAGGCTCCTGCTCCATGTGTGAGTGTTGGGTGCTGTGGCAGGGACACAGCTCATGTGTCACATAACTGTATAAAAATAATTCCTTCATTTTTTTTTTGTGACAGCATTTAAAAAATTCAAAGCTAATTGAAGAAATAACCCATTTGTTCATTTGTAATAGACGAGTATTATTATGAACTATTTGTTTTTTATCTCAGCTGCTTTATCAAAACACAAAGCTCCCAAAACCTCAAGCCAAACTACAGGCAGGAACATCATGATGTTCCACCTGAGAGGGTGGAGAGGCCCTGGCACAGGTTGGGCAGAGAAGCTGTGGCTGCCCCATCCCTGGAAGTGTCCAAGGCCAGGTTGGATGAGGCTTGG